>OZ035882.1:83151436-83369443 GCA_964034835.1 Muscina levida
AATTCGAAAAACAGATTCTTGTTGTGCTCAGCAGCATCTGACTAATGCACTTTGTGTTAGTCATACTTTTGAATACAACATTTTAAGTTTCATTAAAAGAACATAACAGTACTTTCCAAATCTATACTTTTAAGTATGAACATAATCTTCAAAAAATTTAAACTTTTCGAGAAAACTATAAAATAAGAAAATATTCTCAAAATCAGTGAGCCCCTCGAAAAAAGGTGTCATCAGTTTTTGTCCAACAGCTAACTCACACTTCGTGATAACGCTAAACTATTTTCGGCAATATTGTAGCTGGGAGTTTTGCGCTCTAATTTTATTAACAATTTATGTCAAAAAGGTTGGTTATCACTGCACTTTTTCAAAAAAAAAAATTTAAAACAAATTTATTTTTTTTACTTCTTTGGGCATTACTTTGAGGGAGTCGAAATTTTTCACTAACAATGTTCGCCAAAAATATAACCATGGTCAAGTTGAATAACTTTCGTGAACATACAAATACAATCTGAACGGATCTAGGCAATCTACATAGCTCAGAAAGACCTCTAGGATACCGGTTTGTTGTACCTTTACGCACTTAAAATCCAGTAACGTGATCAACCGATTTAAAGTTTCTCAGCCGTTTTATAAAGAAGAGACTGCGGCCTTTCCAATGGTAAATATAGTCCTATTGATAACTTATCATAAATGTCTGTTTTTTGCCTCGAAATTTCAAAATTTTGTGACTATTTCACCATTTTTTAAGTTTGACGAAGTTTGTAGCCACTTTTTTATAAGCACACCCTAATGTTTACTATTCTATTATGAAAGTAAAAATCGGTCAACAAATAGTAAAGTAATTCATGTTTTCCGAAGGAAAAAAAACATGATATTCAACCACGTTACTGGCTTTTAAGAGCGAAAAGGTACAACAAACCGGTATCCTAGTGGTCTTTTTGAACTGTTTAGACTACCTAGATCCGTTCAGATTGTTTTGGTATGTTCACGAAAGTTATTCAACTTGACCATGGCTACATTTCTGGCGAACATTGTTAGTGAAAAATTTCGACTCCCTCAAAGTAATGGCCAAAAAAGTAAAAAATCAAATTTTTTTTTAAATTTTTTATTGAAAAAAGTTCTGGGATAACCAACCTTTTTGACATAAATTGTTAATAAAGTTATAGCGCAAAACTCCCAGCTACAATATTGCCGAATATAGTTTAGCGCTATCACGAAGTGTGAGTTATCTGTTGGACAAAAACTGATGACACCTTTTTTCGAGGGGCTCACTGATTTTGAAAATCTTTGGGGTCAATAAAAAAAAATGGTCACCAAACTCGCCAAACTGAGTATAGGGTTTTATTACCCTTCAATAGTAGAATCGAACCTATACTGTCTAGTTGTTGTATTTTTTTCACTGTTGCACTGTGTAATTGGATAGCTTTGCCATTGCAGTCAGCAGTCGACTTTCCACATTGGTCGCGAAATACGATATGTTATTGTAACAGGCTTCAGTTTTGTTAAATTGATGTCAAAGTACCAGGAATCACTAACTTTTTCCAGCACGATACCACGTATTTTGAATTTGTTGTTGTTTATGGTGTTGCAGTGTATTGCCTTACATAAATTTATGTTGACCTTTAGCTTTGCAGTTTCACTTTTAAATGCTTTAAGTTCAGCAGACATGTAACGAAAGCTGTAAATAAAATGTAAATATGGTCGACGTATTTCAAACTATCCAAGTGCTGGTTTAGACCACGTTTGATATCTCGGGAACTATATTGAATAGGAGTGGGTATAATTTCCATACTTGTCGGACTTTGGTTCTACACAAAAGCTATTACTCAGGGTATTATCAGGACTACCCCGGCATTTGGCAGTACTGTACAAAGATTGAATGAGAGTAATAATTTTTGTGGGCACGCCTTTATAAGCTAATGCGTTTCAAATCGCATGGAGTCTTAGGGTGTCAAATACTATATTAAATCTATAAAGATCTTATACAGGGGTGATTGCCATTCAAGGGACTACTCGATAATTTTTCGAAGACAGGATTTGTTTGGGCAAAAGCCAGCCTGTTCAAGTCTTTCCACAGGAATAACAGCATTGGAAATTCTTTCATTTCGATTTTGTTTAATCACCTTATTGACTGAACTCAGTATAGTTATGCCCCTCCAGTCTTCAAGGAATATTGTCAGCATTTTAGATGTGATTCTATGGATATTCCCTGTTTCTCGCTGTGAGTTAGACATGACCAAATCTTAGTGGAATTTGCAATGTTATTGGATAGCATACTTCAGTTGTGGTGTTTCCATATTTCCAGCTGTTCGCTTTTGAAAGTACACAATACTTCACAGCTGTTCTTAGGATTTGTAATATGTGAGAATTTGTTGCCGGCTAATTTATTTCGTAATTGCGTATAAGTCTTTGTATTTATGTTCTACGCAGGATTTATGAGTTGTCGTTCATCTAAGCAAGTACCAATTTCTGCATCAATATAGGTTAGTATTGGTGTGGTGTATGTACATAGCACTCAAGTTATCACATTGAAACCCAAAACTGACCAAATAAAGTGAAATTAAATAAATGAATTAAATAGAGAAGCGAAAAAGATTGTTAGTGTCTACATCACAATTCCTAGAGTTAATATGTATATATGTGAATCGTACAGATATACACTTAAACTCTAAAGAAACTACTATAAAATGTACAATTTAAAAACTATGTTTGAACTATTGCAACTTATTACACACCCGCTGACAGGAGAGCGAAAAAGGTTAAAATATTTGCATACATTATATAAATTAATAATATTCAACAATATTGAAGTGACAAAAAAAACATATTAAATAAATACTTAGAAACATATGAATATTTTATAATCACCCAAAATTATATATTAGCAATAAACATTTACATAAATGCATATTTATTAAACATTAACATCCCACAAGTTTCACATTTTCTACCCTCGTTGAGTTATCGAGTAACTTTGAATTAAATTCCAGTTAATTAAAAAAAAATGTTATAATGTCAATTAGCAATAAAACAAAGTTTTGATGTAATGTAATTCTATAATTCTCATTATTTTCATATGCAACATCGTACGTACGCTTACGTATCATTTCTATTCCTATTAAATGGAGATACATGGGTTTAAGGATTCCGCATACGTAATACATAGAAGTGGATCTATACAGAACATTCGTTTGTATCAGTATATATGTCAAGTTTATAGTTATAGCATTTACCTTCTAATGAAATATATACTAACTGTGCTAATAGTACATTAAGTATTAATTTTAGCAATTTTACAGAAATGTCAACCAGAAATGTTTCAAAACCCAAAAAATTTTTATAACTAAAAACTAAAGAATTTAACTTGGATTTAATTGATATTATATATAATTTTATTATTCGGATAAGCAATATTAAAGTATTAGTGTTAATCGTGTTAGAGTTTATATACAAGCTATTATATTCATTAGATTACAATCAAAATATAAACAATCACCAAACTAAAACATTATATATATTTCGTTTATAACTACTAATTATAGTACAAATCTCAAAATCAATAAACAATTCATAATAATACGTTTCATTTTACATAACATAACCTAGTCTAAGTATAAAGAAATTTATTTTAACTCTAATCTCATTTATAGTATACATTGTAGATTCATGCAAAGTTAAATTAATATTGATTATCGAAATGAAATAATACAAAGTATGTGTAGGAAAAAATATGAACACGAACAATTGAAATTGATAAATTACTGCTATATGAAAATGCTAATTAATTATACATGATTTGTGTAGTTCAAATTTTATATAAGTGCAAAAAGCTTAAAAATTTAAATAATATTAAATTTATTTGTTATATTTAATATACATATTAATGTATTAACGTAAGGCAGGTACAAAATGAGAAGACAGCCATTTAATATACGTAGGTTAGGTTTGGTTAATTCTGCAGCCACATTCAACACAGCTCACATGGTCCTAGTTTTAGTTTTAGTTTTAATATATATGACTCATACGATTTGCTAGGTCTTTTGTTGCCGATATATACTTTATAGGTAACAAATGATATTGAATTAATCATCTATCCTATTATCCTATTAATATTATAAATGTGAATGTCTGTCTGTTTATTTGTTTGTTTGTTTGTAT
Source organism: Muscina levida (assembly GCA_964034835.1). Lineage (NCBI taxonomy): Eukaryota > Metazoa > Arthropoda > Insecta > Diptera > Muscidae > Muscina > Muscina levida. The sequence goes on from OZ035882.1 coordinate 83,155,595, forward strand.
GTTTGTTGCTCAATCACGCCTAAACGGCTGAACCGATTTCAATGAAATTTGGAAGACAGTTAGTGTACTATATAGAAATTACTATAGGCTATATATTTTGTAATTTTTTACCCTATGGGCGGAGTGGGCGTGGAAAAACTCTTTTTAGAGCTAGAGAGATAAAATTTGATACCCAGATAGTACTTATTTTTAGAGCTAGGAAGATAAAATTTGGTACACAGATAGTACTCGACAACACGAATATGAGTATGCTGAAGAAATTGTTATTTTGGACCTGTTGGCGGAGTGGGCGTGGCAAAACATATTTTTAGAGCTGGGAAGATACAATTTGGTACACAGATATTACTCGGCTAGACGAATATAGATATGCAGACGAAATTTGAATTTTGGATTAGTGGGCGGAGTGGGCGTGGCAAAATATAATTTTAAAGCTAGGGAGATAAAATTTGATATCCAGATAGTACTCGACAACGCGAATTTGAATATGCATACGAAATTTTAATTATGGACCCAAAGGGCGCAGTGGGCGTGGCAAAACTTTTTTTAGAGCTAAAGAGATAAAATTTGATACACAGATAGTACTCGACAACACGAATATGAATATGAATGTGCAGACGAAATTTTAATTTTTGACCCAATGGGCACAGTAGGCGTGGCAAAACTTTTTTAGAGCTAGAGAAATAAAATTTGACACCCAGATAGTACTCGACAACACGAATATAAATATCCAAACGAAATTTGAATTTTGGACCGAATGTGCGTGCAAAATTTTTTTTAGAGCTAGAGAGATAAAATTTGTTACCCGGATAGTACTCGACAACATGAATATGAAGATGCAGACGAAATTCTAATTTTTGACCCAATGGGCGGAGTGGGCGTGGCAAAACTTTTTTAGAGCTAGAGAGATACAATTTGATACCCAAACAGTACTCGACAACACTAATTCGAATATGCTGACCAAATTTTAATTTGGACCCAAAGGGCTTAGTGGGCGTGGAAATACATATTACTTGGCACTACAATTACAAATTTTATGCCCAACAATTAATAAGTTATATTCAATCAGTGGGCGGAGGGGGCATGCTTAAACCGAACCTTAGTCCTAGAAATTGAAATTGTAGACGACAATTTTGCTATTTTTATCCTTGAGACATGAAATTTGGTGTACAGATAGTACACGCTCAGCGGGGGGATGGTCATAGTGAGATATAACATTCGACACAATAAAACGTTGTTGATTGGACTGGTTTGGGAGTTACTTGGGGTAACGAATTGTTTACCGAGGGCATAAGATCAACGCTTACAATTATCCTATTAAGAAAGCAAGCCAAACTTATTATTATCGAGTTGAGGAAACGTTGCCAAAGTATGTTTAAAAGTGGCATATGCACAGCTTTTATAAATGGGAGCTAATTTAAATTGATATTTGTGTATTATATTAAGGTGGTTTTGTAATATTAGTCATTTATGCAATAGCGAAGCATTGCCGGGTCCACTAGTAATTTATAAATAACAAAATGTACTTTGCCATCTAAAAAAGGGAAAGGAGAAAACTTATCAATAATGTTGCATAAAGATGTTTCCTTACTTGGAAAATACTTATTAGTAAAGAATACAAAGGTTAATTTAAGACGTGGAGAAACTTTCTATCAGATCATGACTTCTATTTGTTTTTGACGTGGCTAAAATGTAATCTGAAGTCTATTTATCCCTTAACTTTTGAAAAGCCAGCACTTTTGGGTTAAAAATGGGCCTGTGATACATATCCAGTGCATGAAAATACATAAGAAGAGGGTAGTTTGATCCCCAAAACGACACTTTTTCTGTTTGGCGAAGAATATTATAAGGAAAAACCGATTTTTTAGAGTCCCACTCAAGGAAACTCAAAAACATCGTTGGCAATGTTGCAGACGGCTGTAAGCTTTATAACTTTGCTGAACATCACTTTGCGATATTCAGACATTTATATGGTCAAAATGCAAAAAAAAAAACGATACTTACTAACTTTAAATAGATATAGCTCGACTCCTAATCTAACCCAGCGAAGCGCCGGTATACGTATAACTTCGTTTCAAACTGATATAACTTTGTTCAGTAAGCAGAACACCCTCTGATCTCTGACCCCTAGCCTTTGCCGCACTCTGTTATTATTAGTATTATTTTTATTTTATTACATATTTTGTCCTAATTCGGAAAAGGATTCTTGTGTAACTAGGTAATTCTCTTGTATTCCAAAATATGCCCTGCGATAAAAGTGACTTCAATAACATCATCACTCTCCAAACTTAATGGCCTTCAGTACTTTACTATACAATTCCAACGCTTCATATATTTTCTATTCAACCATCATGTCTGCTGCAAAGTGGTTTAGTTTTAGTGCAAATAAATGCATTTTGTTTTTAGAGACAATCTCTGCCAAACATTAATGTCATATGCAGACTAACATTTCATGAGCTGCAAACAAATAAAAAAAACGAAGCTTCACAAAACGAAAACAAACACTCAACGTCAGGCTAATAGTTAGATATATAAATTGTAGTAAATACCAATTGTACATAACATTTTCTTTTATATATACGTTAAATTTTAGATATGTATGCACATGTACTAGCGCATGCATGTTGTTTGCTGCTGTCCATGGCACGGAAGGCTTAGTATTAAGACAAATAAAATATTGCAATTTATTTATTATCGCAGGCAAATGACGGCAAACAAAATGTTAAAATTTTAGTTTTCATACTCTTCTCTTGTTGATCGTTTTAATGGGTAGTTTTCAAGAGAGCTTATAAACATGTTGTGATTTTTTGGGGAATTTTTTTTATACTATTCAAGTATTTAATAATCAGAAGTGGTGGTAATAAAAATCCCCACAATTCCCTCATAAACCGTTTGGTAGTTATGAACATTCGGTGTTTATATTCAGTCTTGGTACACCCTCAGTTCCTCTTTGAAGAGAGTTAGTGATGCAACTGAACACTTGTAGAATTTGGAAATATTTCCACATCGGTTGAGCAAATTATGTACAATACTGAATGTATGAATGTGTGTTTAGCTATTGGCTGCTGTAATTAAATAACTTCTATCTTCGTAGTTGCCTTACCTGCATACATTGGCATACTTTTTAGGATTCATTCGTAACGTACAGACGACGTTAAATCTTGCATTGCTTTTATAAGTTTACATTTGTTCAGATTTGAACACGATGTATTTTGTTGGATCTGCAATGTATATGTCTTACAAACATTTAAATTGTTTGGATATTTTATAATCGAATAACGCAATTGTTGTAATCTTACTGATGAATTTAGGGTTAAGCACGACGCAAGTTCTAAAATGGAAATTTGAGTATTTAAAGGGAACAGAGCGAAGCTTCTGATTATTAACGGTTTTTGAGAGCCTACTAACAACATATTGTAAACACTATGATACAAACGATATCACAATAATGCAAATCAAAGTTGATGCTATTAACACCTGTCGGCAATTATAAAGTACCGCATGTGAATTGTGATGGTTTTGTTCTTGAAAATGATGTATACATTCTTCTCCCAACTAGGCGTTATTTATTAGACATTATTTTTACATAGGCAAAACACACGATGGCAATTTGAGGCGTATGATTAATGTTAAATTGTATATTGCTCATACAAGGCATATAGTTGCTAAACACATAGTAACAACTAGTACAAAGTTGACCGTAATAGAGAAGAGAAGCTGCGAGGAAATTTCTAAATTACATGTGCTAAATCAGCGGCAAATATTATGCAATTGTTTGTAACTTCATTGAGAAACTACTACTTTCTACAAACTAATGCGTTGTTTGTCATTGGGAGTAAGCTATATGCTTAACTTTTCACTGGCACAAGCTATAAATAGGAAGTAAAACACAATTGTTGTTTTGTATTAAATATATGGTAAATTGCAGTAACAAAAATTATTATATGGGTATGTCTTAGCGTTGCGGACGCATTTTTTTTTCTTATTTTGTAGTTTTATCGAAAAATTAAAATATTTTGAATATTATGTCCATATTAAAAAATGTGGATTTTTGACAGTTTTATAATGTTCCTTTAAAGAAACTTTACTTAAAATGTAGCATTCAAAATTATGACTAACACAAAGTGTGTTACGGACACACACAATATTCCATAGCCACTTGTCTATGAAAATGTTTAACATTCAGCGAAAATTCTTATGTGATCAGTATATTCTTTTTTGTAAAATAAATAACATATGTTTTGGTTTAGTAACCAACTTAATTCACGTTGACAATACTTTTACCTACTTTTAATTCCACAAAGCGACAAAAAAATCAATACCTGTGAAATAATACGAATATCCCAAAACCCCTACAATCATGATTTACGGGTAAAAACCCGTGTTTTTTGTACATTTATGCTCTTATATGTCAGTAACGGGGATAAACATGAACCAATTTTAAGCTTCTCAGAGAACAAGACACTTTCGAACGATATATACACAGAGAAAAAACACAACTTTTGTTAAGTAATTAAATAATATTGTTAGCATTCAATTTCGATTTATAACAACTTTTTCATTTGAACATGTTTGTAAATTGTCATATTTACAAATTTTCAACCACTTTTCAAATTTAACTAAAATACACTAATTGTAGCTATAACAAAACTGTTTATTGTATGTACAATTTTGATTGTTGGCGCCTTTTTAATTAAATATTTAATTGTATTGACGAAATGGTATTCAATATGACAACTAGTTTGTCGTAATTTTTTCTGTGTATGGTTTGTTTTGTAACAAAAATATCAGTTTAATATCTAAGCGTACAAAATTTCTATTGGCAAAACTCACATTTTTGTGCTAGAGATTGAACTGCTTTATGAAGTTGCACATTAATTACGGTGTAATTAATCGAGTTTATTTCCGAAAAATTGCATCCATTCGTACAACATGTAAAACCTAGCACATTCGGTCTATTTGAAAACGCTTGACTACGTCGATGTCGTTGTACAGTTCATGGTTTATTCGACAACGGTCCACGCCGTTAACCACAATGGATCCAAATACTTTGCAAAATATTTTTCTCTCAAAGAATCCCAGAAAAGATTGATTCGCTTGTGTTTACCCAAAATTCCACGCTGTAGAGAAAGACAGGTAAGATTATAGTCTGGTAAAGTTGGATCTTTGTTTGTCAAGAGAGGGCTTTATCAATAAATGACTTGCTTAACGCATAGTAGCAGCGGTCTGTAATCAGTACTCGTCTTTTGATTTCCAGGCTGACATTATTTTTTTATTGTTAACGGTGGATCCAAGATAGACAAAATCCTCTACCACTTTGTAAGTTAAAGTTGTCAACGTCCAAGTAGCGTCACAAACAAGTATACTCTTTGTTCGTTGGAAAAAAACAACTTAGTTTTATCCTCTTTTATCACAATACCTTTTCTGCCAACAGCTTCTAAATGCTTTAAAAAGCTGCAGTAACATCCCGCAGTCCTCGGCCAATGGTATCTATATCATCGGCATACGAGAGAAGCATTTGAATAATATTAAATATGGTACCAGTCGTATTTACTGCAGCTTACGAATGATCATCTCCATTACGTTGTATAGGTTATATCATAATAGATTATCCCCCTGTCTAAAGACTCGTCTATTTTTAGTAAAGACTTCGTCGTAACAGCTTTGTTATCGATTAACGATGGTAAGTGTCGATCTCCATGGGTCTTCTCCGGATTTGTCATAGTCTGGTCGGTCGTGGATGTACCAGATATGAAACTACACTAGGAACCTTCAATTAAGTTGTTTATAATGGGCTTTAGTCGTCCACATAACACACTCGATAGGACCTTGTATGCGTTAGGTAAAGACTGATAGCGAATTATTGTTATTATTGTTTTCAAGACGTGGAATTTCCGTTCTGATCCCGGTTTGGCTTGACGACGGAGGAGTAGTCCACCACTGGCGTGATTTCGTCACTTATTGGAACTAGTACGATGGGTTTCTCTCCATATTTGCGGCTCATTCTGCGTGTCCGTGGCCAGATTTCCATTTCTGTCCCTGTTCCAGAACCCTTTGTTAGAACTTACGAGTTTCTCCTCCATTCCTGTACTTTTCGAGTCGTGTCTCTCTAATTTTTTCAATAGACGCTTTTTACGCCTGAAGAGGTGTTTCGTCTCCCTCCTCTTCTCATTATATAGTTTCGTTACCACACGCGTTACCATTGGTTGCAGTTTTACCTTGTAGACATAAACCTTTTCTGCAGGTTTATCTAAGCGTGCTTTTTCATAACCCAGTACGGTTGTTGTGGCACTAGTCATAGAATTTGCAATTTGCTGCCACTATGTGTCAGGAATATCGAAATTAGGTGCAGTTATTGAGTAATTGGTTGGAGTTGGCATTAGATATTTGGTGGTTTTTAGCACTACCTAATCGCGTGCGTACTGTTGCTGATACTAGGTGGTGATCCGAGTCAATAGTTGCTCCTCGAATCACACGAAACTTTTGGAACTTATCTTCATCGATTACCACGATCCTTGTCGCTTGCGGATATCTCTATGTAAGAATCTGGCTCCACTTACTATTACGATTCCTGCCGATGCGAACCTAATCAGCCTGAATCCGACTGCCGAACCAACAGTATCTCACCTTTCTATTTAAGCATTAAAATCTCCCATAACAATTTTAATGTCATAGGCAGGGCAGCGATCATATATTTTCTGTAGGCGGTCATAGAATGTATCCTTTATGTACTCCTCTTTATCATCCATCGACTCATGTACTAAAATAAGCGTGATGTAAAAATATTTGTTGCGGATAGTCACTATTCGGTCAAATTTCTAATTAGTATTATAGAAATATTAGGAGGTATACCAATATTGTATAAAGCCTAAAAATTTGTATCCTTTAAGGAATCGCAATATTGATTGGACTTTTTGTTAATAACGTGGTTTAGAATTTTTAATACTAAAATGATAAATTCGCTTTTCATAGTCTTATCTGTACATTATAAATGTCTATGTATAATACACACCAACATGTATGTAGCGTTTTTAGTTATTGTTGGTGCAGTAACTCCTATTGGGATAGCTATGTATAGCTGAACTTCGCTGATATTTTTGTATTGTTGTTTTTTGGCTATAGATAAAAGTGGCTAAAGCTGCAATTTGTTTTAGGAGATTGTCAAAAATAAACCAAATGTCTGCAGCTAAAGCTGTAGCTTATTGAAATAAAAATATATGAATACATTTTGTATATTGTGTGTATTTTTTTTCTCTGTTTGATGAAACTTAGTAGGGATTTTATTAGTGTGCCTTTTTTATTGTGACAAAACATATAGCAGCTTTGATGGGCTTAATTCAAATTCGACATTCGCTAAATTTTGTACGATATTCAAGCCTCTCTTTAAGTAATAGAAATATTAATTTTATGGAAAAGAAGCATCCCTTTTAACGTTTATTGACATATTCCCATATGTCTTCGCGGGCTAAAGGCTAATATACATTTCTAAAGTTTTATTTCTTTGAGAATTTTGATTGATTTCTTGAAAATTTTTCTTTCATTTTATTGTCATTTCAATCTTACAGCAATCAATATAAATAAGATGAAATCAACTAATAGAATTCTGGCACAAAAGAAATTCTCCATCACAAAAAGTTACTCAGAAAACAACAGCAGCGGAAACCGGAAGTGGATGCATGAATTCATTGCTGTTTCTGTTTTCAGATTTTTTTTTCTTTTATAACATACACTTAAAATGCACTTTTACTACGCTTTTGCATACAATGCATTTATATATATTCAGACGACAGCAGTAAGTCACGATGTACTTCAATAGTTTCACTTTTCTTTATAGTACGAATAAAAGAAGTAAAGAAGGAAAAAAATGCACCAATAACAACATCCCTAGAAGGAAACCCTTCGAACAATAACCACAAAGAATTTTCGCTGCCAACCATAAAGGGAAAAAATTTCATTACAATAAAACTGGATTTTTATTGTTTCACAATGCCAGGCGACTATATAGCATGAAAATTGAGGTATTGTAAGCGGGCGGGACAACACATCGTGAGTAAAATGGCACAAAACTTTGCAATGCTTCATGGTTATACGCAAGGCGAGGGAGCGGTTTGCTGCTGCGGCAACTACATCAGTTTGACAAAATGCTAGCGACAAAAAACCTTTTGTATTATGCGTTAACAGCCGTCTGCCGCCACCTAACCGTTGCCGCACTCTGTCCAACCACAAATTTTTATATAACCGAAGGCAATCAGCAAACGATTTTTCTATTCTTATGGTGTTCCATTCATTCATTTATTCATCCATTCATGCACCACTCATTCGCAATTTTCTTTTCGTTGCTGAATAGAATATGCTAAATTAAGGAAACGACCAGGAAGTGTAACTGTTTGTGGCATAAATAAGTTACAATTTTGATTGAATGCGTTGCACACAAATGTTAGTGGTAAATGCGTTCATACACATAGTAGTAGCACCAAATTTGTTGTCGAAAAAAAATGTTTGGCCATTGGTATACAGTTTTTTATAATTAAATAAAAAATATACATTATTTCTGACCATAAAATACGTGTCTCTCTTTCGGGCTTATTTCAATGTTAAGTCCTAATGCTCTACAAAATTTTTCCAAATATTTTCACTGAAATCTTGAGCGGGTTGTCTGAGCTGTTTGGGTACAGCTAAATTTGTTACAAAAAATAATTCACATTCGCTAAGTATGCAGGTAGTGGCAACATAATGTTTTACATGCTTCCAATTACACAGTGCGACAAATGGTAGAGTTCAGTGATCGGCGGGGGATCTGCTTACCAAGAAATATTATATAGGTCAAAAATATGTTATACCCGCCGTCTCTCTGGGTCAGTCTAGGAATCGGGAAATATCGATTTGAAATTTGTAAGTAAAGTATAGGGAAATTCTCAGTTTCTGTGTCCTTTTCATCAGTTTTTAAAGACTAAATGTCCGAATAATGCAAAGTGATGTACTTCACAGTTATTGAGCCCAACGCCGGCTACAACACAGTCAATAAAGGAAAGCTGTATGTTTGATTTTCCGTGATTCATTATATTTTTCGTAAGTCGGGGTTGGGGCATTATACTACATTCTTCTTATGTACTTTCATGCGTTGAATACGAATCGACCCCCTAATTGGGAATAGAAATAGAAAGCGTGATAATTCACAAACACCGCGAAAAGCTATCCCATACCTCACTCATGAGGTATAAAGGAAAATTAAGTTTTTTTTTAAATTATATGGTCTCGGCAACTACACTTTATGAATGCCATCGAGTCGGTCCGAAAAAACACTGTCTAATTTCTTAACATGAACTATTCACAGATCCATTTCGGCAGATAATTGGGTCACTAAGCGTTTTTCTCAACAGAGTGTTGGTTTCACGCCCTGTATGGAATGTTGCACCATCTTGTTGGAACCATTTCTTCTACAAATGACTTGCAATGACATGGGGAATAAAAAATCACATAGCGTTTGCGATAGGCAATCCGGTTTCAGATTTAAAAAAAAATGGGCCGATGACGCCATCCGCAAATAAACCAAACAGTGATTTTTTCGGGGTGTAATGGAGTCTCGTGAGGATTGAGCACTCTTCAAAAATAACAATTCTGCTTGTTTATTCTCAGCTCATTCACGACGAAATTAATGGTTTGCTTAGTTTTATTCTTGCACCAGTTGCATCATTTATAGTTGCCGACCAAGTTCGTTCCTCAACGTTTGACGAATAGTGGAGGAGCAGAGACCCAGTTGCTGAGAACGGCTTAGGATCGATAAATGTGACTCCTCTGTCACACTCACGTCGACAGCGGCGATGCCTTCTCGGTTATACATTTGTTTCTTCTAGGAGCATCCTTGGGATAGTAAGAGTGGTGGGAGCAAATTGTATAAAAATTTAATTTTTGTGGTGGTAGGTATGTTTAGGAAAATTTTTAGGAGGGAAAAATTACTGGGGGTCAGTCGTATATTTTGCCCCTCTATGAGGCACCATGAGGACCACTTTAAGGGTTAAAGATATAGAGTAGATACCGTCGATGCACAGTGGTTGCCGTTTCATACAAAGAGCGGCCAAAAATAGAAGGAGTTTTCATAGGAAGAATAAATGGCTCATCCCACAGTCTCTTTTAATAACACCATTTTCTAAAATTTGGTCTCTTAGATCCTGAAAATTTAAATTTCATAGCAGGCACACCAAAGTCGGCATATCCATTGATTCCATAAATCTATGACTAAATCTGAAATTTGGTCAATGTCGGCAAAGGATTCCAGGACCTCTCTTAGATCCTTAAAATTTAAATTTCTTAGTAAGCACACCAAAGTCGGCATATCCATTGATTCCATCAATATATGACTAAATCTAAAATTTGGTCAATGTCGGGCGAAGGATTCAAGAACCTCTCTTAGATCCTTAAAATTTAAATTTCATAATGGGCTTACCAAAGTCGGTATATCCATTTATTTCATCACTCTATGAATAAATCTACAGTTTGGTCAATGTCGGACAAAGGATTCAAGGACCTCCCTTAGGGTACACAATCAAAAAAAGACACCGAAAACGGTGAGGAAGCTTTGTTCTATTGAAGGTAACTCAACAAACCGAAAATTTCCGCAGCTGAAATTTACATCATATAATCTGTAAATATTGGTAAACATTTAACAACAAATTTGGTTGTTAACTTCGATTGACTTCGCAACTAAAACTCTAAGTGAAATTGTTTAAGCAATCTTTTTTAATGAGGTTTTTACGTTTTATTTTGGACCTTCACTTGAAAGTTACTCACGCTGCGAAACAAAATTATTTTCATATGGACGAACACAAAAAAGCGAATAAGTCAGAAAGTTGCAAAAAGTTGCAGCTGAAATTTTAAACATAGACTAAGAAAACATGTACAAGTATTAACCCTCCGTCATAAACATGTTTCGATAGTCACATTCGTAACACATGGGTCTGGCCAGACCCACTATGTATTTGCAATGTATTTGTATGGAATAGGTGCTATTTTGATGAAATTATTTCACTAGCGTCACAGTTTACTGATACCTTAAAGGTAGATTTTCTATATTTATTGTTTTTAGCTTATACTGAACTACCTGCACAAGCAAAAATATTGAACAAATAATATAATGAAAAATAAAATAGAAAAAACTTGTTTTTTTATTCTATTTTGTGTTTTTTTATGAAAAAAATAGTGTTTAAAAACGCTATTTATATATAATTAATCCCACTAAGTTCCAATTATGCAGCTAAAACACCCTCATCATAACGAATATATCGTGTCAACGCAACGAATAGATTTGCATATTATTATGTGAAGCACTAGCTGCTAAAAGAATTCCGACGAATGCATCCAATTCACATTCGGTCACAACTTTCCAAACTTTTGGTTTTTTATTGGCATTAGATGTGTTCCATTTATTTACTTCATCTTTTCCATAACGATTTGTTTCACTTATTATGATGAATTGAATGTTTCTTGAACACCTCAATTGAAATAGAGTTTTGCTCCTTTGGTCCAGCTCGAAAATGCATAATATTGTGTTGACGCAAGTGAATACCACTATTCGGGGCATTTTTGCTCATTTTGTTCCGTCTTTACCATAGAAACAATCATAGGCAGCATTTTGTTGTTCACCTTGTAGCTCTATATCTTCTTCACCGTCGTCACTTCCAAACACTTTATTTGGTTCGATGACCAGTTCATTTTCAATGTCTGATATATCCTCTTCGTTTGGCACATAATCTGCATCATCATCACCGTTGTTGTCCATGAATGGATCTCCAAATCCTTCGCCATCTTCAGCGGCTCTTTCACGTTCTAAATCAGTAGCTAATGCCTCTGCTATTCGCGTGAAAAAATCTCTTTCATTATTACCTCTGCGGTATCGCAAATTATAAATAAATTCTAGTTCTTCATTCATTTTGCTCAATTTGCACTAAAACAATAAAGAAACAACGCGTAAACTTATGTAACTGATGTAACTTTATTTCAACGATCACAACTCAGTTGGCAGAGATCATAAAAAATACCGTTCATTTGAAACACACCAAGTCAGGTGGTACAAGGTACAAGGCACAAGGTAGAAGCACTAGGTTTTTTTGTTTGAGTACCCAACAAGAACACAAAATATTGTTTGTATCCAACAAGAACACGCAATTTTTTTCGTGCTTCAACAAATAAATAAAGTTTAGTCAGCTGTTATAATACATCTACCTTCAGTTATTATACCATGATACCAAGTGAAATCAAAAAATACAAGCGAAAATGGTCAAACTTAGTAATTTTTCATAGAAAATATATGTGGGTCTGGCCAGACCCATGTGTTACGAATGTGATGTGTACATCAATATTTACTTTTTTTATTAATTAATTTATTAATTTTTTTCCTCGATTTTTTCATACATCGATAGGCCATACAATTTTAGGAGGGTACCAGATGTTTCAAGACTTTACCTAAATTTTTAATGTATATAAATTACAATTAAAATCGAAAAAGGTCTGGCCAGACCCATGTGTATGACGGAGAGTTAATAAATAAGTTTCATTAAAGGGTAAGACATGTATCACAACTTTTTCTTTCTCTGAAATCTATGTATACACAAAAATACACAGCTCGGCAGGTCTCTGGTGAAACACTAACTTTAAAACAATAATACAACACATAATGACATGAAAAATACTCAGTTTTATAGTACATACCTTTATTTTCAATATTCATTTTAATTGACGATGATTAGACACCATTTAATATAAAAATTTAATTTTTTTGTGAAAGCTAATTTTCAAGCTGCGTTCACTGCAACGTCCACGTGTTTGTTTTTTGTCTCTCTTCTCTCGCTATTCGTAGCGCGTACGAATCAGAGTGACCAAAAATGAAATTACAGTTAGTTTTATTGTTATGTTAAGTAGTATTTTTTAGACAAAGAGTGACCAATTTCAAACTTTTGCATTTTTATTTTTGGCCTATGAAATCAACCACTGCGATTTCCTGAAAAGAAGGCTTCTAGTCCTTGTTTGTTGTGAATGGACTTAATGGCGTAGAAGTGTCCAAAAGTCATTGTCTATGCCCTATAAAAAAATAGCATGTCTACTTAAAGTAGTTTGGTAGTTATTGTATCAAAACATAGGCGGCCGTAAAGTTTAAAGCATCCATAACACAAAGAGTGATAACGTTTTGTAAAATGTACCAAAAGACATAGTCTATGTTCTGGAAAAATATTTCATGTCAATTTAAAGTAGTTATGCAGTTATTGAAACAAAACACAAATGGCCATAAACTTTAAAGTATCATTAACTCAGAAACACATAAAGTGGACATGAGACCTTTTTGCAGGATATCGACCATATGTCTCTTATGGTGCGATTCTTTCACTCGTGGTACTCTCGTGGCCGCCTACAAATCCACAACCAAACTTATGTTTATCCGCGTGGCACATGTATCCATATTCAGACCACCGGATTTCCTATATAGCAGTAGTGTCAGCCTTATACTCTTCCAGGACATCTGCCAGTTGAATAAGGACACCTGATCCTGAGTTCTAACATTCCACAAGCACTTTATCAAATAATGGTCCTTATAATATATTGGTTTTGGTATTCAGCATTTTGGAGGGTTCTTTTTTCTCTCTTTTTTTAATTTTATTCACTTCAATCAAACTGTTGGCTTAAGAATGAATATGGACTATATCCGCTAACCACTTCTGGTATCTCCCATACAAAATGACCTATTTTTGAAAAAATGACAATTCGCCAATAATTTCAAAACTGACAGCTGTATGACATTTTAATATTATCAGTATCATTTGATACGTTTTTCTTACTAGGGGTCGGTCATACATTTTACTCCTTTTAGAGGCACCATACAAAAATATATAAAAAAAATATGAAGGTATTAAACTTAACCTAATTTTCCTTTACACCCCATGAATGAGGTATGAGATAGACTCTCGCGCTGTTGTGAATTTACAAGCTTTCTATTATAGATTCACAACAAACGGCACCTGTTCAAAGACGAATGCGAACGTGGCTGTTAAAAAAGCTTTTACTAGACATGCCGATTGGCTCGACACTATACTGCGAAGTTGCTGGCAACAACATCGAGGTCGCCGGCGTTGTAGGTTCCTGTACTGACCACTATGTTAAGGCCTGTCCCGTAGATTTGTTCTGAGAAAATGGCAAACATAGATACCTTAAGGTTTTCTGTCAGTTAATCATTTCTTTGTACTCCAAGTTTTATAAAAAAAAGTATTGTCGGGCAAAACCGTACGCTCGCACACAAAACTGTTATATGTTTGTGTATGTAAATGAGTACGAGGCGTTGCTTTCACAATGCTTAAGCAATTACTGACACTTTTCAATCAAACATGTCCTGTCTGTGTAAAAAATACTAATATAGTCTGCCTCTTGAGGTTAAGGGCTGCCTGGCACTATCAGAGACTTAGTTTACCTTCGAAATTTTCCGTAGGTCAGATCGATCACTTCGATGAGATGACCAAATTCCTACTTAAAAGGTAATAAATAATAAATATGTAGATATGTAAATAAACATATGTAAGATCAACAAATTGCATATACCACCCTTTCGAGCATTTTATTAATTAAAACCAGACTATGTTGTCAAGATCAAGATTATCATTTAGTTGCGACCAAAAGTATTTTATTCCTTACAACATAAAATTGCTTCAAAAATAGTTTTAGGTCGAAACTACAATAGGATAGAAATACGTCTGGTACTAAGTAAGCGATTAATATTACAGAGAGTATTGATGACAAGCACCATTATTTTTTTTAATGGCTAACTATTTGCCCATACTAAATGATTACCTTAAAGATTTAATTCATTCATATTACTAACAAAGGTTTATAGTTGATAACGTTTTCCAAAAATGTATTCCATATTGAATGACTATCCCATGCTAATTACTCTACAGTTCTTTACAAATAACTGTCGAAATTCCCCATTGCAAATGCATAGGAATGCTTTATAAATATTTTAGTTTTGGAAAAATGCAGCTGCAATTTGAAAACTTAAGGAACTCTAAGCACTTATTTTCCACTTCAGAGAAAATGATTACTAATTTTAGAAAAATACCATTTTTTTATACTGAACAAGAAAAACTTACCAAGAAAAGCAATTGCCACAAACAATTGCTGCTAACAAAATAATTTCCGTAGAAATTGCACAAAACGAAAATTTATTATTGTTACAATTTTCAAATCGAAATTGCATAAAAACTTTGCCATAAGTAGAACACCATAAAAAATATGACTATTCCCCAACCACCAGCGATGTCTTTAAAGGCACAAATACAGGAAAATTACTAGGAAAACGTTTTTCCAACTTGTTATTGTGCGAGCACGAAAAGTTATTTTAAGCAATTTTGTATTTCAGTTTTAAACTTTATAGGCGTCATATAAATGCAAACTGCTGCTGCATATATTTAGGCGATTCACTTGAATCTCAGCAAAATGATGCAGCTGCCACGGCGGCGATACCAACAAATGCGAGTGATGGGCGAAAGTTGTTGCCGTTTTTTTTAATAAATGTGCATTTTGTTTATTTTATGTCATTGCTAGAGAAATATTTTGTTGAATTTGTAAAGTGCCAAGATGTTGTTTTGATACCAGTTCTCTTTTGGGGGTAGAAACGGAAATGAAAGTTTGTTTATTGTGTAAACATCGAACGGAAACTGGAGTGGGAAGAAAACCAAAACTTAACTGTGTAGGGGAACTAATAAAAATGTTAATAAATTAAAGTTTGTGAATCTACTATAACTATATATTACAAAATTTGTTGAGGGAGGCAAAGTAAACGGTATTTTGGACAAATTTAGTAAGTCAAGTACATTTAAAATTTATGTAGCTAGCAGTGTAACTCATTGTTCATTTACTATCTAAATTAATTAAAATTTGTGAAGGCTTTAGCGCCTACAGAATATTTTACGTTCGTTGCTTTTGTGTAGCATGTGGATGAACTTTAACTTATATTTTCAGCATAGCCAATACAATTAAGATTTTAACTAAATTTTATTAGACTAAAAACTAAGCTGCTTGCAACAACAATAATATTTCAAGATTATCTAAAACCCAACGAAATTCTTTATACAATAAAGTGGCTTTCACCAGCCAGACGTGTTTAGAGCCTACTAATTTTCGGGGTATTTACTGTTCTGTATGAAATTTTTGATTTTCATCTCTTGTTGTTAATCTGTGGCAAAATTAATTACTTTGAAACATAATTGAGTTCACTGACAATTCTGCACATTCATGTAATAGGATAACAGCTTTCATGAGTAGATCACACTAAGCTATGGTAACTAAAGCAGCCCCAAAGGGCAATTGTAATTTACATAGAGACGACATCGTACTTATTGAAAGAATATCTCACCGAAAGTATTAAACTACCGCCACAAAGATTTAATATTTTACTGTTTTTGATAGACAACCTAAAAAAAAGGCTCTCATGCCCATTAATTTATTACTCACTGAAATGTAAGTAACAAACTCCAACCGCAAAGATTCAATATAACAATGAATTTTTCAAACTTAATGATACGAAAACCTATCAGAAGATTAATATTTTATATTTCTTTGGTATATTTCGCATATTTTCTTTTCGTGCTACGCTTACATAAATCTATGTTTACCTGCATATTTTGTGGCATGTGATGATAAGTAACGTTAAGCGGCTATATGAACAGCTAAAAAATACATATATATCCTGTATGAAAATAAAATGGCAACTTACGTGTTTGTGGTTTGTTTGCCTACATTCCACGAATAGTTTAATGCGCTATTTTAGTTAAAATATTTGTAAACAATAGCAAAACCTAACCTTGTTTTTTTTCTGGCTTAGAGCGCTAGATATATTTTATTTGAAATGATGCGGTGAAATGACTTTGTTATTTGTGTTTATGTTTGTGTAACGGGTACAAAAACTATTTTCTAGTTGTTGGCCAATATTTGCAGTAGTCTCGATGGCGTTGGAGAAAGGTTATACATACGATTTACTATGATAACTTTTAGAATTTAAAGTTATTTAACTATACTGTTGAATAAAAGCGGTTATGTAACTGTATATAAGACTAGGACTGAAGTCCAAATATATCCTCTCATCAAAATCGGGGCTACACAACCATAAGTAATTGTGGTCACATCAAATGCAACTTTGATACTACTATTCCTTACCTGTTAAAAATTTAGAGATAGTAAGTTGGGTGCAAGTAAGGCACAATGCATAGTGCTGTACCATGCAAATAATAAACAATCACACATTGTTAACCATAAAACAAAAAAAAACTTATTAAAAATCGTATAAAATACTATTCGTAAGATGAAGCAAAAAATACGTTAAATCATCAAAGTTATTATTACAGTGCGCACTAAAGTATGCCTAGAGCACACTCAATTAGATTTGATTCATCATAGATTCAATTGGAATAGGAAAAATTACGATATTTCTTATTATTTTTTTTATTATTATTTTTTAAAGAGTAGTTACATTTTAAGGGCCGATGTTGATTTTGTATAAAAAACAAATATTGTAGGAAATTATTGTCATTTCTTTTTATTATGATAATATTAGTATGGTTCAGTTATGTGTGGCACAAAATATCGGCCAAATGGCCGCTGCGACCTCTGCGGCCACACCTCCAGCCGATAGTCCACATTGTCGATGACGCTGAGGCAAAATTAAGGTTCAATGCCGTTAATGTGCCGAATTATCTTATCCTTTATCTCTTGAATTGCTTCCGGCTTATCGACGTACACCTCTTCTTTCCAATAACCCCAAAGAAAGAAGTCCAACGGTGTCAAATCACATGTTCTTGGCTGCCAATTGACATCTCCACCAAATGAGATAACATGGCCATTGAATTTGTCGCGCAAAAGAGCCATTGTTTCGTTAGCTGTGTTGCAAGTGGCACCGTCCTGTTGAAATCACATATTGTCCACATCCATATCTTTCAAATGGGGCCATCAAAAGTTCGTTATAATCTTACGATAGCGAACACCATTCACAGTAACTGCCTGACCGGCCTCAATTTGGAAAAAATACGGCCCAATGATGCCGCCAGCCTATAAACTGCACCAAGCAGTCACTCTTTGTGAGTGCTTTGGTTCTTCTACAATCACTCTTAGGTATAGCTCGGAAATTCTGCTAATTGACGAATCCATTGAGGTGCAAAGTGCCTCATCACTAAAGATGATTTTCTTCGAAAATTGATCAACCACTGTTGTCAATTCTTGCATCTATTCTGACCATTGACGACGTTTGGAATGGTGAAGAGGCTTTAGTTCTTAAGTCAATTGCACCTTGTAAGCGTGTAAATGCAAGTCTTTATGTATAATGTACATCAACGACGAGCGTGAGAGCTGCAATTGTTTGGCACGACGACGAGTTCAGGTGGACGGCTCTTCAGCCACACTATCGCGAACAGCAGCAATATTTCCTGCAGTACGAGCTGTACGCGTATGCACAGGTGTTTTAACATATTCTACAGACACGGTTTGGTCAAATTTTTGCACGATTTTTCCGACTGTACGCACATTTGAACTATTAAATTGACCGAAAAAATCACGAAGTGCACGCCCATTTTCATAATAAGCCTGATTAACTTACACGTTGGCTCAGGGAATGCATGCCCGATGATTGGAATCTGAGTGTCCTATGTCCCGTGCTTAAGAAAGGCGACCCTAGTGTGTGTACCAACTATCGCGGGATTAGCCTTTTACCCATCGCATACAAGGTCCTGTCTAGTGTGTTATGTGAAAGACTAAAGCCCCTCCTGGCGAACCTGATTGGACCTTAACAGTGTGGCTTTAGACCTGGTAAATCCACCACCGACCAGATATTCACGCTACGACAAATCCTGGAGAAGACCCAAGAAATGCAGATCGATACCTACCATCTGTTCATCGATTACAAAGCTGCATTTGACAGTCCGATACGACAGAAATTGTTGGATGCTATGGCTGAGTTTGGTATCCCCGCAAAACTAATTCGACTCTGCGGGATGACACTGACTGACACGAAGTCTTCAGTGAAAATTGGCAAAAATCTGTCAGAGCCATTTTCTACCAAGCGAGGCTTTAGACAAGGCGATAGTCTGTCCTGCGATCTCTTTAACATCGTAATGGAGATAATCATGCGGAAAGCAGCAGTAAACAGGAATGGCACCATATTTAACAAAAGCCACATGTTGCTCGCGTATGCTGATGATATCGATATTATTGGAAGTGGATTGCGAGATGTTACTGCGGCTTTTTCGAGCATTGAAAAGCAGTCGGCTGAAGTGGGTCTGGTGATAAACGAGGACAAAACCAAGTTATTTGTTTCAACGAACAAAGAGTCCACTCGTCTGGGACGCTGCGTGAACGTTGACAACTATAATTTTGAAGTGGTAGATGATTTTGTCTACCTTGGCTCCGCCATAAACAAAAATAATAATGTCAGCCTCGAAATCAAAAGACGAGTATTGATCGCAAACCGCTGCTACTATGCGCTAAGCAAGCGATTTAACGACAAAGCGCTCTCTCGAAAAACAAAGATCCAGCTCTACCAGACTCTGATCCTACCTGTCTTGCTCTACAGCGCAGAATCGTGGGTAATGACACAAGCGGTTAAATCTATTCTGGGAGTCTTCGAGAGAAAAATACTCCGCAAAATATTTCAATATCGTACTTTTTAAAACAATAAATTACTCTATTTGCTACCATAAATTGTACATTTTTTTTAGGTACATTGTAATTACTTTGAGAAATATGTAAGTCATTAGACTTTTACTTAAAAAAGACGGAGACTGTCTGAAATTATCGATGAAATATCGTTCGTATTTTGTAACACTTAAAACCAAAAAATAAGCTATTAAATAATCTATATTTTGATCTTACGCCTTATAAAAAGTTCATCAACAGAATATAGGTGAAACATGTTGTGCTGTCCCCTCTATTCATTACCATAGGGACAGCTAAGTATATAGCTGTATATGGACGGAAGTGTATTGGGACATTCCAAAAACAATACAATTAACGTAGTACATTCTGTTTATTTTCGCTTATAAATACATAACCACTGAGAGTTAGTGTTTGTGTTTGAAGTTCAGTACGTTATCACAGCGTTTGTGTTCGACCAATTTTGCCAATCGTATCGTTCGGTATTATGGTTTTGTACACATAAGCAAACACTCAAAAAGGGGAATGGCGTATTTGTTCCATCAACATACCCTACGTATAACGTAATTTATTTTTCGAACTCTGTATCTAATATTTACAGGAATTTCTTACGAATATTAGTTGCTAAACAATAGCCGGTATTTTCATTTATTCTTTCGATATTAAAGTCTACTTTGCTATAGAAATTACTCATAAATTCAAATTTTCATTTATGTTTTTACAATAGGATTAAAAACAATTGCATATTTTTCGGTGGTTCGCAATATTTTTTTAGCATTTTTATGAGAGATAGATAATACTCTACGTTTGTACGTCTACTTAACTTTCAACCAACTCATGCGATATTGTAATGTTTCCCACCCGCTACTAATGCCCATTTATATTTTCACACCAGCAAATTCACTTCTTTCATTATTAAAACACTACTACATTTTAAATTCTTATCACCATAATATTCAAATGTGAAACTAAATGCGCTACCAGCGCATTTTCAATTTCCATTAATTGCCCTCACTACTAAAATGAGCAATTATCTTAAATGCAGTGTAAAAAAGAACTATGGCATAAAAATTTCTTAATAATTTTACATAGTGCCATTAAAAGGCCACTAATTGAAAAAAAAACCTCCACACCCGGCTCCATTAGAAAATAAGTAACACACACACACACACAAAGAATTGCCATGCATCAATGGACTACAATACAATCTCTTACCGCCGACAATAGTTTAATGTACTTTACATTAAAAACAAACGGAAATACTATAAAAGATGTCCTTTTTTTCATATAGCTGTTTTTTTTATTTGTTGCAGTACAAACTACTTAAAAAAAGAAACGTTTTCAAACAATGGTGTTGCAACGGAAAACAAAAGATTTCATACAATAGAAATACAAAAAAAGAAAAATCCCACTGCAACTAACTAACCTCAACATAAAAAATAATAAAAATCACGGAGAAATAAAAATTGTAGACATGAACTTTGCACTGGCATGTGTGAGTGTGTAAGCGTTTCATGTACATATAGCAGCTACATATGTACGAGTACATGT
Organism: Muscina levida; assembly: GCA_964034835.1. Taxonomy (NCBI): domain Eukaryota; kingdom Metazoa; phylum Arthropoda; class Insecta; order Diptera; family Muscidae; genus Muscina; species Muscina levida. The sequence continues at coordinate 83,176,820 of OZ035882.1, forward strand.
ATGGCAGCCGTTTATAACTTTTAGTCATTTCTAGTGTGTAAATGTGTTGGTTTAAATATCTTTTATTACACATAATTGTGAAATATTACATAATACAACACGCAAATACCAGATGTGTTTTAATTGTGTTACACAGACCATTGGTTGGATGACTGACTGACTGACTGCTGACTGTTCGACGCTATTACAAATATGTTGAAATAAAATTGTGTTATATGTTTTATTTGTTATGTCTTGTTGCATACTAACTGCAGAGTCGTTTGCTTGAATGTGTGTAACTTTTTAGTAAAAGAGTTGCCATTTAGGTTTTTTTGATAAAACTAAAGCTTAACAACCATTGATAATTTTCCACTTTATTCTTCCGCAGTATTGTAGCCAAAGCTTAAATAAATATATGAATAAAATAAAGTTGGACCGAACCAAATCTTCTATAATGAGTAGCGAGTTTGTATATGATACTCGCTTCATGTTTACGTACAACGTATGAGTAATTGTAACTTTATGCGGATTTTATATTAATCATACGCATGGGTAAAGGGTAGGAAATTCCAAGTCATTTTGATGGCACCAGGCCAACATAGCATAAAAAATTACTTTCTCCACATCATTCAGTTATGAAATACTTATGTCTTTAAAAAATTATCTAAATATGCGTGTACAATATGTGATTACAGAGATTTTTAATTTTAAATGTCATAGTGACTAACTATGAGCCTCCTCGTTCTATCTCTCAAGACATCGCAACTGGCCGCAAGTGGCAAGTAACTTGTCACTTACGATGTCACCCCCATTACTCTCGCCCTCTGGTCCCCTTGACAATATAAGATTTATATGGATATAAGAACGAGAAAAAAAAAACTTTTCAACTAGTTTTCGAAGACTTACAAAGAATGTAAATATTAGCTTATTGCAAAAGCATAATAACTGCATTTCTACTGACGAGCGTGACAAGAATTCCTCTGCGAGCCTTAACTATCTAGATGCAAAAAAAAAACAGACTTGAAAGACGACGATATAAAGAAGAAAGAAAATGTCATCAAAGAACGGAAATACGAAACATGAAACATGGTCGAGTAGATGAAAAAAAAATAACTTAAGCGAAACAAAAGCAACTTTAGTGTAAAACACAAGAAGAAAAAAACAAGCCAATAAAATTACAAAGAAAAACTGGACCACGATATGACAAGAACTAACTGCCAAGAAAAAAAAATGCAAATATTGTCCAATCCAAAGATTAAGCAATGCAATAGGTGCATATAGTGCGGCGGGCGGAGCAGGCAAACGTCCTTCAAACATGACTTGCAACAACATCAAATAATATACAACAGAGCATTACATCACGCACTCGGACTTACAGACACAACACACAATAGAAGATATATCGTTTAAAGCGGGGAAGTTAAAACAACTAAATGTTTCAAAAAGAAAAGAAAATCTTGTTGGCTTGTTTTACCAATAACTTGTCTCTTCCCCTCTCTCTGTCTCTCCTTCATCTAAAATAAAACTTAAAAAAACATAACTCAATTTCCTTTGATGGCATTTCATAAAAAAGCGAATGCGAGAATATTGCGGTCTCTTGAAAGTGTAGCATGTGCGCTACATTACGTTGTTCTAGAAGATGCAACGGTTTGCAGTTCGTATTTGAAATGCTGGGATTGCAGTTTAAATAACATAAAAGGAGGTTATGTGCATACAGTGACCCATCTGGAATAATAGGAAGTGGATGACGAACGAGTTTGTTGTTTAGCATTGGTTGGATCCTCACGTAAACATTGATGGCGAAATTATAGCAACTGCCTCAAATTTACATCGTTGGTAACAAAAATCTTTTAGTTGACTTCTTGCACCTACTTGTTGTAATAATATGTGCAAGATATTATCTAAATATAGATACAGCATTCGAACACCCCGAGTAAAACTTTCTTAACAACTTTTTTCGTACAACATTTGAACGTTCTAAAGTTCTATATTTGAGGTACTTTTCTATTTTTTTCGAAAAAAGAACGAAAAGGATGTGTAAGTAGACGCGAAATAGTGCTAAAATGTTCCACAAAATAAATGCTCATTAAATTTCATTTAAGACATGTTTTATCGAAAATACACTAAAACAATAAGAAATATAGATACACTGACTATTCTTGATACCTATTTACTTCAAAAGACGAAAAAATGGATATTTAAATTTGAAGATGTCGTTATTTTGTCTTAGAACACCCCAAATAAATTTTTCTAAGCAACATTTGTGTAGAACATGTGAATGATGTAAAGTCTAATTTTAAGGCTCTTGATAGACATTCTCGAAATTTGGACGAAAAGGATACGTAAGTAGTGAAGATAGAGAGTTATTATGCTCTACAACAAAAATCCTCTTTTAGTTTCATTGAAGACATATGTTATCAAAAATGTATTTAAACAAAAAAAAACTTAATTTCCCTTTACACCCCATGAATGAGGTATGGGAAAGCTTTTCGCGTTGTTGTGAATTAACATGCCTTTTATTTTTAGATTTACAACTCACGTCAGCTACTTGTTTATCGACGAATGTGAACGTCACTGTTTGAGAAGCTTTTACTAGACATGCCGATTGCCTTGACACTATAATGCGAGGTTGAGGTCGACATCGAGGGGGGCGGCAATGAAAGAAAGATGTATATGACTGGAGGTTGGAATCGAACACAGGATTTCGCGCTTGGTAGTCGCGTGTTTAAACCATCATGCCACGGCCGGCGCGTCCTGAAACAATATAAAATATAGTTTTGAAGGACCAACTTCACCCTCTCTTTTTGGTCCAAATTGAAAAATTTGCGAGGCCGTAAAAAAACGTTAGGCCTAGGGGTTATTTTTTCTCTCGAAATTTAAATGTCCTGTAAACGATTTCTTCAGGCCTTCGACAATGACCTTAATTTTGCTGCACAGTGTTATATGATAATAGTGATTATATTAAACAAACTTCATCCCACTGTATCGACCAAGAGATAACTGCTACCCATCCAAGTGAAAAGCGATTGAAATGTATATTACGGGGCACAATTATGAACAAAATCTAAAGTGTAGTGTCACAATATCTAAAGTATAATGTGACTTTAGATATTTTCCATAATTATTGAGCCTTAAAACTTTCTATACTTTTGCATAATATTACTTTTAATTACATTTGTTATTGCTGCATTATGGATCCCAAGTTCTTTCCATTCAGCATATAATAGATAACAAATATTCTGCAGTATTGAACCATCACACTTGCATTTATTACCTTTTCCGAACAATTTTGGACAGATCTAATGTATATAATGGCTACTTTTATTTTATATTATATGTTGCATATATATAAAAAAATTCAAATTTCATAAAAGTAAAGCATGTTGTTAGGCGCTGTTCACTAATTTATGTCAGAAACAGTATGATACGTATAATGATGTTAAAATTTTAAATCACTCTTCTTAGAAACTCTCCTTAAATTTTGGAATGTTGATAATATGATAAGATTTGCCCTAATAACATTATACGAGTCTTTGCTATCAGGTATGAACAACTTAGGCTTAAACAAAAGTTCAATCAATCTTTTAAACATAAAGACATGCTACACTCTCTACCTAAAAAAATAAAAATTATATTACGAAATTCTTGTTGAAGTAAATATGATATGATTAAAGGGTAAATAGTTCCGAGACCTAGGCAAAACCTTTACTCAGTTAAACACGTTGTTAGAAAATAGGGACGATATTTGTTAATTGTTTTAAAACAGTGCAATTTTCTCTATCTTAGTTCTGAAAAAAAATGGTAAGTTAATAACAAAAAACTGTTTAAATTACATTTCTTCCAATTTCACACGAAAAGTCATATGTCACAGAAATCGAAAAATAAAATAACTTAATGAATTCCTTAAGTATGTTGTGCTAAGCTTTATAAACGGATGTGTTATAACTGAATATTTGTAGAAAACATAATTCGAAATCTGTTGCATATCTTAAGGAGTAGGCGGTCACATGTTAAAGGCATCTTCATCAGAGATGAAGAGAAAATTGTTACAAATCAAATATAGAATAAAAATAAAATATGGTCTATATCACTAAGTCATTACCCCAGTAGAAAGTTCCGTCATACATGACATTGTCGTCAACGCTGTCCTCAAGACAAAATGTAAAAAATGTATGTACTTGTCGTCAAAACACTCGGTTGACGACCAGCTGATCGACAAAATTCTAATGTTGTCGTGCATCAAACACAATCAACAAAATCAAAGGAAGAAAAATGTGAAATATTGATGTACTTGTCGTCAAAACACTCGGTTGACAACAAGCTGACCGACATTGCCACCCATTAGGTCGTGCATGATTGTGTGGGCGACAGTCGCTTGTATAATCAACGAAAATTTGACCGACATTGTCGCTCATCAGGTCGTGCATGACAAAGCGGACTAAAAAAAAAAACTTAATTTCCCTTTGCACCCCATGAATGAGGTATGGGATAGCTTCTCGCGTTGTTGTGAATTAACACGCTTTCTATTTTTAGATTCACCAATAACGGCACCTACTTGTTTATCGACGAATGCGAACGTCACTGTTTGAGAAACTCTTACTAGACACGACGATTGAATCGACGCTTAATACTGCGAAGTTGCTGTCAAAAACATTCGAGGGAAGCCGACAATGAAAGAAAATTTTCTTTATTTTTTTTTCTTTTAAGATGACTGGAGCCAGGTTTGAACCTGCGATCTCCCGCATGGTAGTCGCGTGTTCTAACCACTATGCCACGGCCGGTCCCATGACAAAGCGGACACTTGTATGAAAATTTCGTTGACTATTTGTCATCAACGATTTACTATGGTCATGCACCTTTCCTTGAGGATGTCTTGCAGACACTTCCTGCTGGGACATGACATTCTACTGGTGAAGTATTTTTAAAATCTGATGAGTTGTATAGAATATTACCGAATGCATACAAACTCATAAACATCACCTCCATATTATATAAGTATAGCTATGCACATTTTGCTACAAATAACATTAAAATATAAATAAATATTTAAAGAAAATATAATACAAAAACTATTGCATATTACTAGGTGCATAGAAACGTTCGCCAGTTGAGTGGCAGCTTCATCAGGTGGAAACCATTTGATGGGCACCATTATCAGAAATATAGCAACAATTGTTGCAAAGATAATATGTTATTTTTCTCTGTATTATATAAGAATTATTATTTTTTCTAAACGGGACAGAATCTGTTGCATACTTTTTGGAGTATCACATAATCTAAACACTCCGTCAATTTCCGCTTATACCATTTCTTTACATTTGCTGACATGCCAATTGCAGTATTACCACTTCTCCAGTAGGGTTTTCTACAATCGCCCTTTACATCCATCATCTATCATCGACGTTCTAAATTCTTTTTTCTCGTCAAAGGAAAACACTACTTCATCTTTTTGTGCTTGCATTTTAATGCCTTATATAGCTTAAATAGCTTTATATTGCTTTTTTTTCTTTCTTATTCTTTCGAACGCAATAATAGAGCGTAACACTTCTTTGAATACAAAATATAGTTTTATATGTTTCAGTTTATTTTCTCGTTCTACAACATCACCCCCTCATCCTCACCGCCATCCATGCTTTGTGAAAATTTTAAAACAAAAGCTTAGGATATGGGAGTGAAAAAAAAAGAAAGCCACATAAAGAAAAAAAAGCAAAAATACAACTAGAAATACGATGGAATAATGTCAACAACTTAATTTAAAAGCCATTATGACTGTGTTTAAGCTGAAATAATAGTCAAAAACACTTTGCAAAGTATATTTCGTTTCGTATAGTCAGCGTTTTGCTCCCCACCCATACTGTGTGTGTGTGTCTTTTTTTTCTTGCGCCTGCTTTCAACGCTCTCATATGATGCATAAACAAGAGCAATTCATAAGTATGTTTTGAAAAGGACTTGGTTTTGTTGGTGGAACAAGTAAGAACAAAAAAAAACGCAAAAATGAAATACGAAAGATTTCATTTAGTAGTGTGCTTTTATGTAAATAATATATACAAAAGTGCAAATTATACTCTACAAACATTTATAATTGTGTTGCGGTGGGGCGAAGAAACGAAATGGGCAAGTGGAGTGGCTCTTGATTTAAAAACGCTATTAGGATAGGAAAATGAAGAAAATTTTGCATTTTTTTTTTTTGTTGAGCTCTCTAAAGAATATTAAAGTAGGAAAAATGTAAGAGTTGAAAGAAATAGCCTTATTTTGCTTGTAACTGAAATATGTCAATTCTTTATTCTACAGAGTTGCAGTGTTTACTCGTAATTATGAATAAAAAAATGACTTGTAATTGTAACATTGTAGAGAGTGCTATTAAATAATCCATAGCAGATGGATTATTTCTTAACTGTGGCAAAAGGCTTTGAAAATGTTAAACCCAGTACAAGTTGTAGGAAGCAACTTATAGAAAGGTGTACCAAAGTATATCACAGACAGTTTAAATGTTAATATGCAATGGAGCCTTTAAATGCAACCTTAGTCATATGAAAAGGTCCTTTGTGGAATGTTTGTATAATTGTTGGATACATGTTTTTACAATTGGAAAAATATGTTAATTAAATTAAAATCTGAAGATTTTATGTATATTTCCCAGCCATTTTCAAATGTCTATGTTTTCGCGGGTTTGAATCTTTGCTAATTTACTGGTATAGTTTTTATCACATACTGTGTTGTAACCAAGTTAGACTACAATTAAGTATATATGAGTTACGGTAAATGTATAAAATAGATAGTAAGCTTTCAACTGTTGCTTCTACACACGAACACAGCATATTTGTAGGCAAAATATTAAACGAGTGGGACTGACCATGGTCTGATAGTAAGAACACCCAACGCAAAAACGGGTGATCTAAATAGGATACCTATTATACCCATTAACATTTTATCAATCGGCGGCTCACGATCAACTAAACAGAAGTTGTAGACATCAACTTTTGAATGGTCGTGTCAATCGGCATGTTTAGAAAAAAAATCTGACTCAAGGTTTTTTCTTAAAGTTTTAGGTCCCGTAGCGAGAAACTTTTCTATATTTAAGTTATGGGATGGAAAAGAAAATATTGTTTTTTAAGTCTAACATAACATTTATGCCATTTTGGCAAAAGTTGATATGGATATTTCCAGTGGAAGGACGGACGATTTCATAGTAAAAAATTGTTATATTTTTTACTTTTTGTTATTGTAATCTTATCATGAATTTGTTGAATTTTAACAAAACAAACTCTATACATCGTTGGAAAGGTCTTCTTTCCAAATTCGCTGAGAAACTTAAAATCGGTTCATATTTATCCGCGCTACTGACTTATAAGTGCGTAAAAGTTTGAAAACCCGTTTTCTTACACGTAACTCAAGATCTTGGGGGTTTAGGGAAATTTGAAAAACAGATTCTTGTAGTGCTCAGAAGCACCTACCAGCAAAATAGTATAATTTCGGAGTTATTGATTTTTTTGTCGCTCTGTGTTATCCATAGGAAAATTTGTGTGTCCGCAACGTGTGTCCTCTAAGCACATTTAGATTGAAGTAGCACAAAAGCTAAAGTATTTTAAATGTGAAGTAAGTTGTTTAAATAACCCTAACATGTCTTCTCTATTTCGCAAAAAAGAATATACTAGCCACATAAGAAATTTCGCTAAATTTCACAAATTTTCGTAGTCACTTCAAGTTGCTGTGGAAAATTGTGTGTGTCCGTAACGCACTTTGTATAAGTCATAATTTTTAATACATTTTAACTAAAGTTTCAATAAACATTATAGTACTGTCCAAAATCTAAATTTTTTTATACGAATACTAGTGGGCCCGGCAATGCTTCGCTATTGCATTTTAACTTGTAATATATTTCACATTTAGGTCTACAAAGTACTTTGAAAACGGTACTTAAGCTCGATAATGATATGTTGAGTTTATTAACTTATGTAACTAATTTCAAGCAACTCCTTAACATGAAAGTTAACAAATTAAGTGTTGTTGTTTTAAATTCTAAATAGCATAGGCTCTATGACGATAGTAAAAGTTCATCAGCAAAGTCATATCTTTTACAAATCGGAAACAGACATTCCGTTTAAGATCAAAATTCAATGTAGTAGCGGTAAGTATAGTGACTATCTCTTTGGGCGTAAAAACACTTTTGACATGCCTTCTCCGCCTATTGACCGAAAATGAAAATTTCGTTTGAAGCTTCATGCCTTTGGCCATAAAAACCTCTTTTGCCATATCTTCGTCTCACATGGATCAAGAATATTTCCGAATACTATCTTTGTATTGAACTCGTATTACCATTCTTTGAGATAATTCGGTCACCAACGTTTGGCTTTACAAAGTGATGATCTCACGCGCTGTATGGCATCTTACGCCGTCGTGTTGAAACCATTTCTCCTCCAAATAATGTGCAATGACATGATATATAAAAAAAATCAATTGATCGTCCACTGGTTTTAGTTCTTCTACCAGTTGGATATATGAATATAGGCCAAGATCTTTTCTCAGCATTTGCAGAGACCGAATTGCTGAGAACGGCATCGGTTCGATAAATTCGAGTCGCCTGTCACACTTACGTCTACAGCGTCGATGGCTTCTATTAGCTTCTTAGATGGATGAGTATACGCACCATAAACTTCACAAAGGGCAAACAGAAAGCGCATTTTGAAAATAAATTTGCAATATTTATAAACGTTGTTCTTGTGTAGTCTTTACATGGTGATTTTTCAAAGAAAGTCTCAATAAAAGTTTATCACACTTCACACACCTCGCCTGAATGACGAATTGGTTGACCTAAAATGGCAACAAAAACGGTAAATGGGGTTGAGTTGGTTGTCAATTGTACCTTAAAAATCCACATGAATCAAAATCCTAGCTGATACTTTTTTTAAGATAAAAGGATTTTTCGTTTATTTACTCCGTTTTGCGCTTCTTTTGGAAGTGACGTTCGTTGCCCCATTATTATTGAAAGCGTACAGACTTCAGCTTTAAGACACTTCTATCAAAATTTAACTTTTCTGCACTAAATTAAGCTTTCCCAGCGCGAGCTAGAAATTGATATTACACACAAAGTTTATTGGTGAGATTTTCTAACAATTCATCGTAGATTTGGTTACAATTTTTGCGAATAAAAAAACTGGCCCACTTACTGTTCATATCTCTAGGCGAACTGAAATATACTGTGGAATTTTGACAGTTATATCTGTTTATTTTAAAAGGGGTGTGGTAGAGCCCACTTCCACTCTTACTGTAATTTATACTGCAACAACAACATATGTAACAAATCTCATCTTCATACCTCATGTAGTTCATGAGATATAACCCTTTTTATTTTCTTGTTGTATGGGCGGTGCCACGCCTCTTTATCCAATCACAACCAAATATAGCCAGGGACTATCTACAGGTCATCAGTACCACTTGGTAAAATTTTCGTATCAATCGGTCTATTAGAAAAGCCTGCAGAGCGGTTTTGAAAAGGGGGCGTGGCACCGCCCACTGTCACCTTGGTTGTAATTAATACTGCTCCAACAACATATATACCAAATCTCATCTTCATACCTCTGATAGTTCATGAGATATAGCCCTTTTGATTTTCAGGTTGTATCAGCGGTGCCACGCCCCTTTATCCAATCACAATCTATTATAGCCAGGGACTATCAACAGGTCAACTGTACCATTTGGAAAAATTTTCGTATCAATCGGTCTATTAGAAAAGCCGTTAGAGCGATTTTTGAAAAGGGGGCGTGGCACCGCCCACTTTCACCTTGGCTATAATTAATACTGCTCCAGCAACATATATACCAAATCTCATCTTCATACCTCTGATAGTTCATGAGATACAGCACTTTTGATTTTCAAGTAGTATGGGCGGTGCCACGTCCTTTTGTCCAATTCGACCGAATTGTAAATATAAACCACCCGGGGCGCCACCCAAACACATACAAAAAAATTTATGCAAATCGGTCCAGCCGTTCGTGAGTTATGAAGTCACAACACACTTGCAACAATTTTTTATATATATAGATAATATTCAAAATATTTCAACTTTTCGAGAAAACTACTAAAAAAGAAAAAAAGGTGCGTCCGCAACGCCAGGATACCCATATGTTTAATTTTCAAAATCTAACAGGAAGCCGATTTAAAAATTTGAAACCTCTAAGACATATGTTTTTTTATATTGCGACTTAATGTACTCCACTTTTCTTAGACTTATCATCCTTTCACAACTTGTTCTTAGTCCTACAGGACATTTGAGGTAAAAAAGCATTGTCTAAAGAAATTTACATAGCCGTACCGATATATTTATTTGAGGGAAAAACTAATGTTATTCGATGTTGAGGACAGTAATAATGTTTCTATACTAAAAAAACGATACTTGTTCAGTTAAAGAATTAATGTTTCTCTTGGTTGTAAGTCATGTATTTCGATTTTTTTTTTTTTGCTAAAACATTATTGAGAACTCGAAACAATCTAGGGAGAAACCATTTATTGCTAAATCCATAAATCTCTCAATGTTGTCTATGCCAAAAGTAACCTTTCACGTATACTACGAAATTTGTATCTAATTATTTATAAACTTTAATTTTAAACCCTGATATGTATTTAAAATCATTGATGGACACAAATCTACCCTGCCACAACAAAACTACAAGCTCGCGTAACAAAGACTTGAACCAACATTTCCCCGTTAATTATATCTATTCAGTTAGTCATTATTATAAGCACTGCATACTTTTCGGCTTAACCTCCATCATAGAATAACTTATTGCCTACTTTTGTGGATATACCACAAATACATTTAACGCCCACAACACATTTAATACATTGAACCGCATTACATACAGTATCTTCTACTCTTTGGCTATCATCAAACAATGTTATTGAATTAATGCCACCAAATTATAGACATTAATCAAAAAACATTTGGTAATTAAGTAAAAAGCTCTAATAAGTCCATACGAAGCGCCAAGCTGTACAGAAAAGTTGGAGTAAAACTTGCAAGACGTACAAGAAATGAAGAAACTGCAAAACAATGTAATAAACTACAAAAGAACTAATGAAGAATAAGAAAAGGAAACAAAACTAAAACTTTATTAATGCCAGCACTGGAAAAACTGGTTGAGAGAAACAACTTCTACACACTTTAGGGATAAAGAACAGACAGACCAACAACGCACACGTATTAATACGCAAAGAGCAACTTGGCCAAGAGCATAACAGAACGCTGCTCATAATCACCTTAGATTAAAGCATTCATTTTACTAACTCTAAAAGGAACGGACGAAAGAATAGAGATTGTTTTCTGATTTTTTTCTTCACTCAGCATAGGAATTAGAAAAACTAGAGTGGCAAAGCTAATTTCGCGTTAACATTATATCATATACGAGTAGCTAAGTGAGGATACTGAAATCGAGACGAAGTTTTTTCGGGGGTTATAACAAAGTTTTATAATTTGTTTTCCCTAACATTAAAAAAGGGCAACTCTCTCCGACACAGAAAAAAAGAAAGTGGTTTCTGTTTAAGGAGGAGATGGAATTTTAAAATTTATGTTATGCCAACTAAGAGTATGAAGTGCATCATATTTCATATATAACTGCAGGTCTTGTTCATGGAACACATTCAGAAGTGTAACACCGAAGCCCCCTCTTGGGTATTGCAAAAGAAACTGCCCGCATAACTTACCTTAGTGGTTATGAACGGCCAGCTGGGTGGGGGGGGGGAGGTGGATAAAGAATAAGAATACCGCTGTTTTAATAAATATAAAATTAGTAGAATTTACGCTTAAGAACGGTATACATTTTTCTTAATGTAAAGCAAGGATGCCATTTTAAATACTTGTGTGTATGTAGAAACATGAAAGTATTACCTGGTTCAGATAAGATTTGTACAGAGAATTATTATTACGTACAGCAGCGTTTGTACATAAATGTGAAACAGATATAAATATAGCGCTGAAAAATATGCTATGCATTTTTTATTTAATATTGCGCTCTCAAGTTATTCTTTACTCTTTTGACATGGAACGTTGTAAATCCATAGCAATGTGTAGTTATCATATATTACAGCAACGCAATGTACATTTTTTGTAATACAATACATAGAAAAAATAACTCACATAGTATTAGTTTAGCATATGTACTAGGGGTATTGCATTGAAATATCCAGAGAAATAGTTTACCCAGTAAGCTATAATTAAAGAATACTAAGCGATGCTCGTTGGGATTGAAAAGATTTCCTTGAAAATCAGCTGTATATTTTATTTTTTAAGACAAATTCGCAGATTCCTTTTAAAGTAGAGTATTTAACAGCATTATTAACTAATTCAACACAAAACCTAATTCATTACATTATAGAGCAAAGTTCAGTTATTTTCTAATTCAAAGTGTATAAGGCACTTTCCTTATTGTGCATATCATGTCCAGGTTTCTGTAAAAAAGCTGGAAGCTATTATCCTCAAGCAACTAATTTCCTCAAACGTTATTAAAATTGTGTGAGCTCGTTGCTTTTTAAAAAAAACTTTGAACGAATACCATCTGGCTTGTATACCTTAGAACTTAGTAGAACTTAACCAACTACGCGAAATATTACCATGCTATGTCACAGTACAAAAAGACTATAGCCGGGTAGAAATCAAAACATTTAACGGAGGCTAAGCATTTTGAAGCAAATATCAATCATTTTAAGATAAGCAATCAAAGTTTACTGTCAAATGGTTCTAACTTACGCTTACCATTGACATTAACAACCAGTTTATTAAAGTTATTTTAGCGCCATCTATCGGCGATTAATTGTACCATTGTTAAAAATGTCTCATATTTGTACACAGAAACTAAGGAAGACTTAGTTAAATCTCTGCCTCAATCATCTATATTTTTTTCATCCGCGGCCCCTTGTTATTCGTTGTTAACGTCTAGGGAGGTTTCATTGTCTGAGTCTTAAGATGGAAGCGTCTTAATTCGCGATAATTCGAGAAGTGCTCCCATATATCATTCAAGGAATATAAAGGGAAATTATTTTTTTTTACAGTTACAGTTGTTGTATTCTCAAATTACTTCTCGGAAAGCAACCTTACGGTACCGTTAGCTCATAATTGCCTTAGTGAAAACTGTAACACAAATAATATCACACCCCTAATGTGAATATACCCTTACCTTACCCTTAGGCGCAAGTTGCACCTGTATCCATTGAACATGTTGAGTGCATATCCTTTTTTTATACAAAGTCAACCGAAGTTTTGTTTGCTAACCTCCCTACGAAGGAGACACATACTTGATGGTCTTCTTCCTTTTTTCATTATACAGTAAATTTCTTGCAGTTTTTTTTGCACCATAGCTACATGGGGTTAGGCAGACAAATTACCCAAATTGCATGTGAGAACTTATCGCATATTTGCACATACATGCTACATGCACATGTTTATGCACCCTCCTAATTCCTATTCAAATGTAAATATCTGCTTATACGTGGGTGTGTATTCTTCCGTAAGTTGGATGTTCTAACCACAATCTCTTATGAGTATTTCGGTGCATACGTGAGGAAAGGTGAATTTTTACTTAGTTTTTATTAAAACAAAACTTCATAGTTGTTATTTTTGTGTCTGAACTTTGCGGATCTGGTTGGCGGGCATGTTACTTCTCATCTTTGTACAAAATATAAGCGATTTTTGCTGAGGTCACTTTTGAGAATGCAAATTTGGAAATATTTATTAGTGTTTTCTAAAACTTTACATTCATAACGATGCAATTGAATACTTACATGTATAGAGAAATCAATTTCTATTAACTCTTATGATAGTTTAAATGAGAGAATATAGATATAGATAAAGGAACATTACCATAATAACATAATTCTTATGGAATTTTGGAAAGATTAAATAACTTAACTTAATGATAGGTGTGTTATCTGGTTGCCATAGATGAAATATGGCAATTCTACGATGACCTGGATTTGAGCCCCGACAGTGATTAACAGTGACAGTGAATAAAGCAGGTGGGCTCCTCGTTGTGTTTGACAGCTTTTTGTTCTAAATCCTAAAATCCTAATATCCTAACTTTAGTACTCCTTCGATCGACTTATTAGTAATGAGATATAACAAAAAATCTGTACCATTATGACAAAAGTGGAAACATTATGAAACATTATAAAAACATGTGGGATTATCAGCTTCTTATGCTTATTTAGCACATTGTTAGACTTTCACTTTTATAAGAAATACCTTCATCCGCCAACTTGTCTTAAAAATCCTAAAAGATATATCAAGTAAAAAAAACATTTTAAAATGTTGTTTACTTAACAATTGTACTTGATGTTATGATTTCTGAAGAAAAACAAAAATGTTGCGTCAACTGTGGCATTATGTTTAGCACGCTTGACTATCATGTTGGTAATCAGGGTATTAGCGTTGGCACACATATCAACAATTATTTAATCCTTGGTCTTCTTGATCGAAATACTTATTTAAAAAAAAACGATTATGTAACACGGAAAAATAGGTCTGTGAAGTTACTCTTTGTGTTCGTAAAGAACAATTTTTGTTGGAGTGTTTAAGAGGCGCGTTTGCTAATTTCGTATGTAAGAACTTCTGCTCTTTGATCAAAATTGCACTCATTATATATTAATTTATGATAACATTTTTGATAGCCTTTGTAGTTGATGACTGAAAACCGCACTGTTTATAAGTTATAAGTTATTATTTACTAAGCTAGCTCTTTCTTGTATTTGATTTTAAGCTGCACGTAGAAAATTACTACATGCACTTCGATCTTCTGCGCTTTTTACCAAGCTATACAATGTTCCTAATAACTTCTCTTTTTATCTGAGTTTTGGTCGCCCTTTTCTGCACCGTCCACCGAAGTTATTGGCGAAAACATTCGAGCTACAGCATTTTCATCCATGCGTACAACATGACTTAGCTTAACCGCTGTACCCTGGTGCGTTAACCAAATCAATATCGATATACAGCTCGTACAGTGAACGTGAACGTTTACGCAACTTAAGAAATGAGTAGATTCTAATAACTAAAACTGTTTTTTTTCCTACTTCGCCGTCGGACCCATTTTTGATGTTTCCTTCTATATTCTTGAGAAAGTTGCAGTCACATCCCGCAGTTTTCGTGTACGCAAGTAGCATGTGGCTTTTGTTAAATGTCGTACTACTTGCGTTTACTATAGCTTTCCTTATTACCTTCTTCTTCGCTATGTTAAAGATGTCACACGATAGGCTGTCTCCTTATCTAAGGCCTAGTCTGATACAAAATTGTTGAGTTTAAATAGCTGCTTAACCGGGTCTAGAGCCCCGATCAGGTGGGATAACACTGGACTTAGTCTTTAACATATCACACTCGACAGAACTTTATATGAGACGGGTAAAGTGACATTGGATCCCTTTTTTCTGAACATAAAACGCTTAAGCTCCAATCATCAGGCATGCGTTCGTTGAGCCAAACCTTGCGTAGGTGGTGGTGCATGTTCAGCCGCGATATTGGTATTCATATATTGGTTTGGCTTAGTGACCGGCACTATGTATGCAGCATACTCCTCGTATCTCTAACCAGACTTCCATTGTCCTTATAGGAGGAAATTACTTAAGGAAAATTTTATTTCCCATGAATGAGGTACAGGATAGCTTCTCGCGTTGTTGTGAATTAACACGCTTTCTATTTTAGATTCACAACAAACGGAACCTACTTGTTTATCGAAGAATGCGTACATCACTGTTTGAGAAGCTGTTACTAGCCATGCCTTTTAACTCGACACTTATACTGCGAAGTTGCTGTCGAGAACATCGAGGGGGCCGGCAATGAAAGAAGAATGTCGATGACTGGAGCCGGGAATCGAACCACGGATCTTCCGCATTGTAGTCGCGTGTTCTACCCAAAATTCCACGGCGGTAATTACACTTTATTATAAAGCTTAACTTTTAAATACCAATTTAACATTCAGATACCATCGGATGCCAAAGTTGACTACTAAAATATGTAATAAAACTAATAACAATTTGAAACTTAACTTAACGCAAAACCCGATAGGTTTCAACCCTTAAGGAATTTTGCATTTATGGTGGCAAACACCACAGGTGCCAAGCCTTAAATTATTTTTTATGTAAAAGCCTACGCAATAAGACAATATGAAGCTATTGTATTTAAAATACAAGAAACTAACTAATGAAGTTCGGCATGAGAACCAAGAACCAATGTGTATATTATTTCTGCTTACAATAAAATATTACTTTTTGTCAAGAAATCCTTAAGAAATTGTTACTCAATGCAATGTACATTGTACAGTTATTGTTAAACATTAACACCATATGCATCCACTGACCATCGTAACAGCAGTGACACTCATTATACACCTTATTTTATAGACAACGCCATCATCCGCTACAAAAAAAAAAAACATGCAAAAAAGCATAAACCCCCGGAGTTAAGGAAGTTAACCCATCGGCTTGCAAAGAATTAACTGGACAATTATATAGTAATTTGCCAAGCCTTATTTTTACATGCTAAAGAATTATCTTCGCGCCACAAGCTTTTCATTCACAACCCCGGTAAAACAGTTAAGCCTATAAGAAGAAGTTGTAAAAATAATAAAAAATACATTTCCTAGACAACTTTAGTAAACCAGGTTAATTAAAAACTATATATTGCTTCAGCTTCAACTACAAAACGTTGAGTACTTTTTACCACATAGCCAGCATTTATAGTGGGGCTTTTGAAAAAGTGTCAATAACATTCTCGTGCTTATTTCTCTATGTATTAGAGTTCATATGCCCCCACAGCTCCGTAGGGGTTTTTGTTATTGTTATTTTTTTCCAACATTTTTTCGTTTTTTTTTTTGCTTCAGCGCCTTACAAGTAAATATTTTCTATAGCATATTGCGAGGGGCTGCTTGTGAAAGCAGTTTGTTCTTCTCGTCTTTTATGACTTACAAAACAAACACTTGCACCCCTACTCCAAGAAATATGATGACGAACGGGTGAGAGGTAAGAGCGAATAGCAAAAAAACAAAGCACTGATAATGAAGAAACAAAAAAACAATTTTATTTCATAAAACATCAGAAAATTGTGTCAACCAGTAAAGCCGCAAAATATGGCCGCATAAACACTCACACATATGCCAAACGTTTCAAGTGAGGGGACATCTTCTGCTTTTTTTTTTATTAAACGTAGCATATGTTAGGGCGTATTACATATGTTGTGGCTGAAGGAATATATAGATTTAATGCAGTCAGTCAAGCGTTATAATGGCAAGAATTATGAAACGAGTGTATTAAGGCATGAAACTTTGATGAACATTTCGTCTTTTATGGCCAGCCGGAAAACAACAACAACAAGAAAGAGAAAAGCTCTCAACAAACCATAATAGCATTCAGTAAACTAAAATAGTTATAACGAAAGCAAATGAAATGGAATATAAAATGTAATAAAAGTCTCAACATCAGATTATGGGACAGCAAAGGGTATCACATGACAGAGGCAAAGTTGGCAACGTGGCGGGTGGGATAATCGTTCTAAACGGAAACAGGAAAGAAATGAAATAAGTGAAATGGCGTTAAATGTAATTGTGCTGAAAGCCATCAAAGCCCAAACGATTCTGGTGTGCTTGAGCCAAAAGGCATTCACAAAATTGCCATACATAAATTACGATAAATTATAAATTATTACACTAACCTTTCTCTTAACGTGTGACGGATTTTAGTTGCTGTTTCCGTTTTTGGTTGCCAGTTAAGTTTAAGTTGTGTGTGCGTGTATGTGTGTGGTAAACTGTGCGCAGGTTACCATAAAATTAAGCCAACAAATTTTATGTGCCCCTCCGTAACAGCTAACTCACAAAATGTTATGTTTCCCATTTTATTAACTACACTTTTTTAACATAATTTTCTACGTGCTCAAACTTTTATGACCCGCTAATGTACGTGCTTAAATTTCACAGAAAGAATAACAAGGGTATATAGAATACGCCAATGGTAGTTTCAAACTTATATAGCTTGGTGGTTGTACTACCACTACTTTTGGGGTGAGTATTTAGTGTGGAGAGGGGGTACCTACCTCGTTGACCGGATTTGATGATGCTGTACATTACAGTGTACGGCGTATAAAACCATAAAAAGTATTTTTTTTGTTGCTTTTTTAAACTCTGCCCACTACTATTGGCTGTGGCGATGAAATTGAAAACTACAAAACACTAAAATCAAAAATGCTGTAAAAATGTCACACTTTAGACTAAAGGTTCATTGTGTATATGTATGTCAGATATTTTTATAAAACAATTTATTTAACCTAATACATAATTTAAGTTCAACAAATTTATTATAAAACAATTTATTCAAAGTCTAAATTAAATTTAACTATAAAACAAACAAAAAGAATGAAAACAAAACTACTGAGAACCAATTAAAAGCAAACACCTTTAGGGTTTTTGCATAAAACTTTTTATACATATGCATGTTAGTTGAAAATACAATTTTACAACAATTCAATTGGTAATGGAAATGGCTATTATTTATTCAAAAAGTTTAAATAATTTAAAGGTAGCCAGTGAAGAACTTAATTAAAGTGTGGGAGGCAAAATATTTGCCGAATTATTTAAAAGCGTTGCACTAATTGGTGGTCTTGGCAGGCAAACAAGCAAAAAAGTAGGCAGTAGTTTGTAGAGTGTTGTTACGTTTAATCGCACAGCACTGACGATTATCTTATCTAGATATCCATGCTCTGTATATTGGAACAGCCTGGCAGGTCTAATTCATCGAAAGTAGAGTGATGCTATTAGGTTCATAAGACAGACGTTCACAAATTGGTACAAGAACTTTGTTAACTGTTGTGAGCCTAGAACTATGCAAAATTTTTAAAGTTCCATAAAGTAATCTAGTATACAAACTTCTAACTAAGAGTTAAAGGGGATGTATTTCAGTTGCTTGAACACTTAAAGTAAAGCTTTAACATTTTTTATATTGTAATGTATAATACATCGAACGACTTTACCCTATAACTTCTCTTTTATGTCTCACTATGTTACCTATATAATGGAAACCATTTTATAAAAGTCCAATCTAAACAGTTGTTGATTACTTAAGGATGTTTGGGAAGAAACTTGTCTATTCTTATGTAATGCCATTCGTCTATTGCCCCATAAATTGGTGCAAGAACTTTGTTAACTGTTGTAAGCCTTGAACTATGCAACATTTTAAGTATCTTAAAGTAACATAGTGTAAAAACGTCAAAGTAAGAGTTAAAGGGGATGTATTTCAGTTCCTTGGACACTTCAAGTAAAGCCTTAACATTTTCAATATTGTTATGTATCTTGCATCGAACGACTTTACCCTATACCTTCTCTTTTCATGTCTCACTATGTTACCTATGTAATGGACACCATTTTGTAAAAATCCGATCTAACAGTTGTTGATTACTAAAGATGTTTGGGAAGAACCTTGTACTAATCTTATGTAATGTTATCCCTCTATTAATATACGTATGTATGTATGTCTGACCATCATTGAATCTATTGTCATAAGATGTATATCAAATCTTACATCTGTTCAATTAATATAGACGTATAAGAACGATGGAACAGCACCAACATTTTTGGGTTTTAGCTGATGGACTAACTTTATCAACACATGTTTTTGGGAACCAATTCTGAGAATTGCACGTGAAAAAGAGAAAGTTCGCATAACTCGTGTTGTCAGATTACATGCCATAATAATTTAATATCGAATTGAATGTAGTAAGTATAAGGGAAATTGTCACGTTTTAGGCTCTTTTGTTTGACAAAACATAAATACCATATAGTGGCGTATGACTATCATACGTAATATTCCACTGCTACAAAATAAACCCAGTTCAAATCATTTGATGAATGGAAAAGTGAAACTGTTGCTTATGTAGGAAAACGTTATATGAACAGCTTAAAGGAATTGTAATTCTTAAATTGTTTAAATTTGTTTTAGCTAAATCGGACTAGTGGTTCTCGAGTTATGTCCAACAAAAGAGTCTAAAACGTGACAAATTTCCCTATACGATACTTACTAACTTCAAATCGATATTAAATTATTATGGCATGTAACTTGACAAAACGAATGATGCAGAACATCGTCTTTTTGGGGCTACTTTCACGTGAAGTTTTCAGAATTGAGTCCCATATCAATCAGCTGAAAAATATTGTGCTGTGTATTCAATGTACGACTTTGCTACAAAAATAGGGAATAGTTTGTCCTACTAAATCTAATAAAGCTGTAGTTTTCCATAGATTTTATGTTGCAATAACTCATATGCGACTATTAAGAATGTTATATTGCTACAACATATTACCTACCCTCCAAAGTATGCAACACTATATGTGCCATTACAACAAATATTCTAAATTGCCTTTAAAGTTGTATTAAATTTTCTACCAGCAATTTCCATTACCAAGCCAACCAATAATAGTTTTCTTTATTCACATTTTAAAGTTCTATTCAAACACACCAAATTTTTATGTAAATAAAACACCGTCAAAAATTAGTATGTTTGATAAATTCAATTTAAATATTTAAACAAAAATTAGTTGCATTTTTTTAGCTCTTTTTAAATATTCTCTTTTTTACAATTTACTACACCCAAAATATGAAAACAATTAAATTGTTTTATTTATAAACAAACAACGAAAAAAACGCATTCATATAATCATTAATTACAACCAAAAAAAGAAAAAAAGTTTTTGTTTTTCGTTTGATATTTACCTACCAAACAAATATGTTTTTTTGTTGTTTTAGTTGCATCATTAAATTTCATACCAAACAATTAAAATAATTAATAATTGAAGTAATGCTAATAATAATTTAATATGTTTGTTTTTTTTTGTTTTGTTTCCTAAATCATAAAACGTATTTCTACATACTCACGCTTAAACGTACAGTCGGGTCTCTGTGATGCGTGGCCAGGTAATAACACCACAAGGATTGGGCATTGTTGGCATACGAGTGTCGGTGGATCGTGATTCTAGGTTTGGCTTCACCTTGACGAGACAAGGAGGATGGTAAGTGCAAATTTAAAAATTTCAAATTAATTACAGCATTTATTTAAAGCATTAGGTGTTAGGCTTTATTGCAAATATTTGTGGTTTAACATATTTTATGGTACTTTGTTTAATTTTTTAATATTTGGGTAAACTGAAAACATTTTGTTGCAGCGTTATTGCTGCATATGACAAATTATTATTAAAAATTTAGTATGAAAAGTTTTTTTTTCAATAAAAAATTTAATAGATATTTCCTATATCTCTAAGACGTATGATTAGTGTGTCTTTAAAGTAACTATTGGACGTATGATTAACATTAATTATAACTTAACTTAATTTCCCTTTGCACCTCATGAATGAGGTATGGGATAGCTTCTCGCGTTGTTGTGAAATAACACGCTTTCTATTTTTAGATTCACAACTAACGGCAAACTTGTTTATCGATGAATTCAAATGGGACTGTCTGAGAAGCTCCTACTAAACACGCCGATTGACTGGACACTAATACTGCGAACTTGCTGTTGACAACATTCGAGGGGAGCCGACAGTGAAAGAAAGAAAATTTTATTTTTTTCTTTTAAGATGACTGGAGCCAGGTTTGAACCTGCGATCTCCCGCATGGTAGTCGCGTGTTCTAACCACTTTGCCACGGCCGGTCCCAATTATTATTGATGTAATTATCTAATGCGGATAAGTAGTAGAAAAGATTTGAGTGTTTACTGTACGATACTTAGTAATAAAGTAGTGTACACAAAAGAAAAATATGGAACACATAATAGTGACATATAGCAACGATGTTTAGGTCCATTTAAATTATGGCCGACGGTAAAGCCAATTATAACATTTCATAGCAAGGAGGTGTGTTAAACGTCGGTAAAATCATTAGCACACTTGTTGCCTTGGATATATTGTCAATTGGGTTTGGATATTGGGTTAATGAATATCAAAGACAAGCAGCTTTAATATCTGGGATAAACATTTCTAATATGGGACCGGCCGTGGCATAGTGGTTAGAACACGCGACTACCATGCGGGAGATCACAGGTTAAACTTCTGGCTCCAGTCATCTTAAATAACAAGAAAAATGTTCTTTCATTGTCGGCTCCCCTCGAATGTTGTCAACAGCAAGTTCGCAGTATTAGTGTCCAGTCAATCGGCGTGTTTAGTAGGAGCTTCTCAGACAGTCCCATTTGAATTCATCGATAAACAAGTTTGCCGTTAGTTGTGAATCTAAAAATAGAAAGCGTGTTAATTCACAACAACACGAGAAGCTATCCCATACCTCATTCATGGGGTGTAAAGGGAATTTAAGTTTTTAAATGTGCAGGTTGTATTCTTAGTTGGGCTGTTTTTGAGAAAACTTAAAAAATTTATATACACAAAGAATTTCTGGAGAATTTTTTAACTATTGAATGTTCTCAAACTGTGAATTGGTCGTCTAAGTAAACTTTCTGCATATAATGGTTAAACCCAGCAATCACACAAACACACACAAATCCTAGCAAAAAGTTGCAATGTTAGCAAAGCAAAACAAAGTTATTTCATATTTCTCACAAGTCATAACAGTCTGTTTGTTTTAAAAGAAGAACAGTTCAAAGTTTCATTTCCTCAACTATAATACAGACCTTATTTCCCTAAACACCCCATGAATGAGGTATGGGATAGCTTCTCGCGTTGTTGTGAATTGACACGCTTTCTATTTTTAGATTCACAACTAACGGCACCTACTTGTTTATCGATGAATGCGAACGTCACTGTTTGAGAAGCTTTTACTAGACATGCTCGACACTTATACTGCGAAGTTGCTGACGACAACATCGAGGGTGCCGGCAATCAAAGATTCTGATTTTAGATTCTTAACAAATATGTGTCTTTTTAAGAAATAAAAAGTTGTCAATTATTGATACGTAATTAATTTTGTCCTAACTTAAATTAGGCATTATCGTAAATTTGGGCGAAGTTTACGGTCACATTCCTCTCATACCTGCCTTACGCTAAGCGAATGCACAAATTTGGCCTGCCATGGATAAACAGAGGACACGATTGGCACTGAACCTATCTAGAGTCCACCTAAGGAACATCGTAGCTATAATAACTGATCAGTAGCCGTTTGCAAACCGCTATTAGAGGTTGAAACTTCCCTACAACGATTTTTATAGAAGCTGCTATGATGGGGAAAAAGAGTCTGCTTTTGGTGACCTGAGATATTAAAAGTTTGGTCATCGAACATTTGTGGACCATACCTGTCTATCTGTACGCGATTTGCGGAACATGAATGAAGAGCAACGTTGAGCAAATAGAGTGGGAATAATTGGTGCGCAAATTTAAAATAGGCATCGCAAAGGGGGACCTACACTAGAACCCAAGTGAGCTATGCTGTACACGGCTGCTGAATTAACCTAACCTAACATAAGTTAGGCTTTTGTGTTTCGGGCCACTGATTTGTTTTCTCCGTAGAAACGAAGGGCATTGAAGTTAAAGTATATTTCTGATGGATTTATAAAGGCTGGGCCAAATACAAGATTTTGTTTTAAAAAGTGCAGTAAAATAAACAACTTTAATTTTCTTTCTATGTATTATGGACATATTTGTAAGAACAAATTATACCATTAATTATGGAAAACATCATCCTTAAAGTGGTTGCCTCGGTTGGCTCCGCAAACGAGCGTACAGTCGCTCAAATTTTCCAATAACATGTTGATGGTTTCAGTCTGCAGCTGACGGATTGCTTAGATGATTGGCCTTAAGTATTTAAATCGTTTCTGGATTGTTGGCTCTACATCGGTTCTTCAAGTTTTTCACACAATAAATAGTCTTAAATAATCAAATCGCCGCTACGAGGCGTTCAATTGACATCGCCCAGACTTCTGATAACCAGATTTGGTTATCATGGACCAGAGGTCATCCAAATCCATGTCATCAATTTAAAAAAAGAAAAAACCTGAATAAAGTGGCTCTAAAACGACCACTGTTGACCAAAACAATGTTCCAGCCTCATTTTCAAAAAAAAATGGT
Source organism: Muscina levida (assembly GCA_964034835.1). Lineage (NCBI taxonomy): Eukaryota > Metazoa > Arthropoda > Insecta > Diptera > Muscidae > Muscina > Muscina levida. Next base: position 83,200,825 of record OZ035882.1, read on the forward strand.
CCAATGATGCCACTACTCCATAATCCGCACTAAGTGTGGAATAAGTCGGATAACATGACTCTGTAACGCCCACCATCGACCAGCCTCATTTACATAGAAAAATGGTCCAATGATACCACCATTCGCACCAAACTGTCACTCTCTGTGGATGCAATGGCTTGTCGACAATAACGTGCGAGTTTTCCGAGCCTCACATGGGACAATTTTGTTAGTTAACGCAGCCGTCGACATGAAAATGCTTCTCGTCAGAAAAGATGGTTTTACGCACAATGTCATTGTCCTAAGGTCCAAAGCAGGTGGTTGTGCGCAGTCAATTTCTGAGTCAATTAGACCTTGAAAGCGAATATTCCAATATCTCTCAATATTTCGTCGAGTTGATGTTCTTGCATTGAATCACACACTCTCCGCTACAGCAGCCATTTTCTCGTCTGTGGGCACCTTACAATGTCTGCGGCCAGAGTGGTGTCCACTAGCATGCCAGTCTTACGGAGTTTTTCCACAACCGTTCGTACTGCAGGTGCGTTGGTTGCTTCATGTTGATTCTAGGAGCACTTTCACATCAATATGTCAATTTCCCCCAAAAAAAAAATGGAGTTAGTCAGTTTACGCAGTATACCGACGATATTTTAACACTTTTTTTGTGTTCGTATCCGTACGTATCATTAATTATACCATCACCCGTAGGGATGAAGGTATATATCATTTGATACGACCCAAAAGTGTAACACATAGAAGCAGTGACTTTAGACCCTAGGTTTCTTTGAACCAAATTCGATTCATGACTTTTTAAGTCGTTTGAGCCATGTCCGTCTGTCTGTCTGTCTGTCTGTCTGTCTGTCTGTCTGTCTGTCTGTCGGGTGGCTGTCCGGCTGGTTCGCACGATAACTTTCGAAAGACACAACCAAATGTTTTGAAATTTTGCACGAGTTATTATTTTCTCAAAACTACTTACGGTATTGCAAATGGGCTACATGGCCCCACCCCTTCTCGTACCTCCCATACAAATACATCATTCCGCCCACTTTAGAAATCGAGTAATAATATCAATACACCCTACGGGATCGTCCCCAAATTCTGTATTTAGTAAAGCTATAACAGGATAAAGTTTTGGAAAAAATTTTGAAAGCCTAGCCACGCCCCTTCTGGTACCTCCCATACAAATCTACCTTTCCGCCCACTATAGAGATGGAGAAATAATATCAATAAGTTAAACGTGATCGTACCCAAATTCTATTTTGAGTAAAGCTATAACAAGATAAAGTTTTAGAGAAAAAAATTGGAAGTCTATTCACGCCCCATCTGGTACCTCACATACACATCTGGTACCGCCCACTTTAGAAATCGATTAATATTATTAAAAGACCTAACGCGATCGTGCCCAAATTCTGTATTTGGTAAAGTTTAAGCAGGATAAAGTTTTGGAGAAAAAATCTGGAAGTCTAGACACGCCCCTTCTGGTACCTCCCATACAAATGTACCACTCCGCCCACTTTAGAAATAGGGTAATAATATCAATACACTAGACACGATCGTGCCCAAATTCTGTATTTTGTTATATTATAACAGGATAAAGTTATTTAGAATAAATCTGGAGCCTAAATACACCCCTTCACGTACCTCCCATATAAATGTACCACTCCGCCCAATTTCGAAATCGAGTAATAATATCAATAAAATAGAAAATTATTTGTTTTACTGAGGGTAAGGGTAAATGTAAGTCGGGTTGCCCGACTGAAACTTTCTAACTGGTTTTAATTACAAATCGATTATTTTCAATAACTCAAGATTTAAACAATATATTATATTGGGTGATGGTATTTATCAGTCAGTTTAACTGACTGAAATTTCTGTACTGGTTTTCATTTCAATAGTTCAACTAAATCCTCTAGACGTATGAGTTATATTACTTTACTTACTACGTTTTTATGACTTATACATATAAAAAAGACCCTTACATAAAAGTTAAATTATATTTAACTTATGTTCTCTCATATAGTTTATATGTAGCAATTTGTTGTTATGCTTGGATAACATTTAATTTCGATAATTTCCGTTTCATCTTAAAGGAACAGATAACATTCGCTTTGATCTTTTTGGGTCATTATTTTATTTATTTATTTTTTTAGCCCTGCAGAAGTCGTATGTTTGGTTAAAAAGTAACATCAAATAGGGATGGTATAGATGGTTTACATCAATTTCTAAAGATATATTTTTTGCAGACACATCTCCGAAAGGACAGACATACATGTGATCAGCAATATAGACTTTAAAATAAAACTTTGTTTCCCCTTTAGTCCCATACTTATTATATGAGAGCTGCTCTCATTTGAGTGGGCAATACAGAGAAATCTTTTTTAGCCACAGTTATGTCGAGTGCCCGTTCATTTCCGTCTGACCTTTTATCGGCCTGAGCGAAAGTCTAATTTATCATAATGTTGTATGGAGTATTTGCTCAGCCGTACGTTAAGTTTGATTTACCACTAAGATGATTTCATTCCACTTGCAGTGAACTGTTTAAAACTATGCATTTCTATTTCTCACACAATGAATTGATGCATTGAAATTTATTTTAAGTGTGCCTTATGATAAATTGTTTTGTAATCGTTAACGCCTCATTGCATACAATTTTTATTCTGTTTTACAAAAATTCTTCTCTCTTCTTTTCTGATATATTGTTTTTGTTTCTCTTATAATATCATACAACAAATTGGGCTATATATTTCTATGTATAAATTAAATCAATTTTTCTTGAATACAAAACACAAAAGCTAAATTTATGTACTTCATCTATAATAAGCGTAGGAAAATAACAATAACCTCTAAACTGAAGGACAATATAACTTTCGCATACATGAAAAAAAACACACCAACAATAGAGATATGTGTCCCAACACATGCACTATTATACTACATAGATTTTGAGGGCGCTGTAATATACTACAACAATATTAAACTGTTGTTGTGTATGTGTTTAGCCATACACAAACATGACCACACTTACAGATAGTCTCATTTTAACGCATACATACGTACGACTATATTTATTTATTCTCGAGCTGTATAGTGGAGAACATGTGTTTTGATGAGATTTTTAACATACTCATACTATCATCTCTCAGTTTGTATAGAATGTTTTATCGCAGTAAACTTATCCAATTTCTTGTATACGTAACACAGAGTGATTGGGAATGAGAAATGAAGAAACATGAAGAAAGGATATACGAAGATTGTGTTATATGTCACACACAAGAATAAGTGATGGGTTTTTGGTGTCCTTAGTTTGACCGTTTTATATATTATTATATATGTGCGCTGTGTATGTGTATGTGTATTATAAATACATATTAAATGCATATTTTTTGGCTGAATTTTTTTACCGTTTAACAAGTGATACAGATGTTGCTTTAAGTTTTATTTACATCAATATTTTCTAATTGGATTGGATAAAATATATCAACTTTTCAATTTAGTTTAAAAAGTAAGGGGATTCAAGCACTGTTTATAGATAAAATCATTCTTTCAGTGGAAACTTGTGTACCTCTGAAATATTTGTACAAAATTTTATTAATCATACGCAACTGTACAACTAGGAAGTGACTGCTCTTAACTTTCTATAGTTTTTCGTAAAAGTATATACAAAATATTCTAAGGACATGTAAGTGAAATAAAGATTCTATCCCATGACTGTCATTATGTATGTGCTGGTAATAAGGATTCACAATCGAACCTGCAACCATGTTGAATTGATATTTACAATGGTTATTCTCGTCCAAAGCCTTTTAGTAAATTTTTTTTCATATGCTTCGCAAAACTCACATTTATCCACGCAAAAGTCTTTAAACGAAATACACCACAATGAATCCTTAATTTGATTTTGTCGTAACATGAACTATAATGGTCAAACGTATACATTTTTTTTCATACACTCGATATTACAATTGTTAAAATTGTTGTAAGAGCAGTTGCGTCCTGGACAATATAATTTACAAGTACATGTGTATATATATATATACATATGTATATACTACAACGTACAGCTTGGTTAGCCAGGATGGCATTAATTAATTTGACATTTTTTTCCATATTGTTGTAATGCCATTTTGTGTTTTTGTATGTTTTCATTTTTTAATTTAATGGAAATCTCTGCTGCAACATGATCTAAAAACAGAAGTGCGGAAAATCTTTTATGCAACATGTTGAAATTTAAGTGGATAAAGCTGTTGACGATGTTCAACAAGCCAATAAAAATGTAAGAAATTGTAAACAAGAGCTTTAATGTATATATAGATACTTGTAATAAAAATTGCAACTATTCAAATATATAAAAAAAATATTCATTGTTTGGTATACATAGCAATATGTCAAAAACGCCTTTTTTCGAAAAAGAATTTTTTTATTGTTGAATATGATTCTTTGGGGGCTCAGAAACAATTTTTATTCCACAAGTTTTACAAACTTGGCTTTTCTGCAAAAGAACCGTTATTTATAGGTTACTCACGATAATCGCTTATTTGACCCTTAAAACCTGAAAATTTCATTTGACAATGTTCTGCAATTTTGTCTAAAAATCTTAGATCATAATTTTTGTTGAATGTGTCAACTGTGAAAAATCTCAAATAACGGTACATTTTTATACTTTTTTAATAAACATGTAAATCGCGCCACCTTGCGGCAACATTTTGCAACATTTTTTGAAATATAAAACAAGCTTAGCTCAGAACGCGTCCACAGAGGTATCAGTGATAAAAATCGGGAGTAAAGTACGAAAAATATAGACTAAAGTGTTTAAAAGTAGACGGACTTTTTTTTTTAAAAAATTAGTTGTATTTTAAAATATAACACAGTTTAACCATTTTCGTGGGCTTAAAAGAAATGATTGCAGGTTATAGAATGGTCAATAATAGTAAAATGTTTATATTTAAGTGAAATACATCAACGATTTTTTTATACTGAAAAATAGGCAAATAAAAATTGCATTCTTTATTTTACATTATTCAATTCTATAAAGAAATATAATCTGCAAATTTTTGAGTGCTTTTTTAAAGAAATTTACAATTTATTAGCATGCATGTTTCTTGATATTTTGTTGTTGTGAACACTTGTAAAGCTAAGCACAGACGGTTGCCAGAAATAGCAATTTTGTCAAATCTGCTAATGTACCGGCAATGTACTGGCATGGACAGTGTTGCCATATAATTAATATCTGCAAATGGTGAAATTTGCAGATGCATAAACTTCGCACATCTGCAAATTAAATGTGTTTGCAATTATCTTACAAAAATTTGAAGGTGACAACATTTTGCGGTTCAGACGATTATCGGATATCTGGCAATATTGTTGTTTTACAATGCTTTTTCTGCAAAAGTTGCCATACAAAATTTAAAGTGCACACGGTTGTTGGACATTTTCTGCAAATTTTTCGGGCAATATTGTAAGATCTGGCAACCGTCTGTGCGTAGCTTAAATACACACGTATGTATGCATGTACAATAGCTTATTTCACAATTGTACGAACTAGAGTTGTATCAAAGAGTAGACCAAGTAGAGTTGTATCAAAGAGTACTAGTGACTTTACCTTTCTCATTATACCATGTATAATAAACGAGTACTTTCTTAATTTTCATTGAAATTGTGAAATTTGCAAGAAAGAGGGTCAATTGTTTTTTAAATGGCACAAATACGGCTAAAGATTTTTGTCCAAAATTGCACATACTTCGAAAAAACTTCAGTATCTAAAATTCCACCAAGGCGCTTCACGTCACAAAGCTTAGTTTGGACGTTATGAGTTGAGGAAGGTTAAAAAGCTAAAAATTTTGGATTTTTTCCATTTTTCTTCAAGTTTTTTCAATTTTTTTTCCAAACGAAACATTGTACTGCGAAGCGCCTTGGTAGAATTTAAGATTTTAAGGTTCTAAACGAGAAATAGAAAATTTTGGCCAAAAATCTTTAGCCGTTTTTGTGCCATTTTAAATGAAAAAGTCGTAAATCTACCTTTACCACTTATTATTATAATAATTTTTTTTCTCTCAGTGTACGAATGAAATATTCATCTTAAATGAAAGGCTACTAACCCAGTTTATTCTAAAAAATTCCAGTTTTTCGGATATTAATAAAATTACAGGAAAAAATTCGTAATCAGTTGAAAAATCAATGACAACAAGAACACCCTATAATTCACATATCATGTAATTGAGGGCCACCCTAATGAGCATTTCAGATAGCCGAATGTATCCCCAAATCAGTACATATAATTTGGTACATATATCCTTAAATTGGAAAAGCACTTTTTTTTGACATATTGCTAGGTATACAATAAATCTTATACAATATCTTTTTTTAAATTGTTGAGTTTTTGAGATATTCGCCATGATCACAGTCTTTGAATATTTCATAATAGTTGCAAATAATTCTATATATTGCAGGATAGAACTACAGCTATTTAATAGCACCTAACAGTAAAGTGGGCAAAGAATGGACCCCGTTGTCTTTTATATCATCGATGGCCTCAAGGAAGTGTCTAATAAACTAAATTATTATATATTATATTATTTTGTCTTGTAATATGTTTTTCCCTACCACCTTAACTTTTTTGTATGGCCTAAAAATATAAATCCTTCAAATGTTTAATGAACTTTTAACACTGTGGTCGTCATTTATTTTCAAAAGCCTAAAAAGTGTATGTTGCCTTTGAAATGTAATACAACAACATAAAATATCGGTAGCTTGGAGCTAGCATGTAAAGAAATTGAAAAAGATACGTATGTTTTCAACCAGTTTAATTATAGCTTTTTCCATAAAATCCACAGGTATCCAATTTAAAGCATTGTGCTGGCTAAATATACCTACCTTTTATGTACTGTCTGCTTTTTTTCTTTATGTGCTTCTATTTTTTTTTCGAATTCTTCGCATCTTTCGACCATATCCCATGTTGTGGTCCTCACGGTACTCGCGTTCATAATGTCTAATAACGTTACGCTGGAAAACGAAGCAAAGTTTTCTTTTTTAATTGAAATCCAATATGCTTTCAAAACAACGACCAACACATTTTTGCTATACATTGATATTAGACAAGATATTCGCTGTTCACATAAATAACATAATGTAGCTTTGCTGGAATCCTCGCACATTTGCAGAAAACAAACCCCCCATAGTAATAGCAAAGGCAAAAGGAATGGTGAATGTAATGTAAAAACCACAACAAAACCATTATGAAAAGTTTACACCAAGTAAGCAATATTTCATTAAGAATAACAAAAATTTAAAAAAAAAAACAAAAAAAAAACTGAACAGAAAAAAATCTGAAACCGCTGGAAGGCAAAAGGCATAAGGTGACAGTGTGTGGGGCGTATTAGAGCGTATTTAAAAATGTAACTCAAGGTGTTCTATAGTTGTTTTACATATAAAATGTAGTTTAATTAGCTGCTGGTGTTAGTACATAGGATTATTTCAGTAAATATATTGTCGGTATACTGCGTAAACTGACCAACTCCACTTTTTTGTGAAATGAACTAAATGATGCAAAAGTGTTTCAATAGTCATAGTCGATGCCCTATAAAAAATCCTATATCTATTTAAAATAGTTTTGTAATTATTGTATCAAAACATAAGGGGCCATAAACTTGAAATCAATAACATCAATAACTCAAAAATACAGAACATTTTTACTTAAGAGCTATTTTGCAAAAGTGTCCCAAAAGTCTAATTCTATGCCCTGTAAAAAATCTCATTTATATTTGAAGTAATTTTGTAGTTATTCTACAAAAACACAAGTGACCATCAACCTTAAATCATCAATAACTCACAAACACAAAAAGTCAAGTTGGCCAGTTTTCAAACCATCAGTGAACTTCAGCAGATTCTCCATGTTGCATGACCACGGTTCTATGAAGAGCTGAGCAATGGCATAAGAAATGCTCAATGGTCTCAATTTCCTCCTCATCGTCACAAAGCCTACAGTAATCCTCCTGTGTCGCCTCCCAGTTGGATGTAAATGCTCTGACGTCGCAGTGTTCCGTGTTGACTCCAATTAGACGTCTAATTGACCATTTATCTAGTTCCAATAGTGATCTGGTTCGTCTTTCATTCAGTCTTGGCCAAATATCTCGTGGTACCACACAATCGGTGCGATGTTCCCAGGATGCATTCGCCAGACGTTTAATGTGACGGGTCACAATTTCATATAAATGACACATTGGTAGTCGCCCTGATCCATCCGATTGGCCGGGTCCCAGTGCTGAGCCTTTCCGCGCCAGTTCATCAGCTATTTTGTTTTCTGAAATGTCACTGGGTCCGGGGACCCAACAGAGCCGACATATCCGGCATATCTGTGCACTAATCTCGACTTTATAGCCTTTGATACCAAAGCCTTTAAGGCCGTTTGACTATCCACATAGATTGTGACGATCTTCTTTAAATTCCTTGCCAGTAATTTCTCCACAGATTTCATAATAGCGAAGATCTCCAGCTGGAACATACTGCAATCGTTATTCAATCGGAAGTGTTGCCTGAAATTGAGGTTCTCGCTAAAGATACCCAATCCTGTTCCAATTTTCATTTTGCAACTATCATTGAAGATGGACTGCCCCCTGAAACGTAAAGAATCTTTCCAATCTTCTCTATCAGGGATCACTTATTCCGGGCATGACGGAACCATATAGTCCATACCTTGGTTGAGTCTTTCGTTGCACTTTCACACATTCCAGATATAAATTGGAAAAACTTACTTTGTGTGTGAGTTTTCACTACCATCGCTTTCACCAAACCCAATGTAGAATCTATTTGGTACGTTTATGCCAAAGGCCCTTTGCTACACCTTCATACTTCTCCAGATGCTACACACCTTATGTTACATTATAAAGCTCTCACTTTTATAGTACTCTAGATATATGTGACAAATACAGAGTGGGCCAAATACAAGTTTATTTTTAAATCGTAGAATAATTTGTCATTGACAACTGTTTCCCACTGGATATCTTGACATCAGTGTTAAAGTCATACCTTCGCAAAACGAAATGAGTATTTTCAAAGCAAAGAAGTTTTGGCCAAAATGAAACAACCACCACGGCTACTATACGCACGTTTGTTGAAAAAGTTTGTGACTCTGGTATGCTAGTAGACCATACTCATGGTCCCCTTCGTTGTACGGTGTGTACAGACGAGAATGTAACTGCTGTAGCCTAGAGTGTGAAATTCAATTCACGAACATCAACTCACCGTCGAACTCAACAGCTCCACATTCTATGAATTTGCCAGTTTGGGTCTTAGAGCAGCTAGAATTTCTGACGAGTCGCATTTTTATCTGGCGGCTACGTTTATAAACAAATTGCCAGCATCCAGGACCCGAAAAACCCGCAAATTATTGTCGAGAAACCAATGTATCCACACAGATTAACAGTTTGGTGCGGATTGTGGAGTGGTGGCATAAGTGGACCATTTTCTTAGAAAATGAGGCTGCAAACCACGTTTTGGTCAAAGGGGGCATTAAAAAGGCATGTTGTCCAATTTTATTTTATTTTACTGAAATTGAAAATATGCCCACTTATTATGTATGTGGTAGTCACGTCGAATCTTTGTCGTTTTTCAAATACGGCATCGCTGAGGTCATTTGTGAGACTGAAATACGGTTGTCATTGCTCATATCATGTTCTTTTTCATCAGATGATGACAAATTTTCAACACGTTATGTTATATGGGGGATGGCTTTGAACGTTCTGTGGTTCATTTAGGATGCGGCGCCTTACCACACAGCTCATTCCGTCTTTCGATCTTTTGCTGCAGGCTGAAACCACCAACAAGGTGTTGAAAAATTGGAGTGACATAATGGGAATTGAACGAAGTTGTTTTCCATAATTAATGGGAACGTTTGTTCTTAGTAATATAGCCGTAATACATACAAAACAAAAGTTTGTTAATTTTATTGCACTTTTTAAAAGAAACTTGTATTTGGTCCACTTATTCTTATAGGTCTTATATTGAAGCACGACCACACCCACTTTTACGAATTCAACATATTAGTTAAAAGATACACTTTCTTTTATATAACTCCAAATATATAGTGCAATCAGCTAACATAGCATAGGAGTTGCCACACCCACCAATCCGATTACGCAAATTATTCGTCAAAATTACACATATTAGTGCAAAAAGAAATCGCACCTCATTTCGTAGCTCTCACTTTCATAGTATTCCAATACTCACTCAAATAGTTCACCATAATATGGAGATACTCACTCAAATTGTTCACCATAATATGGAGATAAACTGTAAGTGTTGGTTACTATTCGATTTAGGTGAAATCTAGCTTAATAATAATTACCACATTTCACGACCAGATTTGACACTTACGACAATCATGAATGTTGGATAAAGAGTCGAACCCATTATAATGTACGGACAAACAAACCGTAAATACGGACGGTTGCAGCGCCACCTACTGGACCCAATTGTCAATCTAATTCATAGACAGGCACACACAAATCTGAATAGATAAAGCTTAATTACATTGTTTTAGTAAATATTTCTAACTTGCAACGTAACCTTGCAAATGTTGCCTCTTGTTCACCATATACGCACAAAACACATACGTTCATTAAATTACTATAACTCATGAACAAAGACACATACAAACATCGTATTTACATAATAACCTTGCTATAGTTGACACGTTTCGTGAAAAGTTAAAGGAAAGAAAAATCGGTACACTCAACATCGATATCAAACTCAATATGTTACAACTTATTTGTATACATAAAGAGAGAGATTTTTGTGTGTATTACGGTAAATCGTCCATTAAAACTAAAAAAATATTTTATTTAAATTACAAAGGACAAGTTTAACTAAAATTATCATCATTACCTTGTAGCACCAAACTAACTCTATTTTGTCTACATAAAATCGAAAAAAGTTTAACTTCTTAACTCTAAAGTAAATTAATTTTGGTTTTTTATGTGGCAAGTTAAATGCTTTTTGCAACATTTCACAATATGTTGCTTGATAAAGATAACAGGTGTTGCAGATTTACTCAGACCTTAATTGAGTAAATTCGAAACCCAAACTCCAACATGTCGAACAATTATGTTGGCGTTGTATCGTTTGCTTTTCAACATTTGCAAAGCTGTTTTTACCCATTTTTTTCATTTAACTGATATATGTATACTCAAAGTACTCTGTAACACATCAAGTTGAGCTGTAGTGATTTAGGGCCACAAGAGCTTACCACCATATGTGCCCTACGCACATTGAAATTCATATTATATATACAGGATTTAATGAAATTGTCACAACTGAAAAGGTTAATTATATTTAATGCGGCTATAAATAAAAACCAAAATCAATTAATAGCTTTCGACTGTACTAAAGATGCTTACAATTTAAAAAAATAATAATAAATGAAGTTTTATGGCGCCTCGCATGGTCTCGTGCACAGATGTATATGATTTAAGCGGTGTGTATGTGTATGTCACAGTGTAAAACAGCCATTGAATTTTTTTTTGCACTATACTTTACTGTGCTAGCGTTATTACTCGCATATCCACGATGAGCTATAATTCTTCATTAGCCTAGTGCCTTAAATCCTGGCCATAATCATTGTTGTATATGCACGTAGACTACACATAAACTTTTACAAATGTGAGCAGAAGTGTAAACGTGTGTGTGCGTGAGGTTTTGTGCAATAACATATAGTATCTAGAATATGTATGCGTGTTATAGCTTTTTGTTGTTATATTACATTTACACTACGTCGACTACTACAATGACTGTATGCTGAAATTGCAATATATATGACTGGTTACACTTACACACGCAGCAACTTATTTGCGTGTTGTCTGTTGCTCTACATTTTACGCTCTGTGTTATACTGGTATAGGTATAACATACACGTACTCAAAATCGCCATACATATCGTATATGCAGATGACGACCGACCCTTTGTTTGTAGATTTCAACCCACTGACAGTCCTGGGACAACGTGTTGTCTTTAACAGCAGCACAAATATTATTTGGTACGTTTGCAGCATTTGTGTTGCTGACTTGGTTTGTTTATTATTTTCATGTGTGTTGCTGTTACTGATTTTGAATTTGTTGCTGGCTGGCGAGTTTTGTAGCCTGACAACTTGCAAAAGTGTATCTCAGAGCTAGTAACAATATGGCAATTTCCTTTTTATTACCTATATATACTCGTTTACATATCCCTGTAGGTATCTATGTCTGTGTTTGTGCATGTTAAAGTCATAAACTTTGCTACATTTTAAGCTTGATTAAAGCCTTAACACATACAGACACACACACAAATGGTTGTGCAAATGGTTTATAAAATAATAAAAAAAAGCAACAATGGCAATAAGAGCCCCTCCCCCCAAAAACTCTTTATCGTATTATATTTGTTGGTTGAAAAGTCCTGCAAAGACCAAATGTGCAATAAAACTTATAATTATAGCATGCAGAGAAGCTTAATTTGTTGTTGAATATATATTGTATAGTATATACGATAGCATAGATATACAATATGAAACAAAGGATCAAGATAATGGGAATTTGAAATGCTTTAGTAAACGCAAATTTAATTATGAACAAAACATTGCAGTTTTTTGTCTACCATTTATGTGTTTTTTCTGTACTGTGCTACAAAAGTTGTTGTTTTATAAAATGGAAGTTAGTCACGATATGGAGGCGCAGCAGCGGAGAATATTCCACGAAATGTTAAATTTAAAAAATCTGAAAAATTCGTAAATGTTAAAAAAAATCTGAGATCTCTTAAACAAGTATGTTTTTAATGTTAGTTCTAAATTGGTGTCTAGGTGGGTATAAATTGAATTATAAAACCCAAAAAATTATTAAATAATAGAAAAATACTCACAATGAAAAATATCACTTGAATAAACGGCTTACAAAATTAAATAACAACCAAACCAGAAATTAATTTTTCCAAGAAATTAAATTTTTTAATTCATTGTGAATTACCTTTCAAGGACAACTAGGATGGCTATGCCAAATCTAACTATCCTTCACTATTTGTAAAAAATAGTTATTTGCACTACAACTATATTTTATTAAATTTTGTATCGCTGCAAAGGGGAGATTGTGTTAGAGGTGGACATTAATTTTTGCCGATGACAACCATTTTTTTTCCAGTAAATTTATATGACTACTGAAATGTCAAATGTCCTGAATTCAGGCGTCTCCTTCATAGAGGAGATTACTTAGGTCCCTACGGACCCATTGTGATACCCGTTGGGCATTTGCGTCATACCTTCAACCTATGCTATCAGCGCGTGTGCGGCCTGATTGCGTTGCCAGTTGTTGATTGGGAATCCAGAGTTTCGATCCATGTCTTTTTGGCTTTTCTACAAGTTTCCTCATTCTTCCATCTGTTCTTTGCACTTCTAAACTTTAAATTTCCGATGGTACTCTTACAGATTGATATGGGGCAAAGTGCTACTTGTTTAACGTCACTTTCCTGCAGGGCTGAGTCCTGTCGGACCTCTTCGTTCGCACTACTGTTGCCCTCAATACCGCTATGTCCGGGTATCCACGTAAACAGAATTTTATTATTCCTGGATATCTCGTTAAGAGATTTTCGGCAGGCACTGACCACTTTTGGTTTGATGTCACAGGACTCAAACGAGTTTACCGCCGCTAGACTGTCCGTGAACAGGAGAATATCCTCCTGTGATACCCTCCTCACGTTGATCACATCCGCGGCTCGTTTAATTCTAAGTATTTCCGCTAGGAAAACGCCGCAGAAGTCTGGAAGCTTTGATCATATACTTAGGCCTAGATCCGCGACCTTGTCATCCAGTTTGGACCCATCAGTTTGGTCCATCCATGCCGTTCTCGTTCTCTGTCCATTCCTTTAGAACGCCCTCCAGGTTCTAGTTCCGTGGAGAATGTAGCCAGTTTCAAGTGAGATGTTGATATGTTTCAGGATTCTTGAGAGTCCGATGGATAGATCCCATTATTCAATTTTGCTTAGTCGAATGACTGATTTGTGGGCGGAGCACTTGCAGCTCATAACAGCCTTAGAGGGAATTCTTTATATTTATGCAATTTTTTAACCCCCGATAGGTGGAAGTAGTTTTTATCCGAACTTGGTCATTTTAGAACTTAAGCTTCACTTAGAGGATAGAAGATAACTCTTTAACGCGGAATATACAGACGGACACCCCTTTAAAGGGGTGTATGTGGGGTGGGAGCAGTTTTTTTCCGATCATGCTCATCTTAGAACTTATCCTGCGTGTAGAGGATGAAAGATTGCATACCAACTTTCAGTTCGATATCTTTCAAACTACGGCTGGTCTCTCGTGGACAGTCAGAAGGGCACCCCTAAAGGGGTGTATGAGAGGTGCGAATAGTTTTTGTCCGATCATGCTTATCTTAGAACATAACCTCCGCTAAGAGAATAGAAGCTTGCATACATTTCAGCTCGATAACTCTTAAACTATGACTGTAATCTTGAGTACAGACAGGCGGACACCCTGAACGATTACTTCGGCTGTAATCTCGGGGATAGACTGACTGACACCCCCAAATAGAGGTATTTTGTATGTGAGGTGGAAGATGAACCTGCGCTTTTAGGATAGATGATTGCTCGATATATCTTTAATTGAGTCTGTAATATCCCAAAAGAAGGATTTTGTATGGGAAATGGGAGTAGTTTAGTCCAAACCTGCTCATCTTATAAATTAATGTCCGCTAAGAGGATAGATTACATACCAAATTTCAGTTCGCTTTCTCTTGACGACTATAATCGCGGGGACAGATGGAGGGATCGACTCGCAGATAATATTTGGCAACTGCCACTCACATATAATTTGTGTTCTTGCCATACTTGGTATGCAGGCATCACCTCTGCAGAGGAGATCACTTAGATCCATATGGACCCATTGTGACACTTCTTACCATATTTATTTCACCTTCAAATTAATAAAAAGTTAACTTTAAAATGTTTCTACTGCAGCGTTGGACGATGTGACTACGAAATAGAAGAACAGTCAATGGGAATTCAACCTCATGGCGCCATTCAACGCAGCAAGTAGCATCCAAACAAGGATTTTTATAACTAAAATACCATTAAATATGTTAAATCCACTAAATTGTATATGCTATTCTTTATTACATTTAATACCATTACTCTATAAAAGCTAATATTTAATACTACCCTCTATATTCACCATATTCACAGGTTCGATGTACTAGTCAATGGTGGCGGTGCTGTTACCCTACAATTCCAACGATCTCCATTCCGTCCATTAACACGTACGGTGTTTGTGCCCTGGAATCGTATTGTGGTCTTACCGCCCGTACAAATGCAATTAAGTGATGAAGATGAAAGTGCCAGTAGAAATATTAAGTAAGTACAACAACAACAACAACAACATGAAAACCTTTATGGCGAAATTGGCGTTGTTACACAAATACAATTGGATTCATTTGTTTTCACTTTTCCCCTTTCAATTATTGTTCTTTGCTTGTCTTTCAACCAACAGAGTGGCACCTTTAAATCCCGCCTTAACCTTCCTCAATTCCATATTGTATCATTTCACCGATGAAACCACCACCGCCGCCGATACGCACATGGTGTGCATGGAACATGATCATGAAGAGCTAAAACCCCAGTTGATAAGTACTTGGATGCCAAATGGCATTGGAGCAATGCCCGGCAAACGTGTTATATTCGCCGAGACTCAGGTGTGTATGGTATTAATTAATTTAAATACACACAAACAGAATATTATTTAATTCGAAATTTAATTACTTTCATTTCGTGGTAGTAGTTGCTGCCTTAAATAAAATTATGATAGCTTAGGATTTAAATTTTTTTGTTTTTGGCCACTCTCAGCATCAGTGTCCGGATTTGGTCACGTTATGGCAATGAAGCGTTTTAGGTAAATGAGTACGGGGCAAAGGTTCAGCATTTTGATGTTCTATGTAGTTAAAATATAACAATGCCATGGGGTCCTTTTAATAAATTTTATGCTTTAGCCTCGCGTACCTTATGTAGTACGTACAGCAGTTTACTTAAAACTGAAAACTACTGCAGGGCCATAGTTTCTTTGGAAAGTTATTTTCGAAGGTTTAGCATACAATGTAATATTGTAAGCTTAATTCAGTTTGTTGGAGGTAGTCTTAAATGTGTTACATCTTTTGCTCACTTGTTGTGACCTCTAGTGTCAAACCCACATCCCCTTAATTTTACTTTACTGTAGCTGGGCGCTGGGGGTGCCCTTGTAAGGAAATGTTCAGTAATTTGTGCGCTAGCAGATTGTTTTCTATTTTACAGCTTTAGCTCAGGGTCTACTTTTACCCTGGCCCTTTTGTTAATGCCACTAAATATTTTGCATTATTTATGCTTAAACTGTAACTCATGCAGCTACGTGCAGTTTGTGTTGCAGCTTCCATTTTAAGTCATATTACCCGATACAACATCAGGTGGTGCAGCTTCAACTAGGTTTTAATTAAATTACTATTTACCTTATGGTTCACTTTAAATACAGAGTACTACGCTGTGTGTGTGTGTGTGTGTGTGTTTGCGTTGTCCTACCAACGTGTAGAGCTCAGCTGGAGAAGGCGACCAGCAGCAGGTATTTGTTGGTGCTTGTGCAAACATATTTTTACTTTCATTAAATAGAAATTATAGTCTTGGGGACTATTGACCTATTACAGTGGCAGCAAAAATGTTTAAGTCTTTTAAATAACTTAAAACTAAGGACAACATCAGTGGCAATGCTGATGATGCTAGTAGCAACAGCAGCAGCACCAGCACATACTCGTTGAGGAGTTGGTCCCAAAAGAAAATCTCAGAGTATAAGAATGTTAAAATGAAAAGTTAATAGCTTTTCGGGTAATAAGTTTGACTTGAGGAAATTCCCAGTAAGCAATATGTTATACGACATTGTTTTTAAGCGAAAATAAAAGGTCAAATTTAATAGCAAATGCTTTAAAGTTTAAAGTATGCCAGATTGTGGAAAAGGATAACATAGTACAACATTTTTCAGATCATTGATTTGGGACTCAATTCTGAGAACTGCACGTGAAAGTAGTCCCGAAAGGAAAAAGTTCTGCATCATTCGTTTTGTCAAGTTACATGTCATAATAATTTAATATCGATTTGTAGTTAGGAAATATCATATAGGGGAATTTGTCACGTTTTTGGCTTTTTGTTAGACATAACTCCAGAAACAAATTTAAAAAATTACGAATTACAATTCCTTTAATATGTTCATATAACGTTTCCCTACATAAGCCACAGTTTCACTTTTTCATTCATCAAATGATTTTGAACGTATGATTAACGTGGAATATTACTTATAATAATCGTAGGCCACCAGATCACAATATAACAAAAGAGCCTTAAACGTAATAAATCTCCTATACCATATTTACTTACTTTAAATCGATATTAAATTATCATGGCATGTAACTTGATGCCTAACTTCTTCTTTTTGGGGCTACTATCACGTGAAGTTCTCAGAATTGAGTCCCAAAATCATGTGTTGTACTGTGTAAAATAAAGTATCGTAGATAAAATTAAAATAAAACTGAATACCAACAAAATTTAATCAACAATTTGTATACACTCTAAACAATATTTGTCAATATTTTTTTTTACGTGGTACCTACCATACAAAATTTCCTAATTATGAAAATATATCGTCTTACCCTAACTTTTAAATGGAAAACTAAAAGATATTTGAATTTAGTCAGTTTAATTATCTTTTAATATTTGACAAAACCTCAGAAAACTGATACCTTTGCCACACTCCATCTAGTACCTACCAAACAAATGACCGAATTCACCAACATATACATACATACATGCATTAGTTTGTTAGTCAACTGAATTTAGCGATATTTTCAAAAAGATGTTCGCTTTTGAAAGTTTTTCTCTGAAATGAATATAGGCTATATCGGCCGAACCCTCTTGGTACTTCCCATATACAATGACCTATTTATGTAATATTAATTAATCAGGAATAACTTCCATATTGACAATTGGAGATTATTTAAATTTGGTCAGTATAATTATCTTGTAATAGTAGACTGAACGTTTAGAAAACCGAACCATTTTACACAACCTTTCTGGTAACTCCCATACAAATTACCGAATTCAACCTATCAGTTTTACATACATATCTTTATTCAGTTATATACAGCTAACAATGTACGCTTATAAAAATGTTGACATCGCAATAGTTATTGACTCTATCGGCCTACCCCTTTTCGTACCTCTCATACAAAATTTCCTACCTCTGGAAAATTAGTATTTCCCCAAGACTTGCGTAAGTAAAACTGCATGATATTTCAATTTGGTCAGTTTGATTATCATGTAATATTATGAAAAACCTTAGAAAACCGAAAAATTTCCCTCTCCGCTTTTGGTACAACCTCTACAAAGGACCATATCTTTGTTGTAATTACACTGATTTCAGTCAAAGTTAGTACAAGGTAAATATTTATTGGACATTTACTTACCAATATAAGTCAGAGTCAGCCGGCATCTCCTATAAAAATATGCCAATGTGACCGAAAGTCTTATCTTTAACTGTTTACACTCTACAAGAAGGAACATAATAATACAAAAGCAATTTCACTTAATTTCCCTTTACACCCCATGAATGAGGTATGGAATAGCTTAACACGCTTTCTATTTTTAGATCACAACTAACGGCACCTACTTGTTTATCGACAAATACGAACGTCACTGTTTGAGAAACTTTTACTAGACATGCCGATTGACTCGACACTTATACTGCGACGTTGCTGTCGACAACATCGAGGGGGCTGGCAATGAAAGAAAAATGTAGATGACCAGAGGCGGGAATCGAACCCGGGATCTCCCGCATGGTAGTCACGTGTTCTAACTATCATGCTACGGCCGGTCCTTTAATAAACCTAACTTAACCTAACTTAATAATCAGTTAATTTAAATAAATCAATAGTAAAACAGTACCATTCATAGGGTGAGGGTATTTATCAGTCAGTTCACTTAACTGAAATTTATGTACTGGTCTATAATTTCGACTCTAGCAATTACAACAGAGTTATCTCTTAAAATACAAATTTTATAAATATTAGTTAGGAAAATGTACTTGTTTTACCCAAATAGACCAAATGTTTGGTTTTGGTGCAACAATTTTATGGTCTTAAAATTTGATTATTTTCTTATTGTATATACACAGATTTACAACAAATCGCTTTTATTATACTCTAATGCAAACTAATCTCTTTTCTTGTTTACCCTCCCCCCGCCTTTTCAGATCGTTCAAGAATCCATACAGATTCCAGGTTCCGATTTACACTTGACCTATCAATCCTCTCAGGCATCCGGTTATCTCAGCATTGTACGCATGCGCTTGACTTCGGAGCAAATTCCCAAGACACTGACGCATGTTCATGTGGGTGTAGAAATCGAGGGTTCATTACATATCAAAACTTACGAAGCTGATCCCAATCTAATACACACCTTTGCCTGGAACAAGCGCAATGTGTATCGGCAAAAAGTTTACGGTGTTACTATTGCTCGCATATCGGTGGGCTATCAGCATTCCACATGTAATACACCCGTATGGATTACCCAAACAGCCAAATTGCAAGGCTATGATGTAGACATTTCCGACATTGGTGGTTGGGGATTGGATATTCATCATCATTATAACTTCCATGAGGGCATATTGCAAAAGGGTGATGGCAGCACTTTACACATGAAAGAATATCCGCGTACCGTGAAAGTTGTTATGGGAACTGGTCTGCAAAGACCTTTGAATTGTCCCGATCATTGTAATGGCATAGCTAAAGATGCTAAACTATTGACACCCATAGCTTTGGCTTCCGGCCCTGATGGCAGCCTTTATGTGGGAGATTTTAATTTGGTACGACGCATTACTCCGGATGGCAAAGTTTATACCATACTACAATTGAGTGCTACGCAAGTTTCCTATCAATATTATCTGGCGGTGTCACCAGCCGATGGTCATTTGTACATCTCTGATCCTGAAAGACATCAGATCTTACGGTTGTTAAGACTGGAAAAGGTTAAAGATCCCGCTATTAACAGTGAACCTGTGGTAGGTTCAGGTCAACGTTGCATACCCGGCGATGAAGGCAATTGCGGTGATGGTGGTGCAGCGTTGCAGGCGCGACTCTCACATCCCAAAGGTTTGGCCATTGCAGCCGATCGTACCATGTACATAGCAGATGGTACAAATATACGAGCTGTCGATCCTAAAGGCATAATTCATACGCTTATTGGTCATCATGGTCATCACAATCACTGGAGTCCTGCGCCCTGCTCTGGAACACTTATGGCAAATCAAGCACAACTTCAATGGCCTACTGGTTTGGCGCTAAGTCCACTGGATGGTTCTTTGCATTTCATTGATGACCGTTTGGTGTTGCGCCTGACTTCAGATATGAAAATCCGTGTTGTTGCTGGTACACCGTTGCACTGTAACAACAATGGTCAAGATAAGTCCAATAAGACGGCGGACAATGTTTTGGGTACTGTATTAGCTATGGCATTTTCGCCATTTGGTGATTTGTATATAGCTGATAGTGACTCGAGACGAGTGAATTCTATACGTGTGGTGGATACTTCAGGAAACATGCGGTATTTCGCAGGAAAACAGGAAAATGCAGGGTGAGTACAATATAATTAACGCTGCTGACACAAAGTATAGATTTTCGTATGGTACGTAAGGATATAATAAAATTTTCATGCACTAGGCAACATAGTGCAGGGGACTTTTTTATCTTTTCCCAACTTTGAACAATGACAGTTCCCTTAGTGCAACGAGTAAAGTTGTGCTATATTTACCATATTCTATTTTAAATTTTGTTACAATTTGCGTGTCTCATTTATTTTCTACACAGACAGGCATTTTGACACTTCGTCCATCTAGTCACATCGCGAGTCGTACAATTAAATTATGTCGCGTACAGCGAAAAAAAGCAAAGGCTTCACATTTTTATGTCAACGTCCTTTTAACTTAACAACTCATTTTCTCTATAGTAGCTCCTCTAACTGTTGTCATAATAATTCTGTAGAAGTTTTTATCAGCACAATTTTTGTTTGTTCAGCTGCAACATTAGCGCCGGCTGTAGCTGTACCACTATGTATCATAAGGCAGACAGTCAACAGCAGTTGTTAAATCTGCGTTTTTTCTAGTTCTCCCTTGCTAAAAATCTGTTTGCTGCTGACTACAACATAAGCATCCAAAATCACCAAGTTTTTTCTAGTGTCTGAAGCGACAATTTAAAATTCTTCATATACTGAGCAACATATCGGGCATTCGGGCTCTCACATGTATACATGGCATGAATACATACAGCGGCATATATGTATGTATGTATATGCCATGGCTGTCTTGTATCATTTCCGTCATCCTAATGAAATTGTTTACCTCTGATGAAGTGAAGCATTAAGTGGGACGGGCGTGGTATGTGCAACCATCATCATCATCATCTGTAGTAGATGGCAGCAGTATCAGTTGTTGGCAACATTGTCATGCAATTTTTTCGTGTGACATTTGCTTGAACTACCCCGAAAAAAAATTCTTTAATTTGTTCGCCAAACATTTTTTTTCGGATTTTTTGCCATCTTGTGTATTTTCCAACTAACATACTTTGGCTGTCTGTTTTGTATCCTAGACAAATGGTCACCTTTCCCTTCCACCTGTTAAAGTGATGGGGCCAGTCAGTATTTCTATGTGTTTAGCAGAGACACTGCCACTTCGTGGCCTGACCGGGCACGGGAAAAAAAGTTATTTGTCCCAAAATATTTCAAAAAAAAAAAAATAGGAAGAAAACAATGGCACAAAATGGCAACAGTACGAGAGCAGATATGAACGAAATGTGATGTTTTTAATCTGTCGCTTGCTGTTTGCCAAGTTGTTGGAACATTTTTTCCCAACACCGGGTTGTGTTTGAGAACAGTGGGTTGCAGTTGTAAATTTGTTTGGGAGCAATTGATATAATTTTTCAGCACAAAATGTCATATAGAAAATGTGTAGTTTTGTTGTGTAGTATTTCGTATCGATATTGGTATAGTTATTCCGATGTAAAACACGAATACATTAAAAATCTCTAATGCAAATTTACTTCCTTGTACAAAATACTTAAAATATAAATAACTAAGTTATGCTATAAGTAGGCAACTAATTTCGCCCTCTGCTAACGCTGTAATATAGGCTACATTTTCATGCAGTTGTATTGCTGCAAATTTCAATATATTTTGATTCTTCAATCAAATGCTAGAAGCTTACCTAAATCAGACTAATTTTTTTCGATTATTCTTACGGTGAACAAGAACATTTATATTATACTTGGTATCAGAATAATATACTATTGTGCTCAATATAACAAAGCACATGAGGGAAGGAGGGAAAATTGTTTATTGTGTTTTAATTTTATGGCATAAAAACATCAAAAAGTATCACTCATAGTAGACCACTCATAACAGCAGAGTTTGGTACAAAAAATTTAAAAAAAAATTCAAATTCTCCTATTCCTACACCCTGCACTCAACCAGTTTAGCACCACTGTCCTATGGTTTTGTTATCTTTTAATTCATTTGAAGTTTCCGCGGTTTTACCCCTCCTCTCCGGGGCTTTAAGTGTATTGTTTTCAACTAAAAAAACAAGTTGGGTGCAAAAAAACAAGAGCAGTCTGTGTTAATGTTTTTGCTTCTAAAATGACTAGCTTCAAGTTGTTTGTGCCTGCAAGTAATAGTTTTCGCCGGAGCAGGACCCGTTGTCATTAACAACATTTTTCACAGGTTTGAGTTTTTTGTTATTTAGCGAACAAAAATATGAAATGAAAAAGCAACTGCTAAAACCAAAATAAGCCAGCTCTTTTGGCATTTGTTTCACATTTCGGCAAATTCTTTATGTTTGTGGTCCAAACTACAACATTTTCCGGAGTACATAGTTATACCGGTGATGGCCTGCAGCAATGTAGCAATCGAAAAAAAAACGCAAACGTTTTAGAGCACAAACCGCAAAGGTTATCTTTTGAACAGACAAATAAATAAAAAACATTCCCGGCAAAAGATAAAAATGTTACACAATTTCCTAAATTGTGTGGTGCACAAAAAAAAGGACAAAACTTAATCTAAACTAACGCTATTTGTTGCATATCCGTTTTGTGGTACAAAATCCAATAAAGTTTATTTAAAAGCGGATATATTGGGTTTACATTTAAAATTCAATTTATTTTAATCTATATTGTATCTGTCTGATGAGCCTCGGCGCAAAATTTTTAGCAATATTGTAACTAATGGCATTTTCCTTTCATTTTCTTTTCCCCGTGTGTGTGTGTGTGTGTAACAGAGCTCTAACATGTGACTGCACAAATGGCGCTGGCCTCAATGCTTCAACATCCGGCTTAAATTCCAACATTGGTTCGGCTCACAACAGCGGCGGCTCCTATTCGACAACAACGAATCCCACAAATCGCAACAATGGCGCTGGTGGCACAACTCCCACTACACCAGCTGGTAGCGGAAACGGAAATGGCGGTTTCAATGGCAACAGTGCGTCTGCTGCCGCAACGGGCACTGGCAATGGTGGCTGTATCTGTGCGCCTACCTCTGGCTTAGCTGGCATTGTGGCGGGTAATCTTATGTCAACTGGACCCACGACAACGACCACCGTTTTGTTGGGCGCTAAAACAACAACTGCCGGTGGTTTAGGTTCCTCAGGCTCAGGCACAATGAACGACGATGGTACATTGAGTAATGCCGAAACATTATTGTCATCGAATGCACGTTTCCAGGCGATATCTGCAATTGCGGTCGCACAGGATGGTGTGATTAATGTGGCCGATCAAGGTAAGTTTGGCAGCTTAGTGGCTGAGTTGAATGTGATGCTTTCCATGTATATATATTTGAGTTTCTATAGCTGTTTAGATTCTTGGAAGCAAGTTAATTAGTAATCTCAAGTTAGGGACTACGAGTAAAATCAAAAATGTATGAAGAATTGAGTAACGTTAGGGGTTTTATTATCCTGCGAGTTAGGGTATAAAGGTGATGGTTTACGGTAGACTATTCCAACCTTAGCTTAATTGGAGTTTTGTGTTAAAAGAGAGGAAATATAATATTTTGTAAACTGTTAGCAGCTGTTCATGGTATAGCTTTCTAGCAAATAATAAAGCTATGTGCCTTAAAGTTTTGAAAAAATTAAATCCTTAGAATAACTCTACGAAGTTTAAATTCTTGGATATGAAAGTAAAAGAAATTTATTTAGGAAAATAATTTAAATTTGAAGTACGATAATAAATTGGTGGCAGTAGCAGCTGACAAAGCGTTTATGAAATAAGAATAGGTCCTTAGTTATAGTTTTATCATAAGGTATTTCTTTGTTTGGATATGCTTTGCATAAAGTTTTAGTTCTTTTATCTGATACTGTGTGATGACGCAGTGTTTCCTAACAGAGTCTTTAATTGAGAAAAATATTTCAATTGTTGTTTCTGGGTTACTTCACTCGTTGAATCAGAAGAATCAAATGTCTTAACTGGTTAGTGAAAAAATTAAATTAGTTTCACACATCTTCAAACTGAAACATATTGTGGGCACTTAGCAGTGCTGGATCCAGCTCTATCTATATATTGAACATACAAAGCGGAAATTATATCTTCCTGAGACTACATCACTTTTTACAGTACTGGTAAATTGTGACTGTGGATTTTCCCTGACTAGGGCAAGATGCTACATTTGTATTTTCTTTATATGAAATCTACAGAATTGTTACAAAACAAAACACTCCTTGATCCTTGAGTTAAAGTGCATTCGATGGTCAAATGTAATTGAGATGTCTGATAGCAGGTAAAGATGGCTGGGCATATGTTCGGTCGGTGATCTGGTATCGTTGATGGTGTCTGATGTGGTTCGCGGCGATGCATGAGGATATGTTGTCCTCTGTTACAGGAAAGCGATCCTTAGACGAGCGATGGTAATTCGGTGACGGAATCTGAACGGGTTTGGCGTGGCGATTATCAAAGTTCAACATACCGTTGTAGAAGTGCAAGGACTCATTTAAAGACTTATGGCCGGTGCTACAGGTTTTATCTCGTTGTAAAAGTGTAAAAGGACTCGTTGTACAGAATTAACGTCCTCTCTCCAGGCTTATAGGCTGTTTTACTAGTGCAGAGACTTTTTGTACAAACTTAGTGTCCGTGAAGGTGTCGTTACACACACTAAGTGTCCGTTTAAATGTCAATGTAGGACAAGAGCAAGGACTCTTTGGACGGACTTATTGACCGTTTTACAAAGCTGCAAGCCTTCGTCAAAAGGATGGAGTAGATCAGATAACATTCCTTAACTTGCCAATAAACATTGTCATGGAGGAATCAACGACAACCATATCAGCGAAATTATCGTCTACTTATACCAGAGTTGACATTAACCAAATGAGAATTATCAATTAGATGCTTGTTTATGGTTGCACATTGCAGCTGGATGCTGCAATGTGTAGATGCTTGTTTATGGTTGCACATTGCAGCTGGATGCTGCAATGTGTTACAACCCCTGCGTTGCTGACAGTTAGTGCCGTGCGTGTAAAGTGGTGGAATGGTCTGTGTAGTGTTGACGGCCACATCGTAACGAACTGAAATGGTGAGGTGGGAAAGCATTATACTGAAATTCAATTACGTACGAGTTCTAGTCCAAGTGAACTTGCATTTTTTCTATAAATAAAATGTCTCTAAACTATATCTGGTACTTTATTCCTCATGAGTGGATTATCATGTCCGCATAATTTTGAGAGTATATATTTATATATTAGTTTAATGGTAATCTTAAATCCACCTACATTTTAGGCTGTAAATCTTTTTAACTTATTTGTTTAAGTCAATTATTGTCGAATCTTCCCCCTTAGGCATTTTTTTAATCACATCTTTAACTATTTTATAAATATGATAAAGCCGAATCAAACCATACAAACATGCACCTCCTCCTATCTGTTTGCCATTTTAGCCTAAAAGTATACGGTTTCTATTAACATTCTCTGTTATGCAACGATTTCATTATAATTATTTTTTAATATAAAACCAACAATGGCTCTATAGAAACGAATTCATAATAAAAGAACCCTTAGGCATATAGTTTATGGCAAAAATTACTTTTTCATCCTATGCTCTCTTTGTGCCATTTCCGTTTTCGTTGTGTCAACGCTCGGCAAATAAAACTGTCTTGATATTACAATTCGTTTCTCGTTTCGTAGCTCTTTTTTCTTATTTCCTGGCACTTTAACAGGTTGAGGCGAAAGAAGAAAACTACAACATTTGCTAGCATTAAATTAAGAAACCAGGAATAGTTCAGCAAACACAATTTAAGAACCCACAGATGTAATATAAATAAATTCCTAAATATTCTATATATAGGGGCTGCCACAAAACGAAAATGCTAAAATCTCATAAAAATCCAAAACAATAGCATGGAGAAAAGAAACGACCATTATGCCTCTAGTCATATATCGACAATCAAACACAATGATTTGGAAAGTAATATTCACATATTATTGAAGCACGAAAACGGAATCATAATCGAATCATATGCTTTAAGTGGATTTTGTGCCAAGCCAAGGCAAATGTAATAAAAAAGCGATTATGACAATTGTGATTATTATTGCATAGTTATTACCCCGTCACACTTGAGTGAACTACGTCCCAAGTCAATTGTGTGGAAGTTTAGGAGGAATTAGTTTACATTTTCTAAGCAATAAGGCTTGAACCTTTTTACTAAGAATTATACAGTTAAATGTGAAGTGTGTGTTTGTAGTGCTTGCCATTAAACTTTAGAAAATATGTCATTTTCATGATTCGTTATGTTCTTTATCTAATTTCTATAGAAATTTTGTGTTGTTTTTTTTCAAACAAGTTTTACATTTCTCTAATGCTTCGTTTTACATGTGTCTGTGTGTGAATGGCTTACATAACTGTATGCGTCCACCTTTACATCCGTTTCCGTCAACTGTTTTCCGGCCTTAAGTATGGTTGTTAACATTAACAAAACAAATTTCACAAAGGGGATGCTAAACTTGTTTCCTCTGCCTACTTGTGTTCTATTCCGTTTGGCATAAATAGAAACATATGCATATGTTACGAACTCGATTTGTTCCCGTCTCTCGTCAAACAAGAGCAACAACAAAAAGTGCTACCATATAGACAATCATTAGCTTTTTTTCGCACAAAGTGCCAATTTACTTTTACTGACAAAATGCTAACGGAAGTCAAATACGAACTTCCGACGTACAGCATATTCCCTTCTATTCTTTGAACACACACACAGACACAAACTCAGCGACCTTCTCCATACGGCTACTGACAGAGGGACACTTTTATGTTTTTGTATTCAGAGGAAATTCTATTGTGAAACTGCTGATTATTACAATTTTTGCCGAGTGTCTATTTGGTTGTTAGTGCCGGCGTGTGGGGGAGCTGTTGCTCTAGATGTGTTTGTGGCGTATTTGTTTGTTCCATTGCTGGTGTGAAAATACAAATAAGTACTAAAATTTACGAGAAATTTGACGTTTCTACTGACGTGAGGAAGTTACTTGAGTACGTATGTGTCAGCCTATAAATATACATTAGTTTGTGTTAGTTAATATCTCCCTTAAGTATGCTTTAGATGTTACAAATTTCTTAAGGTATTCGGTTAGGGGTTTTTTACAGGAAATTAAAAAGTTTGTTTTGGTAATGTCTAGCATCTAATAGAAAATAAGTGAAGATATGATATTAACTAAATCACGTAAGGCCCCCTTACTGATTGGTTTTAATGTAACCCTTAAGCAGAAGTTAATAGTTCAGAAACCGAAGAAACCAGCTTTTCTGTAAAGTTTTATTTTTAATATCAAATACAATTGATACTGAAACCTGACCTACAATTTTCTTCAGACACAAAAGAGATATTTCATACGGTATGCCGAGATATAACCGCGTTAAAATATAGAAAATGAGCTAAAAATCCACCTTGACCAACAAAAATCGTATGACCATCAAATTGTTAATGCAGCCAACTTGACGAAACAAATGATGCAGAAGTTCTTATTTTTGGGGCTACTTTCTTGAACAATTCTCAGAAGTGAGTCCCAAATCAATGAGCTGCAAAATATTGCACCGTTGACCGTTTGCATAGACTGACAGTAAGACTTTTTGCAGAACCCCGAATGTTCCACGGAGAACCTCCCGAGTTAATAAACAGCTTACGATATTCTGTATATCATGCTTGCTGGAGAAAATACGAGTTGATATCATGTAAGTCATTTTGATAGCACAATTTCCTGATATATTTGATATCATGCATTCGAGCGCAGCCAAATTGTTTCATGGCATTCCGAAGAAATTGTTTAGGCTTTAAAGCAGTAGTAGGCATTACCGAATTCCGCACAAGAAAGCCCTGTCAAATTGTAAATGGTGAAAATGTTTTGCTCTCTCAAAAATCGTGCTCTCATGCTTTTCCAAACATCATTGAACATTGTTTCTCTGTCTCTAGTTGTATCTGTTTTTGTGTTGAATGCGAAATAAGCGTATGAAGTGTAGCTTCCATACACCTAAAGCAGAGACTGACTGTTTTTAAACAAACAAACTTTTCGAGTATGAATTGCCGATCGTCCTTGTGGAACAAAAACAATTATACGCGTGGCATTGGGATGCCCGTCACCGCTTTAAAGTACAAAAATTAAAATGCATATTCCTGATGTATCATCGAATACCATAGCAATTCCACTGCTATAAACTATGAATTCTACGTGCAATCGGAAATATAATCTCTTTGCTAAATTACAAACGTTGAGACTCTAAAGCGGCTAACATCATTAATGACATATTTTCATTTTTCTTCATTAATTTCTCCTAACTAATGAACTACTTTATTACAGTCATACATAAGTGTGTATGTAACATGGCAACATGTCGTATCGTCATTAATTTAATGAGGCTATAAATTCTAAATACATTATAGATTTGTTTTATAAATCGTCTTAATAAAAATCCTTCAGTTGTTTTTCCTTAAATACGACCCGATGGAGTTGCTATACTAACTTATACCTTGATAAATTACTTAACAAATTTTTGCCTTTGCTACGTAACAACTCCGCATTTGTTAATCATTTACTAAGCCAGCAAACTTCACCCCTCCTATTTGGCGGTAAAGAGGATAACACTATCCTTCTTTGAGAGTATATATATAAAGCCAGTACTAGTATGTACAATATACACATACAAACAAAGGTATACATTTGTGCTTATTATCCTGGTTTTCTAATGAGATAAGCGACTCAATGTAATTAATAAATGTCTAGCAATGGAATACTTTTTTTCCTTTTGCATCGCTCTCTCACTCCTTCTCTCTCCCTTTCTATCTTATTTCTGCAGTTCTTTTCAGCATCAGGCTATGTAGAAAAACAATGATATTATTGCTGAAACTTTTTGTAGGTACAGAGATACAACGGTCCATGGTATCCAGAAGGGTATGATGTGATCTAAAAAAAAAAATAAAAATCAATAACAAGTAATTAATCAAGTTACTTAGCAGCACATGTTTAAGTTTCTTCTCGTGGCTGGCATTAAACAACACCTAGAATTATGCAATACTTTGAAAAATCAGCCATAGCATAGGCAACGTACGACATCCTATGGTAGCAGGAGAAGACGGACCGCAAGGTGGTGCTGTTGCTGATGGCAGTTTTTGCTTTTG
Organism: Muscina levida; assembly: GCA_964034835.1. Classification (NCBI taxonomy): domain Eukaryota; kingdom Metazoa; phylum Arthropoda; class Insecta; order Diptera; family Muscidae; genus Muscina; species Muscina levida. The sequence goes on from OZ035882.1 coordinate 83,230,511, forward strand.
TAGGAGGTAATGTTCTCGGATGAGCTGAAGGAAAAAGTAATGTTGATTTTCAAATCAATCTTATTAGCTAAAAGTTGTTGTCAGAGTTATTAATCACCTTTGATGATTGCGATTTGTTGTTTTCATCAGTTGCAAAAGGTGGTGATTGGATGGATTTTCTCTCCATTCCAAAGAGAACAGCATAACATGTAAGTGTGTGTATATTACTTTACTTATTGACGCTGAAAACAGATTAAGCTTTAAGGAAGTTTGTGTTCATAAAAACTATATATAGAAAGATACGTTCCGACAAAGAATTAATTTCGCTCAATGATAAGAGATAACCATTATTTATGAGTTGGTTACGAGTTCTATTCTACTATTCTGTAAATCGTTATATGTTAATGCCCTTATTGAGTATATTAATCGCTATTGTGGCTAAGTGGCGATTTGTTAATTTGCAAGACTTTTACGGCCTTTTCCCTTTTTGGATTAGAATTTAGCAGTTTGGTATAACTACGGCTGTTATGGCGGGGACAAACAGACGAACACCCCCAAACGAGGTAGTTTAAATTAGAGGTAGAAGAAGATTTCGTTTAATCTTGCTCCTAAGGCTACGTTTAGTGGATAGAAGCTTGGATATTAAATTTCAGCTCGATGGCTCTTAAACTACAGTTGTAATTGGGCGACAGACCGACACCCCCAAATGGGGGAGTTTGCATAGTATTTTTTGTTCGATCCTGCTCATCTTGAAATTTGGGATAGGTTTAGAGCATATGAATTTTCAGCTCAATAGGCTTAATCTACGGTTGTAATCGGGGGGACTGACAGACGGACTACCCCACAAAGGCGGAGTTTGTATGGGAGGTGGATGAAAATTTTGTTTGATCTTGCACATCTTGGTGCTTAGGCTACGTTTAGAGGAGAAAAACTTGCACATTAAATTTCAGCTCAATAGCTCTTAAACTACGGCTGTAATGGGAGTGACAGGCATACGGACACCCCCACAAAGGCGGAGTTTGTATGGGAGGTGAAATAACATTTTGTTTGATCTTGCTCAGCTTGGTGCTTAGACTACGTTTAGAGGATAGAAGCTTACTTATCAAATTTTAGCTTAATAGCTCTTTAACTACGGCTATCATCGGGGCACCCCCAAAAAGGAGGAGTTTGTATGGGAGGTGGGAGTAGTTTTTGTTTGATCATGCTCATCTTAAAGCTTAGGCTACTTTTGAAGGATAGAAGCTTGTATACAAAATTCCAGCTTGATAGCTCTTAAACTATGGCTGTAATCGCGGGGACAGACAGACGAACACCCCTCAAAAAGGAAGAGGTGGAAGTAGTTTTTGTCCGATTTCGCACATCTTAAAACTTAAGACGCTTTGAAGGCAAATACTTGCATATCAAATTTCAGTTACGCCTATAACTGCGGGGACATTCTCTTCGTTCCGAGGTGAGGGGTATAACAATTGCCATCGTAATACAATGCTGCAGTGGTCTTACTTTACATGGCACGCTTTCGATTTTTAAGCGTTTAAATTATTTTGATGGCATATATTGCAACAATGTATACAGTCTTATTTTAAATGTGTTATCTTGAGCGTTGCAACTAGGCATAACAACTAACGGTAACAAAAAAAAAACTATATTTTCTGTTATCGTTGCAATTTTTTATTTCAAATTACCCGCAATTTATCTGCTTCGAAGGAAATTCTTTATGTTCACGAAAAACAATTATATATTGCTAGCAATGCATGTTTCAGCCAAGAAGCATTGGTTGGAGCGGCACAACAACAACATCAAAATCTAGATCGGCCACAATTTTCCACTTGTTTACTATTAGTAGCTGGGCATTCTTTTCTGTTGTTACTGATGTTGTTAGTGGTGGTGCCGTGTTCGTCCTTTACTTTCTTTCGAAATTTCTATTGTTTTCTTTTGAATTGCCACTAAAACTATTGTTGGCGCTGTTCTTGCGGTTATTATTGTTGTATATCATAGTTATATTATTGTTGCTAGTATTTGTGTGTGAGTGTCTGAATTTTTTCTTGTTTTTTTTTTTGTTACCATAATTTATGTTGACTGTTTGCTACTATTATCTTTTTATTGTTGGTTGTATTTATTTCTGTTGTCTTGTTTTTTAGTTTTTCATTTTTGTTGTTGTTTTGTTTTGTGCATTGTATTCATTATTATATATCTCCCCACGAAAATAGCGTAGAAATACAATAACAGCAACAACAACGACCGCTGAACGATGAAAAGAACGGCAAAATAGCAACAGAGTAATAGTGGCAGCAGCAGCTGCAGTTACAGCGGCAAAATGATTATTATGCTCTTTTCGCCGGCAATTGTTCTATGCCATTCATTGTTGTTGTAGTTTCAAAATTGTTGTTGTATGTTGCTTTTTATTTGTAGCCAGGACCTTTTTTTTCTTAACGACTGACAGTTGGTTGCTATCCAGAGCCAGGACCTTCATCCGTTGGTTGGTGCTATGGTAACTTGTTTTTCTAGCTCCCTAAAAAAACGAAAAAAAACAGACGGAGCAAACCAAAACTAAAAAGCGACTAAAAAAAGGGACACAAACTTCGTACATTGACTCCTGATGATTCTTGTATATAGCTGCTTGTTGTTAATAGATGATTTCCGCTTTTGTAATTGCAATCTAAATTTAAGAAAATTGCAGCATTATTTTCGGGCAAATGCAAATGTATTTAGAGACAATTGAGCGTAGTATACTTTTGGGTGTTAACATCAACAATGAAAGTGTAGCAGCACAATGGGGAAGAAATAGCAAAGACTATCAGTGCAATGCAGTGTAATGCAATGATTTTAGTGCTGGAAATTGTATCAGGCGGATAATAATTTCGGTACCAGAAGTCAAGTGTCAAAATTTTTCGGTTTTTTTGAGATTTTGCCTACTATTATAGGATAATTATCCGATCGAACTCAAATATCCTGCAGTATCCTGTTCGAAAGTTTCAGCATAATATTAAGTTTTCACAAATATATGTTTCCCATTACTTTATTTTGGAAAATATTAATTCTGACAAATTTTCATGAGGATCAGTTAAGTTTTACTCAAGTTATCCTGACCAGAGACCGCCCGTGGCATAGTGGTTAGAACACGCGACTACCATGCGAGTGATCACAGGTCAAATCCTGGCTCCAGTCATCTTAAAAGAAAAAATTTCTTTCATTGTCGGCTCCCCTCGAATGTTGTCGACAGCAACTTCGCAGTATTAGTGTCGAGTCAATCGGCATGTCTAGTAAGAGCTTATCAAACAGTGACGTTCGCATTCGTCGATAAGTTGTGAATCTAAAAATAGAAAGCGTATTAATTCACAACAACGCTAGAAGCTATCCCATACCTAAATCATGGTGTGTAAAGGGAAAATTAAGTTTAAGTAAGTAAGAGAGAAGCTAATGGCTCAATCGCCTTAAAAATACCTGCAATAAATTTGTCATTACATCCTTGGGGTCCTACACGTCTCCTTTAATGCGCTACATCCTGTCTCGATTCAGAACTAAAGCCTTTTAATACAAATTCAAGTGTCGCTATTATCTTTCAAACACAGAAATTTAAAAATAAAAGTAGAAATTTACGTTCATTAGCATGCCGCTCCCTTATACGCTCCTAAGCAAATTACAATAAATGCTTAACATAAAATCTTGACTTCATTACTGACGCCAACAGTAGTAACCACATATCTCCTAATCAATATCTTGTGAAAGCCACAATTTCTGGCAGATACACGTCACCCATCGCGACCTCATCACCTACATCTAAACACCATGACCATCACAACCTTCATCTCCTTCTACACCAACACAATCTACGCCTTATCGCATAAGCATTTGCCATTTCCTATTTATTTTTGGCTTTGAATAACAATGACACAAAACCCGTTATCATTAAAACAACTTCTTCGTCTGTCGCTTCATGCCTTCTTGTTACGTCCAAGCTCATCATCAATTTTAACGAATTAATGATGTGTAGCATGAGCTTGGTGTTTCTTTGGTAATAATCGCTTTTCACTTCATTTAGTTTCGATAGTACTCTCGCACACTCTCCCTCTGTCTCTCTCTCTTTCCCGCTTTACACATCAGTGTCATCCTTTAGAGTGACTACAATATGTACGACGATACTTACAACAACAACAAAGTACAACATTAATGACAAGAACAGTAACAGCAACAACTAATACTACTCTACGTCCACCACTCAGCACACATCGGCGAATATCAGCTACAACGGCACATTGTATAATACAGCATCCGATAGTGGTCATAATACTATTGTTATTATTAGTAGTAGTTGTTGTTGTTGTTGTTGTTGTTGTTGTTGTCGTCGTCCTTATTGTTATTGGCGATACCATTGGCGTCAAAGTTTACCAGTATCGTGGATAGGAGGTTACAAGGTTCCATTGAGTTTCGCATACAGTACAAAAACATAAGATGTTAGTGTTGATAATGTTAAGGTCACTTAACGAGATATTTAATGTAATTAAAAAGGATATGGGAAAGCATGTATAATTGAAATTTACCCCTTTCCCCAAAGGAAAGTAGAGTGTGTAAGAAAATCCAAAGAGAAAATTAATATAGAAAAACTGTGCGATAATTTAAAGGATAACAGTTCATTTAAGGAAAAGTGTTAACGTAATTTTAAAGAAGTTAAATTCATTAAGTTACTTAGCGTACAGGAAGTCCTTTTTTGCACAAAAAGGTAGAATAAAGGGATTATATTAATTACCGGGGAGGAAATGGAAGTAAAGTAACAGTATTTTGGACAAAATTACTATAGTGAATAATTTAGTTTGTCTTTAGATCAGAGATCGGCATGACATAGCCCACGACGTATGTTGTTTGCACGTCACTGAAAGATAATGTATAATGTAAAGTGGGCATGAGATTTCTTGTTTGGCGAACATTTTTTCGGTAAGGCAGAACTTCTAATATGCAAATGTACACTGCCCCACGTACGACAATTTTTTTTTTGTCACCTTCGCCCTTAGTAAGGAGACACCATAGGAGCGACAGGCGCTGATATAAGGGTTGAAGATAGAGGGTAGATATGTTCTGAAAAACTGTTGGGGTTGCAAAAATAGAGAAGGTCAGTCATACATTTGACTCTTCTAGGTACACCATTAGGGCAGTTAGAGCGGTGCACAGTGGCATTTCAGTGGAAAAAATAGGGGTTTTCAACTTTCCAATTTCAAAATTTTAATTATTGGGTTTTGTAAAGAAATATTTGGATAAGAAAAATTCAACATGGTTTTTTATGAAAAGTGCAATTTTGTAGTTAAAAAAACTAACAGAAGTCAACGGAAATTTATTCAATGAAATTAGATTAAAATTATTGTCCAAATAAAGTACTTTATGTGTGTGTACGTTTATAGCTATGGCTTTTGTTTTATTTTTCAGTGAAAATATAGCACCTACGCTTTTATAAGAAAAAAACTTTATTGAAATTGGAAAGGTATACTAATTATTATAATTTATCAAAAATTATACTAAAAAATATCAACTTTTCACTTTTTGATGGAAAAAAACTTTATTTGCTTTGCCTTGCTTAGCCCTCTAACTATAAAAAAATGAAAGGTCCGAGTCTGTACTTTCAATTAAGAAAAAAAAATCACCTCCAAATACCGACCTTTTAAGTAACATCGATTTTAATGCATGCATTTGTGCGATATTTTCGATGTATTTGAAGGCTAATACCTTTCGCGGAGGGTTGTTGGGGATATTCCCTTCTTTTGTATAGGACAACACATGTTCAACATTTGAATAAAAATTAAAATTTTTTAACTTATATGAAATTTTCATATGATTCTAGACAGGGAAGAAAAACACCTAAAATCTACATCTCTCGATGGGCGTAAAATCTAAAGTAGGCTTGGCATCCCCAATATGTTTAATTTTTTAAGGAGAACTCAATTAAGAAGTGTCCCAAATTTCGAGTCCCTAGGTCCAAAAATAAAAATTTTGGCAAGTGCAGTTATATGGGAGGTGGGTGTGGCAGTATGCGGTTTTCAAAATTTCTAAATTAAGCCCAGAGAAGTGTTTCTGCAAAATTTCATTGCTGTACGACCACTCCTTCTATTTTTTTCCAAGAAATGTATGGGGCGGTGCCACTGTGCGGTGGGAGCAAATTTTTATCCAAAATTTGATTTTGTATGGAAGTCTCCTTAGGGGGTGAAGATTTGGGGTAGGTATTGTGGATTTTTTCCCCAATACGAAAAGTTTTTCGTTAAAACCCGGGGTCTCAATTTTGATTTTAGATCCATAGTTTCTTTGGCAATTTTTTTTAGAATTCATCGTATATTACGATATCGATAACCGATTGGTAGTATGCGACTGCCGACTACTGCCTAAAACCCTTAATTCAAATTAAATTCAGTCTAAGTTTTCTCATTTTAGAGATAATAGGCTTTAAACCTGTATGCCCCAACATTATTCTGTCGGTTTAAGAAATATATGAGATACTAGCTTTCCCGGCTCGCGTTGCTTCACCCGTACTTACAATGAACCTTCTTATGACTTTTAGCACTACAGGTAAAATGCCAACGCTTCATATCATGAACGAATACCCCATTTATGTGATTGTAGCTTCATCCCATTGGTCTGAGTGATTGTATCGCTTTAGTCCATTTTATCCCTAAAAGTACAAATTTTAAAAGATATATTCATATCGCACAACTAAAATGGAATTTTGAAAAACCCCATTTGACAGCTCTAATTCTATAGGGAGCAATTCTATATACATTTTTGTAACTCTACTTTTAGGTATTTGATCTGGGTGATATCATCAGTTTCATCTCTTTTTCAGTATTTTTACAACTTATGAACGAATTTTAAAATTACTTCACATCGTACAATTTTTGAGACTATACCTTTAGCCGTTTATTACCAGTTTTATCCCTTTTCAGTCCTTTATACCCCCTGAATTTCGAAAACCCTCCTTGGTTCGTTCTAATACCATAAGGAGCAAGCCTATATAACTTATCACGATTACATCATTAACCGTTTAGTTTGGACGATAGTAACATTTGTATCCCTTTTTCGTTTTTTTTTTTACCCAGAAACATCGGATATAAAAAAATACTTTAATCCAATTTGATCGTAAGCATTTCCATATCAATTTTCGCGAATATACCATTAACCGATTGGTTTAGGTGACGGTACAACTTTTACCCCTTATTGGTAATTTTTAACCCATAAAAGTACCAGTTTCCAAAAATCCGATCTTAGCTGACGTTTACTTGAAAAGAGAAACAACCATCCCAAATTTAATCATTCTATCTACAGACAGTAGACAATTTAAATATATTGATTATGATAATGTTATTACAATCATTCTATTAATATGACCGACGTAACCATTGTTTCAAAAGGGGCGTGGCACTGCCCATTTCCCTCATTTACCCCTTACATATGTAGCAAATCTCATCTTCATACCTTTAATGGCTCGCGAAATATGACCGATTGAAATTTTGGTTTGCGTGGGCGGTGCCACGCCCCTTTGTCTCAGTATGTTTTTATGTAGCCTATGATAGGGACCCTAGAGATAGTACTACACAGTGAAAATTTCATTGCAATCGGTTTATTTATTTCGTTCAGATAACAACTTTTTTAAAGGGGGCGTGGCACCGCCCATTTTCCAGCGAGACATAACCCTCTTTATATCAGTAACATATGTAGCAAATCTCATCTGCATACCTCTATTGGTTCTTGAGATAAGACCGATTGAAATTTTGGTTTGTGTGGGCGGTGCCACGCCCCTTTGTCTAATAATGTTTTCATGTAGCTCATGATAGAGGCCCTATGGACAGTATCACACATAGAAAATTCAATTGCTATCGGTCCATTTATTTAGCCAATATTACTATTTTTAAAAAAGGGATGTGGCACCGCCCCCTTTCCACAAACAAAATATTTGTTCTTATACGACCGATATAAGTACCAAATCTCGACTTCGTACCTATAATGGTTCAAAAGTTACAGTCATTTTAAAATATGGGGCGGTGCCACGCCCATTTTACCCCCTTTCAGTCCGAATCCCTTCTTAGTGCGCGCCTACGTCATAAAATAAACCTACATTCTAAATTTCACGGTTCTAACTTAAGCCGTTTGGGCTGGGGAGTGATCAGTCAGTCACCCAAGCCTTTTATATATATAGATGGATATACTTCACTACATATGTACGTTTTCTTATAAAAAAGTTATTTTTATATAAAAATTCTGCCTCTTATGAATAAGACTTTAGTGTATTCCATACTAAATCTATAAACATGTTAAATTAATTTAAAGCCATTGTATTCTATTGGGTCTAATTTATATTACTACAAGAAAATAATTACAAATCACAATATTTTGGTTGTAACAAAACTTAATGCTTAAGGCTTTATTTAATTTCTAGTTCTTTTCCCAGAACATGCGAAAAAAAAGAGATATAAAAACAACGAATACTTTATGCAAAACTTTTTTAAGCCATTCTCTGCTTTGGCATACTCATCCTAAAATCCTAAGTATGACTCTTTAATGAGCTACCCCAAATCACTCATCATGACCGTCTTAATTTCCATCTTGGAATTATTTTTTTTTTGCCTCTACCTCGCCATTTTTTCTTTCTTATTTTCTCTCCTCATACTATTGCCCATTCCTACTTAACAGTTTAGCAAAAATCTTTGCGCTTTTGAATTTTGCATTAATACAATTTAGCCACCAAAAGATAAGTAGATACTTAAATGAACCTCAGGCTGAGGCGCTTACAAAGACAAGACGTGCTGCAACGTTGCGGATTCCGGCCAAAGACTATCCGCACTGCACAATAAGATAGAGAACTAACCACGTAATCTGTCCGAGAAGTGTATGGCGCGTGAGTTGTTTTACGCTGCGCTCTGGCTCCCTGTGTGCTTAACGTTATAACCACACCAACGATTTAAGCTTTAAGCCTACTTAAGATAAAAGACCACTACGGTATGGGGAATGCGGTGGGTTTAAAGAAGATCGGATGGATGGTATTTAACCAGTGAAAACGATTAGGAAACCAAACAACTATTAAAAGGAAATCTTTTTTTTTGTGTTTCGCTGTAACAGTGAAGAAAAAAGTTTTTCTTCTGTGCACTTGCAAAAGGAAATACAAATTTTGTTGAAGGAAATCTTCGGCAAAAGAAACAAAACGAGACAACATAAAATAAAGCCAAGGAAATGAAAGAAATTTGTATTTGGTTAATAAGAAATGAGGCCATGCGACAGGAAGTATGAATAATTATAAAAGAGATATTGGAAGTTTCTTGCGGTTAAGATTTTAATACTTTGTTGGCAGTACAATTATAAAATTCGAACATTCGAGAAACTTTTTTAAATACTTTTATTCATTTAAGGTAGGTAAGCGAAGATATACATACTGGCTGGTACTAAGTTTGTGCTCTCGAGTGATGAGTAAATTTTCTTCAGCTAGAGGCATTTTACAATTTAAAAGTCTTAAAGCTTCGTAAAACCTTTTAAACACCACCCTGACCAGCTGGACAATCGCATCAACTTTCTAAAACTAAAATCTACCCAGTTATAGCAGCAACAACAACAGCGACAACGGTATGATTGATTGCAAACCTTGAGTGAAAGCAAAACATACGGCATTGTGCGCACATTTTCTCACAGGCTATGAACACCATAACAAAACATTTGCAAAGCTTTCATTTTCCTGGAACTCATGCAGTTCTCAATCATTCATGGCATATGGAAGAGTGCAAATGATTTTCTGTTGCATTTGTGTTTGAATGATAGATAACTCCAATGTCATCGCTATAAATTCATCAACATTATGAATTGAGAACAAATAAGGGGTAAAATATTATAAGGCTTAAAATTAAAGGAATTGTGGATTAGGAAACAAGTTAAACATTATTTGAATATCAAGCAAATGGCTATGGAATACAATTTGCAGAATATTTTTAAATGTTATATAATTATTTAATATCCCTCACTTAATCTCAACATTCTTTAAAATTAACACTTTTCTTTGTTTTGTTGTTGTTTTAGGTTCCCTGCACGTTTTGGCTTTGGAACATTACCTACCGTCGCACGATGAAAATGGTGAATTCCATATACCCTATCCCCCATCGAGTGAAATTTATGTCTTCAATCGTTACGGACAACATGTGGCCACCAAAGATTTGACCTCAGGCAAGACGCGCTACAGTTTCTTGTACTCTAAGAACACTTCGTTTGGACGTCTCTCCACAGTTACCGATGCTTCGGGCAATAAGATTCAATTCTTGCGCGACTACAGTAATGTGGTGAGCTCTATTGAAAATACCCAGGATCATAAGTCGGACATACAAATCAATGGCATTGGCATAATGACCAAGTTGTCGGAGAAGGGTCGACAAGAAATTGAGTTGGACTACGATAGCAATACGGGTCTATTGAATTCTCGCTCATCGGGTGGTGAGACTTACATCTATCAATATGATGAATTTGGCCGTGTCACTAGCATGATATTGCCCAGTGGTGAAATTGTTCGGATTACCTCCCAGTTGGCTGACAACAAAGGCTTGACGGTGTACGTTCATGCCTCAGTGGAATCTTTATTCTCACGCGAGAAAGGCGATACAAATGAATTGCTTGTCTTGGGTGGTGTAAGGTCCACATTCCTGAAGAAGGGTCAAGAAAATGCTGATGCTGAAATCAAACCCAACAACACTTTGGTAATACACAGTTCGAATGGTGTGGTAGTGGAATCATCCGCCGTAGCCCGTCATCCTCTGTTGGAAGCTGCTCTACCCGTCGAAGCCGAAATGTTGGCCATGTGGTCCCACCAAAGTGTTACCATGGGCGAAGGTTTAACCAACAACATGTATTCCGTCTATAATTTGGTGGGCGATGTACGCAATCCCCAGCAAACTTTGAATCGCGAAATTTGGGTGAATCAATCTCGGGTCATAGGTGTAGAATTCGACCAGTTCACCAATCGAGAAACATTCTACGACATGAATCGCACTCCAGTGCTTATTGTGGCCTACGATCAATCGGGCTTACCCAAGTCATATTACCCAACTAACGGCTATCCTGTCAATCTAACCTATGATCGTTTTAATCGCATCGATGGCTGGGCCTGGGGTCCAGCAGAGTTAAAATATTCCTATGATCGACATGGCCTCTTATCGGAAATCACTTCACAACAGGATGGCATTATATCCTTCGTGTACAATGACTGGAATTTGGTGTCTGAAATAGGTTTAGCTTCCCAGAGGAAATTTGTCTTGAACTATGATGAATCTGGCGGTTTGAGACATGTCGTTTTGCCCTCGGGCACAAAACACTCGTTCAGCATGCAAACATCCATTGGTTTTATTAGAAGCACTTATACCGCTCCGGGCAGCACCAAAGCCTACTTGCAACACTACAGTCATTCCGGTGCCTTGTTGCAGACCATATTCCCAGGAGATGGTGCTCGGATTGTTTATCGCTATAACGCTGCTGGTCAATTGACGGAAATCGTTCATGGTGATGGCAAGAGTGAATTTATTTACAACGAAGCCACAGCCATGCCATCAACGGTGTCACACACTGAACGAGAACTGGAATATCGTTGGGACTTTGAGTACACTGGTGGCCTGTTGACCGAGGAAAGAATCGATTTTGTGGCCAAGACAGGCTTGAGTAATGCCAAGTTCACCTATGAATATGACACCGACTTCCGTGTAATCTCCATCCAAGGACGTATAGGAGGTCAGAATTTGCCCGCCCAGAATTTCGCCTATGACATGCGCACTGGCCAGCCCAGCATGATAGGCCAGTTCAAGCTGATGCATCCTCTGTTGAACCAAACACAAGTCTACGATGGCACTGCCAGCTTTACCCGTACCGTCGATGGCCGCTTTATGACTCAAAAGGTGACCTTGTCCATCCACCGCTTGGAGGTGTTCCGCATGGAGTATTCCTTTGGTGTACATGGCCGTATCACCCAGACGAGAACCTACACCCGCAATATGGCTGTCAATACGTACACGAATGTAAAGAACTACACCTGGGACTGTGATGGTCAGTTGGTAGGTGTGGAAGCCCAAGAACCATGGGGTTTCCGTTATGACGACAACGGCAATTTGCTGTCGCTGACATACAGAGGCAACATCATACCCATGGAATACAATAACCAGGATCGCATAGTCAAGTTTGGTGAAGGACAATACAAATATGACTCTAGGGGTCTGGTTGCACAAAATGCACGAGAGGAAAGATTCTACTATAACACCCAGGGTTTACTGGTAAGAGCCACCAAGAGAGGTAGATTTGATGTGCGCTACTACTACGATCACATGAAGAGGCTGACTACACGCAAGGACAACTTTGGCAATGTTACTCAGTTCTTCTACAACAACCAACAGAGGCCTTACGAAGTGTCACAGATTTACTCACCGCGCGATGGCAAACTTATGTCATTGACCTATGACGACATAGGTCATTTGATCTACGCTCAAGTGTATCGCCACAAATACTATGTGGCCACTGATCAATCGGGAACACCCATTATGATATTCAATCAATACGGTGAAGGAATTAGGGAAATAATGCGTTCGCCCTTCGGCCACATAGTGTACGACTCAAATCCCTATCTGTATTTACCTATAGATTTTTGTGGCGGCATACTGGATCAGGTTACCACTTTGGTGCATATGGCGGATGGTCGAGTCTATGATCCACTTATCGGTCAATGGATGACACCCAATTGGGAAAATGTAGGAGAGCGTATTTCCATGCCCACCAAAATGCACTTGTATCGCTTTAATGGCAACGATCCCATCAATGTTGGCCATGACCGTAACTATCCCGCCAGCTTTACAGATTGGATGAAAACTATTGGCTATAATGTGGAGAATCTAGTGCCACAACTGAGTCGCAATCTATGGGAACAGCCTTCATTGTGGGGTCGACCACCACATAACCCCATAGCCATGGAGCTGAAGCGACCGATGTATAATGTTCCTACCATGGCGGTGGAGAGCGGTTTCTTGGCTCACTTGAACATTCGAAGAATGTCTAACTTCGAAGACTTGAATGCTCCACCAAGGTCGGCTTTGAAGTATGACGTTATGACGCCTGGACCTAGGAATATTGGTTCCGACACAGAGCCACCATTTGGCAAAGGCATTGTGGTCTCCCGTACTGCTGACGGTCAGGCCATAGTTTCGAGTGTGCCGGCAGCCAATGCTATATACCGCGATGTTTACACCTCTGTCTTTAATAGATCCAAATTACTGCCATTCACATTTGTGGTGCACAATGCCCAGCAGGATTCGTTCTTCTTTGTAAAGGAAGAACTGTGGCGAGCCAGCGAGGATCGCCAGCAGCTCAAGCGGCTGCAGGGACAAGTCAACACGACATTCCATGAGATCACTCGGGAAAATGGCAGTGGCACCAATTATTTGGATGTCAAGATTCACGGTCTGCATGCCATCATCAATTTACGCTACGGCACCACAGTGGAGAAAGAGAATCAAAGGCTAATGCATCATGCCAAATTGACCGCGGTACGCAAGGCGTGGCATCGCGAGAAGGAGGCTTTGCGCAATGGACTTAACAGTGAAATAGAATGGAATCAGCAGGAAATAGATGAGATACTAAAACAGAACTATGCCAACAACTATGAGGGCGAGTATATACACGATGTGACGCTGTACCCTGAATTAGCCGAAGACCCCTATAATATCAAGTTTGTGAAACGAAAAGGCGCTACAGGCGGCGCGGCCGGAGTGCCCAATAGCAGAAAGCGACGACGAAGAAGTATTCGAGAAATTGAACAGGATACGACTGAACAGCAGCAACACGATGCAATTACAGATACAGATAAATTACGAAAACAACCACAATTAATATTAAGTGAGGCAGACAAGGAAAACACAGAGAATAGTAAAGGTGTGCGAACATCTGGCAACGATGGTTCAGCGCACCATAAATGTTAGCTTAAATTTTAAATTTACACACACACACAAATTAAGAGAGAAAAATAAAAACAAATAACTGCATAGGAAACACACACATTTCTGTTATATATTAAACTATATATATAAATATTTATAAATAAATAACTGAAAGAAAAAAAAAACATAAAACAAAAACAACAACCCCTATTCTTAAAACAAAAAGTAGTTAAGTTTTTCAAAGAGAAATAAAACTGCATAAGTTATAATTTCCTAATGTCCAAAAAGATATAATTAATAAAATCATTAAGGTTACACATAGAAGACACACACACACACACACATATGTGGCAAATATCCTTTAAACATTAAGATGAAAATATAAATAAAAAAATCTAACTATAAATGATAATTATTTAGTTTTACAATTTTTCCTTTTACTAATTTGTATGTGTACAGTAGTGAATAATTAATTAATTAATTAACTAAACAAGATAAGGAAAAACAAAACTTATTTATTTATTTACCCCCCTAAAAATTATATGAATTTAGAGTATAAGTAAGATTTATGAAGATATAAAATAAAGAAGAAAAAAAAATAATGAAAATGGAAACTTGATATAGCTTTTAAGGTTAATTATAGAGAAAAGAAAACAAAAAATAATGGAAGGAAGAAGAAACAAAGAGGAGAAGAACATATTTACACTTTTAAGGTACACTCTTAGACAGTGGGAGGTGTGCGAAAGCTGTAAAGTTTTTGTTATGTTAGGGTAATAGATGAATAGTTCGGTGTGTATATAAATAATTTTATAAATTGTATTTGTTGCTTTAAATACCAAAAGAAGAAGAATAAAGAATGCATGAATGAAAATTTTAAAAACTTATTTGAATTAATTATTTTTTTTTAACGTTTTTCACTTCGTTATGAAATTAAACATGATTTCAATTCAACCATGTCCTTGGTGAAACGGACATCTTAAGGAAGGAAAACTATTAGGCAAGGCAGCTATTTAAATGTTCTTAATGTAATGTGAATTCTACATTGACCTTTAGTTTTATTCAAGCTCAAAATTATATCATAACACACAACAAATTTCTCAACGAAATTTTGAACTGAATTCTGTGTTCATAATTATGGCTAGTTCTCTAATATTTGACAGTCTCATTTTGAAAAAAAAACATCAAGATTTAAAATTTCTGTAGTTCTTTTGAATACTTTTAGGTATTTTCAAATTTGCCTTCATGAATTCGAAGACCCTAGTTAAAATATATTCACATTTTTAATGAAAAGTAGAAATATCCTCAACATTGAATTTATTATAATACATGAATACAATTCCCACCCCAAAACTACCAAAACTTTTCAAAAACTTTACTGCTTTCTCAACCAAATCTTCCCGATTTAAAACCGAATTATGAAGAAACACAAAAAAGTAACAACTGAAGAAAAGTTAAAGTAAAAAGAAAAAATAAACCCAATTTTAAACATGTTAAAGGCAGACGTTTCTTTTATTTGTGGTACTCGAGCTTTTTGAGACTGGCGTAGTTTTTAAAAAACACAATTTATTATAAACAAATAAAATACATTGAAAAGAAAACCAACAAAAAAAAACACTAAAAAATTAAAACAAAAAAACAAACTTAATTATAAAAAACCAACAAAAAAAAACTAAAACAATACTATGTAGTTGCTTCAATAAATGTAATTTATAAAATATTAACAGAAACCAACAAAGCAAAAAAACCACACATTTATCCTCAGATTAGATAAATGTCTTTATAGGAGTCATTAAAAAATTTAAAATAAACTGATAAAAATTAAAAGAAAACTAAAGCCCCTTAACATATTAACAACCCACATCTATACGTATATACAACAACAACAACAACAAAAGCTAAAACAAACAACTGTACATTTATCGTTATTTTTTATAAATCTAAATATACATATAAACACTAAGCAGACCAACAATTTAACATTAAACTTCCTGTTCCCTTACCTTCCTTTTCCTTACGCCCAACTCTATTCCTCCTTTTTATTTTGAGGGTTATGAAACTCTACATTTTGTAATATATTTATGTAATTTTTTGTATCATTTAGCTTATAATCTATATAAATAGTAATAATAATAATAATAAATTTATTATTATCGATAGGCCGACATATAAATAATTCCGAAATGATAACAACAAGTTAGTATTTATGTATAGTACCACACGAAATTAAAGCAAGAAGAAAAAAAAACAAACATAAATTTATACCATAATATGTAATAATTTTATTCCTTTTTACAAAATTTAGTTAGTTATATCAATTGTTTTTTTTTTAATCAAAACAAAATAAATTATTTTAAAATTCTATTACTTCTTTAATTTTCGAATTTGTTTAAGCTTGACTATATTACCAACTCCTTGTTTATTGATACCTTATAACTATCATCTTAAAAAAGAGAAGAATTTAAATCATAATTGTTTTTAATTTATAAGTAAAACTCAATAAAATAAAAACATTTAAACCAGAACCCGAGGAAAACAAAAACAAATGAAATGAAATTTAAATAAATATGGCAACAGTATTATAAAAAAAATAAAACAAAATCACACAATTTCTTTTTATTTCATCAAAACAAAAATCATCATGCATGCATCAATAAGAGCCAAAGCAGAAAATGGGGACCCCCATATTACCCAGATTACTTATATAATAATAGTTTGTTTCAATAACACAGTGCAACATATAGTGGAGGTCAGTGATCAGAGAGGGTTCTGCATACTGTGAAAAGTTAAAACGGTCGGCGCACAGTGGTCGATTTCCTTCAACTAGGCGCGCATGAGGGTCATTTTTGGAAGTTCCAGAAATTATTTTCTAACTTTGTCTACCTTTCCTTGATAGTCTTAGGTAGTCCAAAACCACATTTTTGCTCCCTTATAGCTAAATATTAACCCATAATTTGCCATCGAATGTCTTATGGAAGCTTATTTCCGATGTAAATTCGGTGAACCACACTAACCCCAAAAGGGTGAAAAGCAATACGTCACGGGTCACTTTCGATCTTCTAGATTGTTTTTCTACTTCTTTAAACATTCCTCAAAGATAATTTCACCGTTTAGAGCGTCGATTTTTATTTTGCAACCCGAAAATCCTCGAAAGTATTCGTCAAAGACTGAAAAATCCCGTTTGACAATTTTCAAACATGTGCCACCATTTTGGAACATCGCGAAACACTATGAAACCAATTTCATTTTAAAGGTAGATCCTTTGGTTACACTTTGTCACTTCTTCTGTTTGCAACAAGTTGCAATTAATGAAGATATCGAAGATTTCCGGGCTTAACACAGGGTTACACATACAACACACATCTCTTATTTGTATAGGTTTTGGTTCCTCAAATGTTGGGAACACTGCCCGGAGATTCTTTTCAGATATTGAAATATCATCAGAGATTACAGGTTTTGATAAGGATATACTCCATCGCTTGGCTGTCATTTTGACGTGTAGAAATATGTCAGATAAGATCGACCCAAACAAATACAGATTTTACGGTCGCGAAACTGCCAGACTTGTCGTAGAAAAATATGGTTGGTGGAGTATGATACCCACCTTGCATAAAGTGTTGCTGCATGGTGCGAATATCATTACTTTAGCGATTTTACCACTAGGTAAAGCACTACTACCTATAAGTATTTTTCCAAGTTCTTCCATTATTAATATTTTGTAAATGTTTAGGCCAATTATAGGAAGAAGCTCTTGAGCACAGGATCAAAGATTTTAAGACTTTTCGGACGAACTACGCGAGGCAAATGTCTAGAAAAGAAAATTTGGAAGGTAAATGACAGCTAGTCCTCATCACTTTCGATACATACATTTGTAGTTTGAGAGCGACAGACAGGAAATCTTCGAACCAAAATCTACCTTATGAGCTACAGAACTTAGTCAAACAGGCTACACATGAGGTTGGAGATGGGAATAAGAAAAAGGTTAACTCTACTGAAATTCCTCAAATGATTTAGAATTTCGCAACATAGTGAACATATAAATATTATTAATTTCGGACGTAAAATAATGTTTCACTAATAAAACAGCTAGTTTCTTTCGATTGAGGCGCTTTTGAAAAGGATTGCGTTTTCCAGAACAGTAACATGGGGTTTACCTTCTTTGCAAACATGATGATATTCAATAACACAAGACCCTTACAAAAATATTTCCCGTAGCATTTTCTGATTGTTCAAATTGACCTTATTGAATTTAACGGCTTTTCAAAGTTCAGAAATTTCCTCAAAAATTTAAAAAAACTGGATGTTGCTTTCCTAGAAAATTTCGAACCATTTTTATGCTATGAAATTTTGGCTAAAGTTCGCCAAATACACGAAAAAGTGCTTGAAAAAATTCTCCGAACCTTTAATCTGAATAGACATTTTTGCCGTGGAATTGGCCATATACATTATAAGGTAATGTCTCAGTATTGACGTCAAACCTTGGTCAAAGATCCTTCAAGGTATTTCCATGGGTTTTGATAAGTAAAGATGCCCGCAAAGCTTTTTGGGGGCCACCAATACCCCATGCGCGCCTTTTCGACTCAAATCGACTACTGTGCGGCGTTTCGTTGGGTCAGGTCTAGCAAGCGAGATATATCGATTTGAATTTTTTGTGCCTCTTTCGTGCATTTAACCGATTTAAATGTCCAAATGTCACAAAGGGTTGTTCAGAAAAGTTTTAAAGTCACCGCCGGCTACAACACAGTCAATAGAGGATAGCGTTTTTTTTTAATTTTCCTTGAGTGGCACCCTGAAAATCAGTTTTTCATAATTTTTTTCGTAAATTATACAGCTGCAAAAAGATTTCGGGTTTTGGGGATCGGACTGCCATTTTCTTATTTATTTTTTAATACGCGGAATGCGAATCCCATTTTGTTTCACAACATTAGGATTGTTTCGTAACTTTAAGCGTCAAATTTCGACCCATTAAGTTAGGGTTTTTTGAGTTTATGTCAAAAATCTGAAGTGATTGGGATAAACACTTTAGATTCGGTTTCAGCGAAACACCGGAACACGTATTAGTTTATTTAACACCTATAACTTTTGCCAGTAAGAAATATCGGGAAAAGGTGACATCAGCGCCCACTCAAGTCCAAAATATGCTACAATTCAAGCTGCAGTCAATCATATAAACACAAAAATTGTAATTGCAGTCGGTGAAGAGTTTCCGGGATTACAACTTACTAACTTACTCAAGTGGGTCATTACAACTTACGAACGAAGTCAGGGTCACAATGCTCTGCGCCGACCCACAGGTAATTTTAGCTACGCCGATGTCATGGTTCATCCGATGGTTTAACTAGCCGTTTATGTATATATATAATTCCATATATTTTTAAGAATATTTTCCTCTCGAATATTCCCAGACTTTGTATCTCCATTGTCGTAAGTACCCATGATTTGGCAATGTCCAACAGAACGGTTAAAATTAACAATAGAAATTAGCTGCTTCTTTGGTGAGCTTTTTTCCGCTTGATTTCTTGGCTGACACTATTTTTCTTATTCAACGTTCATGGTGCTTCCCCATTGGGATCTGTGTATGGTTTCGTGTACCGGTAAACCAATTTTAGCAGACTCATTTTCCAACGATGAGAATAATATCGGAGTAGTTGTTCTCAATGAGCCCATGCACGTTACTTGCCAGCTCATCCCCACCTGCCCTAACCAATATATCCGGGAAAACATCTGATTCGGAGTTGAACAGAGTGCTCTCCATATCTTCGGTACGTTTTCCGTGTTCGTCACGAGCAGACCATCGTTGTCCTTGCAGAAGGGTAGCCCTGTTCCACGCATTATCGCCTTAACTTCGCCTTAACTTCTCCTATACTTCATTGCATCTATGTGCGTTAAGCCGAGTCGATCTATATGGAGATCAAAATATATGAATGTTACCGCCTTATATGAACAGTCTTATCAAAACAAATTCAGGGTTGGGCACATTTTTATTTGTGGGCGTGGCTTAAACTTCGTATTTATCGTTTTGTCCATAATTTTATTATTGGCTGTCCGACTGCTAAGTTTTATTTATCATAGAAGAGGTATTAACAAGAGCTTTGTTAGTAACATAGTTACTTAAAACTATGACCAAAAATGTTGAAACCCACTAAAAGGCGACGTCATAGCAAAAGGTACCCAACAAAGCTAATGTTAATACCTTTTCAACGACGCACAGACTTTGATATTCGGTATACAAATAACAATGTTATTGTAAAAACTCCGGAACTGGTGTGTTTGCCACTCCCACAAAAACATTTTTTTGGAACCTTCTCCCGACTTTTTCCTATGAGGCTCACGAACAACTCGCGTTGCCATTGGGTGCAGTTCAGCTTGTGTGCAGCACCTGTCTCTCTCGTGGCAGCGATAGTACAGTTTTGAGTACCTAAGCACGCTTCTCGCAGTCCGTTCTAAGGAGTCGATTATAAATTGCCTCTGCGGGCAAGTATTTTCAGGCGTTAGAGTATCCCGAAGCAGTTGTATTAGGTGGTAGGTGTAGCCGTCCGCTACTTTTGTGGTCTACAGTTAACCAGCTTTCGTTGTGCCTGGTTATGTACATTTTTCGCCATGCTTAGCTTTGAGCCATTGCTGTAGTATTGTAGTGATCAATGTTCGCACCCCTGATCTCTCTTACGTCCAGAACACTAGATGCGGGCCTTCAATTGACTACCACGTCATGAATCTGATTTCTTGTCATTTGATATATATAATTATGTTGTCTATTCTACAGTCGAATCTAGTGCTGGTAACTACCATATTTCTTGCCGCAGGAAAGTCAATCAATCTGATGCCATTATTGGGCGTTACAGTTCGCAGACCGAATTTTCCATTAATAAACGCAAATGCAATCTCCCTGCCTATGAAACCATTACAGTTGCTTAGTACAATTTTATGTCATGGCTCGGGCTACGGTTATATACATTCTCTTAGCTCTGGTAGAACCCGTCTTTGTCCACATTCTTTCCCTTTAGTCGGATCGTGGGCACATGTAAGACTAAGGTAGAAAAACTATGTTTTGACTCTTACGGTGGCAGTGGTGAACCGTGAGGTTTCAATCTCTTGTCAACCACAAATTGGCATCTAAACTCGTGCTAGTCTGCATAGCCACTATATAAATTGTCGCACGTCTTCATGCTCGAGCACCTGTTTCCCGTCTACTGCATTTCCTGTATAGAAGTTACGTTAGCCAGTTGGATGAAGGCACCTGGTCTATACAGTCTTCTAACATTCCAGGTGCATATCCTCAAATCATGGTCCCTAATTTGTTTGGGGTTGTCATCAATATATTAGGAGGTCCATTTTATTTTTGTAATACTTCTTTTCATTGCAATAGTTCAGACTGTTTTCTCCTCCTACCAGGATTTTATTAGAGCCGGCCATTCTCGGTTAGAGGCTGACAAGGACACCGTTCACTCTAGATCGACATGGCTTAGTTTCGAGTTTTGCCTCACACATTACCTGTACTGTGACGGGTGTCAAAATCAATGTTTGCAGACGTGGAGTTACTCCGTCCGCCATAGTACCACGAATACGGAGCTCTGTGAGTAGGTTGACAAGGATCACACTGGGTTTGCCAAGTTTAAC
Source organism: Muscina levida (assembly GCA_964034835.1). Taxonomy (NCBI): domain Eukaryota; kingdom Metazoa; phylum Arthropoda; class Insecta; order Diptera; family Muscidae; genus Muscina; species Muscina levida. The sequence goes on from OZ035882.1 coordinate 83,252,020, forward strand.
CGATCAGAAACTTTACCTTGCACCACACTACTGACGCCCGAGTTTCCGGGATTGGCGTTTGCAATGAAAACTTAGCTTTTGTATATTACAAATTTGTAAATTACAACGCCACCTATTGAGATTTTCTGACTTTAGTATTCAATTTGGTTCAGTCTTTTTCAAGTTTAAAGCATTCGAACAAACTATGATCCATGTTTAAAAATAGACTTAAAAAATCACTCTTTACATTTGTTTTGAGTTAACAATCATAATTATAGCATTAAAGGCTCAAAAATTCTACATGTCGGCGAGGAGTAGCCAATGCGTCCACAACAAGTGCATGGGGCAGTTTAAAGCATGGCTGCAACATGGACCAGATGTTCTTATAGAATAAGCTCAGCGATATTTTACACTTGACAAACGATATCAACATGACGGCGAGACGTGTCGTCGACATTTTAAGACTTAATTTGAAATTTATTAGTATCCCTATACACAAGACCTAAGTCTCATATTACAGTATAGGAGGTGCATTTGTAAACTGATTACTACTGTGCTAACAAATGCAACTTAGGTATTGTGTGTAGGAAGACTAATAAATTACAAATTAGTAATTTAGTAATTTGAAATTACAAATTAAGTCTTAAAAGTCTTATAGTATTTAAACTTAGAACATTGAAAATTATTATTTTCTGCTTTGGCAAAATGACTGATTCTTTTGCTATATTTTGGTTTGTATGTCACGTTTCTTTTTCCTGCTTAGTCAATAGACATTTTAATCAGGAATTAATCTTATACCTATAATTTTTATATGCGACATATTGCCGTCCATTTATTGTCTTTTATTTATTTAGTTAATATGTATTATCCAAACTTTTGTAGCTTGATGCCTGGGATTTGGATAAAAAGTTGGACAAACGTTTTATTTGGTGTAAGTAAAAACTCATCAAGGAGCAAATTCTAAATTTGAAATTGTTTTTAACATGAAATTTAAAATAAAAGTTAGTTATGTGTAAGGTGTCATAAAAATACTATACTATTCTAAAATAAAACTGGAACATTTAGGAAGGATACATGAAATGGGCTATCGCAATCGCAGTTGTTAAATCTAAAAGTGTAAGTGTTTAAAAGTGCATTCCTTTCATGTAGGCAATGATACGAAATATTTATAATTCAATAGTATTTAAACCATATATTTATGTCCGCATCATATCGTGGTCACGGGATTCAAATGCTCCATACGCCTTTTTGAAAGTTTAGAGTTAATGCGATGTGGTGATATCAATAAACTGGCATCCGTTTTTGTCATCCCTTCTAAAAACTGAGATATTTCGTGTCCATTTTTCTCTGTATACTTTGATCTTCATGCCTTTCAAACTTTTTATCGTCGATATACTCAGAATGTGTCTTTTGTACATTAAGCACATGAATCATCGGCCGACACTATGACGTAATTTGTTTTCCAATTCAGTTCTTTAATGTACTGAATGTGACTTTGATATGATGTAGACATAATTATTACATTTAAAATATACTTCTTCACGAAATGTTTAGTAAAGTGTTATCTGTTCTATAACAAGAATTATGGATTTTGCGCACTTTTGATCTGTTTCTACCCAAATTGAAATATAACAAAAATAAATATTAATTTAAAAAATTAGTTGAATATTCAGAATATTCCCTCTTATTACGTATGTAATATATTTGAAAAACGACAAAGATTCGACGTGATTACGACATACACAATAAGGGGGATTTTGTTTGAGATACTACGTACTTACATTTACGATTATATAAGATTAACATTATCACAACTAATGGAGCGAAAGTCCAAATTTCATCAAAAATCCTGGCATTAAGTAATGGAGATGGCCATGATCTGGCATGCGACTCCGTATTCTCTTTTCTTATATTACTTTTTAATGCAACTTTAGAAACTATAATATTTCCAAATATAGAAGCAGGATATAGAAGCAGCTAACATATTCAGTTTAATTTGAGTTTGTGTTAATAAATAATAAAAAAAATAATAAATAATAAAATTAATAAAATTTTAAAAAAAAAAATATTCTTACATTTCCAATGTAGGACAACCCAATTGAAAAAAATGGAAATGCTAGAAAAAGTAAAAACCCCAGATTGCTGAATTAATTTGAAGTGAAATTAAAAATTTATGTAAAGAAATGGTCTAAAGCAAATTCTTTCGGACTAAGCTTATAAAATAGGAAACCCAGGCATAAAAAGCTATATATATACATTTTAATACATAATAAAGCCAAACTTAGTTATAACCACTGTAAATACATATGTACAAATGTCTATATCTAAAAATGCTTACATATAGTAGTAAATAAATAGATAACATATATAATTATTTTAGCTTATTTTTCAAAGTTGACTGATCTTGAACTTTTGCATTTGAAAATTCCCTAATAAACACACATTTGAGAATGAAACAAAACTAAAAATCAAACTCAGGACATAAGGTATACTAAATTGAGTAATAGTTAATGAAATTTCAAATCACCGATAACAAAAAACAGTCACTTCTCCATTTCCTTTATTACACTATGGAAATGTTAAATAAATTGGGTGATATTAAATAAACGGACATAATTGCTCAGTTAAAGTTCCATCAAAGATCAGTCATCTGTTAATATTTCCGTTAAGCTTGCAAAAAACTTTGAGATATATATTATTTCATATTTCCAATGCTTATTTATTTATCATATCTTTTGTTGTAATTGCTAAATACAATTGTAATTGCAGTGTTATTTATAAACCAATGCAAGAGAGTTCCAACTATTGAGATAATTCGTTGTTTTGATGCCGATTTTTTTTAAATTAGACTTTAAGAGTCTACAAAGACTAGTTCATGTGAAAGTAAGAAAAAGAAGCATGGAATAGTGCATTATTGAATGCTTACTTTCCGTGCGGGAGTAATGCTATCTTTACTCACGTGTTTCCACAACTTTCGTAAAAAGGTGGCAGCCTGACATAAGCATAATTTTTTAAATAGCAGCAGATATGGTACAAACTTCCATTTTTGTTTCGCAAAAAAGTGATGGAAAGGTGTAATCACTCTAGAAACTTTGTGTGTGGATTCCAAAATAACTTACTTTTGACCAGCGTTTGAAAAAAACTCACAAATGTGCACAAAATGTATGCAAAACTCTTTTCATGAGAGTGTTTGAGAGGTAAATGTGACACAAACTCTGTACCGTTGAGCATGTTAACATGCAAACACATCTCGCTAAGTGTCGGAAAACGATGTTGCTCTTTTTTCTGACTCCCGTCGTGTGTGCGATAAAGATGACACAACTCATATGTGCACTGAGAAACGAAAATACCCAAACACGGAGTAACACATGAATATTCATATAGAGAAAAAAACACATACATACATATATTTACACATATACAGCTATATTTCTTCTTCTTCTCTACCAATCTTTTAGTGTCGCTCGTTTATGTGTGCACACCATCTTTGAGTGCTCAGGAAAAAATTGTACAAAAGAGTTTTGTTATGTGTTGACTCTGTGTGCGGAGCATCTTCGATCATTAAACTCTTGTGTTTTGAGTTCGCCTGCGCTCATTACCGACGTTTAAAATGTGTTGAGCAGAGTGTTTTGGAGTCTTTTCAATCCCTGCTTTTGACATTGAAAGTGTAATACAGTGCAATATTATCAACGTGCATGTCGAGTACGGTTTCTTTTTTGAAGAATTAGTAAATGATGGGTCCATACATTTTATGAATATTTTCCTCTTCAAAACTGTCAGAATCGATGCATCCGCTTGTGTCATAACTAGGGCGACCATTTTTCAGCACGAAAAAAAGGGTTTTCAGTACTTAAAACAGCATGAAAAACCCTTGAAATAAGCATGATAGATTTTATATTCAGCATTTATAATTCTTTTTATTTATTGAAAAACAAACAAAAAACAATTTCACATCTATTAAAGAAGTAATAAAAAACAATAAGTAAATTAACCAAATTATTCAGTCGTGTATTCATGCAAAGAAAGTAATTTTTAAACCAATTCTTAAAGTGAGATTATACCTTGGTCAATGTCACTATTACAATTAAGCACTAAGTGCATTTTTAAATTTTCCAAGGTGAAACTTTTACGCTGGTTTGTAAAAAAATTTCCGTATATAGAAAAAACATGTTCCACGTCACACGATAAAACGGGAGCGTATTTAAAAAATGTTGATTCAACAGGCGAATATTTTCCCATAAACGTTTTGGAATTTTTAAAAATAATATTGTTGATTTCCACAAAGCCAGGATTTCGCGCAAGTACGGCCGTCATTTTATTAAAATAATTTTTATCAGATAGCTTTTTTATAGAATGTTGAATTGATTGAATTGTTTCCAAGCTTTCATTCAATGGCAATCCCCGTGACTCTAGTTTTGTGATAGCATGCCGGATGCACTTAAAGTTAATTTTTATGAAGAAAAAGTCGGATTACAAATTTTCATTAGTAAGAACCTCTTTGCTTTATCGCAATGCTTCAGAATCATTTTCGTTAAACTCTTGAATGACTTCCCTTATGTCTTCCAAATAATTAGTATAATACTCCGCTGCTTCCAACCACGTTCCTCATTGTGTCGTTATTGGTTTAGGTTATAGAGGCACAATAGGTTTCATAAGTTTAAATTTGTGTTTTCGATAAGGCGCCTGAAAACTATAGGAATATAACGAATCGAACGATCTAAGCTATCGATAAAAATAGGTCTATTACAAAATCTTGAACACAGGCTGTGTGTAAAATAAGAGGATAGTTTGCAAATTGAATTCTACCTGTCATATTTTTATGAACCGCAAGGGCTTGTGATATGTAAAAATTTTCAATTGATAGAAACATATCTTATCAAAATGTATCAAAAATTTAAATAAGTGCAAAAACAGCATGAAAAAGCGCAAACCTTTTAAATAAGCAAGATCGCTTAAAATCGTTAAATTAAGCAGCATCAGCAATATTCAGCATGTGCTGAAAATTGGTCGCCCTAGTCATAACCCAGAACTCTGCACCATATATCAATACTGGTAGAACTAGTATCTAGTAAAGCTGGATTTTTGTTTATAGAGAGAGGACTTTTTCAATTAATCGCTTGCTAAGTCCGTAATAGAATATATGTATAAGCAAGCAGGAATCTTCTTCGGATTTTAAGACTGAAGTTATTTTGGTTTTATTGGTAGCGGAGTCGAGGTGGACAAAATCGTCTTCCACTTCGAAATTGTAGGTGTCGTTAAAACTAAAACTAACAACTTCGGTTTGTCCTCGTTTACCGTTAGATCCATTTTTGCAGATTCATTCTGTATATCTGAGAAGGCTGCAGACACATTCGGCAGTTTTCGGCCGATGATGCATATATTATCCGCGTACCTAAGAAGCATATGGGGTTTGTTAAATAGAGTGCCACTCGTGTTCACTGCAGATTTTCTTAATATTATCTATTATTATCTCTCCTACTTTGTTGAAGAGATCACACAATAAGCTGTGGCCGTTTTATATTTTTTATTTGTAGAAGACAGTTATTTTGGTTTGAAGTAAATTTTGCCACGTTTCTTCTTTAATATAATTTTCTAATACATTTAGAGAAGTAAACACAGTACATAGCGCGATATCCAAAGGCAAACTGATAGCGACTGCAAGAAATGTGAGAGAGATGGTAATGATTCTAGTTGTCACTTGCATAGTTCGGTGGTTCCCCAAATACACTTTAAATTTTATGGTAAATAAACGATTCAAAGCATCAATCTCTGCTTGTGCGTTGTGAAAGCAACAAAGTACACACAGAGCAACAATAACACACAAAAAAGCAACGCCGATTTTTTTTTTGTGTGCCTGCGTTCGGTTTTTCCTACAATTTGAATAAATTCGTTATATGGAGATTGAAAACGCTTAAATCTTGAAGTTACGGTCGCAAAAATGCTTAGTTATGAGGAAATATTCGCTATAGGTAAATTCGTTATATGGAGATTATAATACACTCAAAGTAGACCCAAAACACAGTGTTCTTAAAATTGCTTCGAAATAAAAAAAACTTCGTTATATAGGAGTTCGTTATAGAGAGTTTCGACTGTATTTTGCAAGAAGTTTCTAGGTGGAACAAAGGGCCTTAACAACGTTGTTAAAAACTAGTTTATTAATTGCCAGTACTTTTATATCTCGCCAAAAAATTTCCTGCTGCGAGCGCCTTCCAGTCTTCTCTTGTTGTATGGATGCCATAGGCTAGAGTTAGAAATGGTTGCTAGCCACAATATGCGTAAAATCTTTCATAAGCATCGAAACTCAGCCATGGCTTCGAGTAATTTCTGTAGTTTCGGGCTGTCGAAGACAGTTTTATAGTTTGCTTCTCTTGGCTCATTTTCAGGATTTCCCGCAGTGTGAATATCTGGTCAGTTATTGATTTACCAGATCTAAAGCCACACCGATAAAATACGATCATCCAGGGCTAGCCTTCAGTCTTTCACCTAACATATTCGATAGAATCTTATACGCTAGGGGTAATAGGCTAAACTCCTGGTAGGTGGAGCACTCACTTGGATTACGTTTTTCAGCTCAAAACATAATACTTCAATACTATATATAATACATCGGTCATGCACTCGTTAAGATAAACCGTGCATTGGAGCTGATACATGCTCATTATCAGCTCATCGCCAACGGCTGCTTTATTGTTTTTCAGACGCGAACTTTTTACTTTAATTGGCTAGGTGGCGGACAATCAAAGCCGTCGTTGACAAGTGGCTTTCATGTGTATTGCTTTCTGGAACCAGCAATTAGTACAGTGCACTCTGCGTATATGTAACCAGATTTCCTTTTCTGTCCAGACAGGTGATGATTCCTGTTCTTAGACCTTTGCTTTTTACTTTGTGGTAGAACTTTCGGGTTTCATCTCTATTTCATATTTTTCGATATCCTGGCTTTGTATTTTCTTCCATAGACACTCTTTCGTCAGAAGAAACGATTCATCTCTATCTACTTCTTAGCATTATGAGACATTCCTCATCATCCCAGTGCTTGTCTGTGCGTGGTTTTTCATAACCCACCCAGTACGGTCGTTGCAGCAGTAGTCATAGAATTCGCAATATGCTGTCACTGTGTGTCGAGAATATCAGAATTAGGGGATTGGTTTAAAGTAATGGAGAGAGCAGCGTGAAGTAGGCTTTGGCTACCTCTGCCATATCTAGTTTAATATGCGTTTGGTTGCGAGTATTTTTAGCACTAATTAATTGCGTTCATACCTTGGTTGCAACTAGGTGGTGATCCGAGTCAATATTTGCAGCGGACATCACACGCACGTCTACAACGCTTTTGACATGACTTTCATCAATCTCGTTTCATGTCTTTAGATCATAGAATATCCAAGTTGTCTTGTGGATATATTTATGCGGGAATCTGGTTCACAAACTACAATGTTTCTTGCCGATGCAAATCAAACCAATCTGAATCCGTTATCGGAGACGTTGTTGTGTGCTGTTCTGAGTGATAAACCTATTTTAGCACTAAAATTTTCCAGAACAATTTTAATGCCATGCGCAGGGCAGCGGTCATATATTTAATCCAGCCGCCGATGGAATACATCTTTAATGTCCTCGTAGTTTTTGCCTTCAATCGGGGCGTGTACACCAATAAACTTGATGTAAAAATATTTCACTTGTATTCGCTTACATGGTTAAACCGCGATCCCAGATGTTGAAGGCAGCTATCATGTACAGCTGCCTTCGTATTCATTACGTCCATTGATTTTCGTGTATGGAAGTAACGTCAGCCTTGTCATCCGCCAATTGGATAGAGGCACCAGAGTTTGGACATTTCAGGTGCATATCCTTAAATCAGAATCCTTATGCGGTTTGCGAGGCTCGTCTATTGTTTTTTTTTTAAGGACCGTGGCTTATTGTGCCACCTCTCTCGATTCTAGTTTTTTTTGGGCAGTCAAAGCAACTAATGAATCTTATTAAAATGTGTCACAAATATACAATGTCACAATTAGAGTCAAGCTCATCGAGGTCTTTTTTCCTATGTGTGATTTTATTTTATGCCGTGGTTTATAAACATAACCTGCGATTTCAGTTTCATTTCACCACAAATGACAAATGCTATGATATTCGAAAATAAGCTCCGAAATGTAAATATAATTACATTATGTTTTTAATGTATAATACGTAATTGAACACATGTTCTTTAACCAATTTAGTTTCCTTAAGTGCATATTATTTCCATCGTTAGTTTAACTGTCCCCCCTCTGTTTTAATCCCCTGAATAAAAATTAAGCCAAGTCAAAACAAAACAAAAAAATCAGATGATGTAAATAATTATACATAAACTGACCAATTTAAATTCACTTTAAATAGAAAATTTTTCCCTTAACACATTTACGTGTTTTTTCTGTACATACAAAGCATATAATACTTACCCCAAAAAAAAAAACCAAAACTTCAATAGTAAATACTTTGTATTTACTACATAATCATCACAATAACATAAGTGAAGTAACAGTACTGGTGGTAAATGCAAAGAAATTATATGATTTCTAATAAACATTTATCCTATTAATGTTCTAGCAGTAATTTATAACCGAATAATTGGTCTAATTAAATTATACATTAAATTGGCAATTAACTAATTAATTGAGCTAACACACATCAGCGCAACAAAATAAAGAGCAGGAGTCAGTTACCTATTAGCGTGAAAATTAATTAACTAATAATGAAAAACAAATACCAAATAAATTTAACTAACAAAATTTTGCTTCAAAAGCAAAACACAAAGTAAATTATCAAAACCGAAAACCAAAAACAAAAACATAAGATAACTGGATGGAAAAATTAGAGACAAACACAAAAAGGAAAACTCGTATATAGTTACTGCTTGAAACACACATTTTAAGGAACTGAAATGGAAAATCCCCTTTAGAAATTCTAGCTATAAGTGTAAATAGTTAACTATAGAGCAATGGCGAGGTGGTAAATATTCGAAATTTTATCCACACCACCACCCACAACCACACAAAAATAATGAGAAATAATGAAAGTCAAAAAACAGGGAAATTAAAAAACTTAAAGAAAACAGATAACACTATTTAAAATAAAGAGGAAAATACAAAAAAAAACAACAACCACAACAAATATATATTTAACTAAAACTAAATGCTAACTTGGGCAACTATAAGAATTTATAACAGATGCAAACCATCAACAAACCAAAACCTATAATTAACAATAAATGCATTAACAAAATGTCATTAATTATAAATATCTACTTGCAATATATAAATATATATATATATATACCATATATATATGTTTACTAGCAAACACTGGAAACCAACAACCACAAAACCCAACAACAAATATTAGTAATATTGTAGTTCAATAATGTACAATGTAATGTCTAAAACATAAAACAAAAAACAACAACTAAAACCCCCTATATAGTATTTATATATATATTAATAAATAATTACCGATATACATAAATTATCAAATTATCACCGGATAATTACCTATGAATTAGTTATATAACATTATCATTACGATTAACATTTCGTTTTGGACAAGAGATACATTTTTATTTAAATTTCGTTTTTTTTTGTTCCTTTCACTCCTCTCTTGAATTACTACAACAGAATAACTTGAGAATAAATGTTAATTACAGTGTTGTTGTGCTGCCACAACAACAAGAGCAACAACATTTTTTCCAATCTAATTAATTCTATTTACAAACCCAAACTGAAAACAAAATGGAAAATCTGAGAATTACATAAGACAGAAGAAACTTAACTACATGCAAACATAAAGAAATCAATGATAAGATTGAAAACACACACACACACACACATAAAATGGAAAAACTTAACTAAAAACATCTGAGGATATCAAGGGTCTTATAAAACAAGAAAAAAAAGAAACAAAACTGAATAAAAATAAAATTAATATTGAAATATAGATAAAGGTGTTTTTTTCTTGTATTTCTTGGGTTTAACAAGGTAAGTTTGAGCATTTATCTAAATTTTAAATTGCACTGTTTTGTCGACATTTTATAGACTAAAAAAAAACTTAATACCCCTTACACCCCATAAATGTGGACGCCTTCTTGTTTTTTGTCGACTTGAAATGCCGATTGATTCGGCACTATACTATGATGTTGCTAATCTGCACATAATTTTCATTAGTCGGTATGTATTGCTATGCTGAAATGTATTTTGAAATACTAGCTAATTTAAATAACTTGACGATGCTATTATAACTTGTCGGAATACATTACGGCTCTATAAAAAATATCCATACAAAATTTTGGGGTATTTTTCGCTTATTTAATTCTTTGAGTGTAGGTCATTTGCACATGAAAAATTTGCAGAAATTACATTCTTTTAAGAATTTTTTAAAAAAATAAGACCAAATATACGCTGCCATTAAATACCACTCTCCTTTAAAAATAGCATATTTTTGGAGGAATGTTTCGTTATGGTATTTTCCGTAAATTATTTGGGGGATTTTTAAAAATTGTTGGAGAAATTTTAGTGTCTGTGTTTTAGGTAATTTTTATTTTTTTCACCCATTTTTTTGCGGCATTTTCATTTGGGGCATTTTTCATGGAGCCTATGCCTTATAACTGAATGGAGATGGTTGTTCACAATTTTTTTGTTACTCATATGAAATGATGTTAATTTTAAGTATAAATAACGAAATGCCATCTAGTGGCAAGCAGGTAATGAGAAAATACATTATTACGATTTTGTAGCAGATTATATATTATTATCTATGCAATTCCTATTACAGTATTATTTTCCTTTTGTTGTTTTACACGTGTATAATAATTTCCCTTAATTTCATGAATTACTTTTACTTCACTTTTCTTTATTTTGTTTAATACATAATTGTTTACTTTTATGTTTGAAAGTTTTAGTAACCATTGTTGCTGTGCAGTAATCGTTAATTCTCAACTCTATACCAACCCTCATTTGTAAAGCTCTTTTTGTTGTGATCGTAACACAGTTTGTTTAGAAGCTTTGTTGTTATTAGTTAAAGTTTATGTAATTTTAGAAGAGTTGTTCTGATTGGTCAACGGTTCCTTTCTGGAAAGTATAAAACGAGATGCACACGACCAGAGAGCTCATTCTTTAACTACAGGTTGGTATAAGCAAACAAACTTCGTGGCGCGATAGCTGCCGCTGTTTGTTTGATTGTTGTTTAACTTTTATATTGATTGTCATAACAAAGGCTAGGGCAAGTGTTTTTCGCGATTGTGGATCGCTACCCTAACCTTTGCGGCAATGTGATGCTAATGCGTTTTGCTTTGTATTTCATTCTTTAAGTACCCATCAGCAAAAAATGGGGCTTTGCAGGCCTGCAAAGGCAGTCAGAAGCCCTACCCTTCAAATGCAGTCTTCATTTCAAATTAACATAGGGCGCCATAGGCAGGCAAGGCCTGCACATTTCCTTTCTCATTGAAGACGTTTCAGTAGGCATGCCAAGTATGTCCTGATTGGAGTCCTAATAACAAGGGCCTTCTATGAGGCATTGCTTCTGCAGACCAGCTTGTAGGCCTGCAAAGGAGCATTTATAGAAGAACTAAAATAAAAAAACATATGCGAATTATTTCCATATTAAATTATTTCGTACTTTTTATAAATGTTTAATACAATATTTTTTACAATATGTAATAACTATTTTTTTTTTAAATCCAGCGGCAGGAATCGAACTCGCGACCTCAGTACTCATAGTTGGGCATGCTACCTACTCGGCTATCACGTTATATAGTTGTTGTACGACAAATAGCATACATGTGGTTCTTATAAACAACAGCATCTGCCTTACCTTCCCTTAAGAGGCCTGTCAACAGGGCTTATCGGAGAAGTGACAAGTGCATGGCTATGAACGTCAATTCTGCCTTCAACTAACAAGACTGTCAACAGGCCTGTTTAAGGCAAGAAAGTTTGCATGCTCTTTGTGCACATCTATGGTATTATTGTGGGGTACACAGTAGTAGTTTTAAGAAGGGAAAGAGGCATGTCTTCGGGATCTTTTCTCACTCTAGTAAGAGGCCTCATTGCAGGTCTCATTTGAGAAGAGAAATGTGCATGGGTATGGAATTTTTTGTTAGGCTTAGTGAAGGACTTATTATAGCCTGTATACATGCCTGGAAAAGGAAGGCGTATTTGAATGTCAACAAACTGCGTTTGAAGGCATGTTTGCAGGCATATTTTTACAATGTCTCCTCTTTTCCGCTGCTGGGTACAGCTACAGTTCTTTAACTACAGTATAAGTTCGGAATCATATGAAAACCAGCGAATATTTTAAATAAAGGACATTTTATTTGGAAATTCCTCGCTACAATTTCCTTTTTTTGAATCAATTGAAAGGTCTAATCAAGTCTACCAGTATAAACCGGCAATGAACATGTACTGCTATAGTAATCGATAGGCAATAGGCTACCATGCTCGCCTGCCACAGTTCCAATTCTAGTCCTTTCTTTAATTACACAGAACAACAATTTTTTGCAAACCATATTTTAAAACACTTTTTCCCTAGATTTTAACCTAATAAACACGAAAATTTTTTTTTATAAAAATTTTTCAATTTTTTTTTTTAAATTTGTGAATTTGTGCATTTTATTTATTTATTTATTTTATTTGATTCACTTACACAAAAGACTGTGTCTTATATTTAGTATAGGATATATTGTGTTACATACATATATTTAACAGATAATAAAAATTAGTATATTTAGCAAATTCAAAACGATTAACAGTATAAAAGTTTTTAACAAAGTTGAATCAATGAATTATTAGGACATATTTAAAAATAAAATTTAAAACATAAAATAATTTGTGTATAAGAAAAAGAAAACAAAATTAAGAAATAAAAATCAAAAATAGAGAGAAAGATATAGAAGACAGAAAATATCATAATCTGAAAAACTGGTGCAGTGCTAATTTAAATTGCCGGTCGTTGGAAAATATTTGTACATAGAAGGGGAGATTATTCCAAAGACGAATTGTATGAATGAAGAAAAAGCTTTTTAATGTGCTTCGAGTATGTCGTAACTGAATTAATTGTTTACCTCTCGATGATCTTGCAAAGCGAAGACATTCATACAAATACTGGGGTCATCGTGTATAAATTATTTTGTGCAAACTTAAGAGGCCACTGAGGCTCACGTGAGTCACTAAATTTGTTTCCAAATTACTAATAATGAGTAAAAAAACATTTCGTGGGAAACGAAATAAAATTTTTGGTCGACTAAAAATAAAATGATTTAAGGCGTGAAATAAATATATTGCATCAAAGGTGAGGACCGACTCGTGAAGCAATTGGCCGAACTAACCCCTTATCGTGCTTCCAAAAATTCGAACGAAATCGTAAATTAGATGAATGTTGAAATTGAGAATCCCGTTCAACGACACGTGACTTGTAATCGGAGAGTGACTTGTAAATGAAAAACCACAACTATTGAGTTATAAGGGGTTAAATCTAAAAAACAAATCGTTAAAAACCCAAATTTTTAGTCTTTCGCCAATAAATGCATAACACTTTTCTTTATGAAAAAATTCAAAATTAGGGTTCTCATTGCGTTGTCTATTTTTCTCACGACAATAAAAAAATATGAAATCTTGTTTGCACAGAAAAGTCCAAAATTTGGGGGCTGGTGTTAATGCTCGACGTTAACGTTATCTAAGGTTTGATCGTCTAATAGGAGGCATTAGACAAGCAAATAATTCTCCATAAAAAAACTACAAGTTGTTACGGAATGAATGTCCGCAATCCATTTGGATAACTTAATTTTTCACATGCAAACTCATTTATTGAAAAAATCATCAAATAGATAAATATTGCATAGGATATCAATATATATTTGTTATCTAAATATTATTTATCTCGTTAAATACTCCAACCAACATATATCCGAAATTTTCCACCTTACCATCGTTCAAAATCATCAAATCATGCGAAAACAGCAGTTTCGTCGAAAAAAATCAAATTTTTTGCATTTTTCCCTAATTTTCCGAGTTTTTCCCTAGGAATTTTCTATTTTTCCATTAGAAAAGCCATTCCGTAACAATTGCACACAAAATTTCATACAAAAAAGCAATTGTCGATTTTTGAGACTTTTTCCCGACTTTTCCGAAGGCTTTTCTAACAATTTTCTTGCATAAAAATTGCCACCCAATTACGAACAGTTGAAAAAAAAATTTGAGCTAAATGGGCCATCCGTTTTCATTTGATGAATTTTTATACCCTTTTCACACCATTGTTATAAATTTTTATACAATAATCCGAAATTGTTCAAGCATCACAACGAATTTCCCACCTTTACGTCGTCTGAACAGTGGACGATCAATTTTTGAAGAAAGTTATTTTCAGTGATGAGGCACATTTTAAAAGTTTTAAAAGGACGGTGCCACTTGACACACACCTAACGAAACAACGCAGAACAGTTCTGCGCGACAAATTCAATGGCCATGTTATCTCATGTGATGGCGATGTCAATTGGCCGTCAAGATCATGTGATTTGACACCGTTGGATTTCTTTCTTCGGGGTTATTTGAAAGAAATGGTGTATGTTAATAAGACAGCAACAATTCAAGGATGAGATAATTCGGCACAATAATGGCATAGAACCTCAATTATGCCTTAGCGTAATCGAAAATTTGGATGGATGTAAGTAGTCGAGGTCGCGGCGGCCATTTGACCTCATATTTTGTTCCATACATAATAGAACCATAACAAAATTATCATTATGAAAAGAAACGACAATAATTTCCTAAATAATTTGTGTTTTATTCAAAATTAACATCGGCCCTTAAAATGTAACCACCCTTTATATAGATAACTTCCTATAAGTTTCTGGTTTTGCCTCAATATTGCGAATTTTTCCCTATTTTTTGAGTTCGAAGAAGTTTTTAGCTATTATTTTAATAGAATACACTAATGTTTGTTTTGTTATTTAGAAAGAAAAGAGCATGCAATAACAAGTGGTTAAGTTATTGATGCTTTCACATCCCATACTTAAAAAAAACGCCGGGAGCACTTTGCATTCAAACACGATAAACTTATAATGCAGTTGTTAAATTGATATTAGTAGATTAAATACTAAATGCAGCAAGCATATCAGAAAATAACGGTATTTTAAAAAGAGAAAAAAAAAGAATGTGAAAATAATATATCTGTTTACTTGACTATCCCTTAGTAATGTGCCGCCTCCTCAAACGATGCAACGTTCGCTTACTTTTTGATACTGAAATAAGTTCACACGCTGTTAAACAAAATCGGTAATGATGTATACTAGTATGAAAAGTATCAATTGTTTAATTTATATGATAAAAGTGTATGACACTCAGGTTATTATCGAAGAAATAATTACGAAAATACGTCTATTGTTGTTTTGCCTAACAAGCGGGTATATACAGACTGCTTTGAAAAAACACAGCTGGACATCTCAACCGATCTTTCTGAAATTTTAATTGCGTCTAATTGTCAATCCTATGCGTCAAACAAGATATTCATTATTTTGATATTAATAGTGATCAATTAAAATAATTTGAATCTGCCTAAAAGATGGCATCGTATTTTAGTGTTGAAAACTTTTGGCAACTTTACACAGTTCGATCAAAACGTCTGTAGTATATATAAAAAACTTAATTTCCCTTTGCACCCCATGAATGAGGTATGGAATAGCTTCTCGCGTTGTTGTGAATTAACACGCTTTCTATTTTTAGATTCAGAACTAACGGCACCTACTTGTTTATCGACGAATGCGAACGTCACTGTTTGAGCAGCTCTTACTAGACACGACGATTGAATCGATGCTTAATACTGCGAAGTTGCTGTCACCAACATTCGAGGGGAGCCGACAATGAAAGAAAATTTTATTTCTTTTTTTTCTTTTTTTTTCTTTTAAGATGACTGGAGCCAGGTTTGAACCTGCGATCTCCCGCATGGTAGTCGCGTGTTCTAACCACTATGCCACGGCCGGTCCCCTGTGGTATATATATTAAAGTTCAATTCCATCTTGGATTGCACTCATGCTCTTAACTTCATAAAGCGCAACCCGGCTTGAGAACTCTTTTATATATAGATTTACTAGCTTTCCCGGCTCGCTATGCTTCACCCGTACCTACAATGAAACTTCTTAAGAATGTAATCAATACAAATAAAATGCAAACGTTTCATAAGACTAACGGACAAAAATGTATGTGATTGTAGCTTTATCCCATTTGTCTGATTGTACCGCTTAAATCCTTTTTATCGCTAAAACTATAATTGAGTGGTCCCCCTTTAATTCTATGCACATATACGATAATAGCTTAAGCCGTTTGGTCTGGGCGATGGTACCAGTTATATCCCCTTTCTGTTTTTTCACCCGCAATGTTCAAATTTCTGAATACACCATCTGGCGGGTATGTAATTCTCTAGGGAGCAATGCTAAATACATTTGCGTAGCTCTACTTTTAGTTATTTGGTCTGGGCGATTGTACCAGTTTAATTGCTTTTCAGTATTTTTACAACTTAAGAACGAATTTCGAAAAATTAGTTAACATTGTGCAACTAAAACATTCACTTCAATTTTTAAGACAAATCCTTTAGCCGTTTAGTACCAGTTTTATTCATTTTCGGCCTTTTTGCCCCTAAATGGTAAGAATTTCTAAAACCCTCTTTGCTTCGTTCTAATTCCATAGGGAGCAAGCCCAAAAAATTATCATAATTACATCCGTTTTCGATATTTTTTACCCAGAAATTACGGATTTCGAAAAAAACCTTCAATCCAATTTGAAAGTGAGCATGTCCATATCAATTTTCGCTTTACAGCTTTAACCGATTCGTCTGAGTTTATCCCTTATTGGTAATGTTTACACCCTAAAGTACGCATTTTCCAAAATCCATTCTTAGCTGACGTGTACTCGAAAAGGAGAACAACTACCCCAAATTTCATCATCGTATCTACAGCCATTTCACCCAATCAGTTAGTTAACCAATTTGAAATATACCAAATTGTAATTACAATAGTTCTACTTATATGACCGACATAACAATTGTTAAAAAAGGGGCGTGACACTGCCCATTCCTCAGCGGGACGTAATCCCCCATGTACCATTTACTTATGTAGCAAATCTCATCTCCATACCTTTAATGGCTCGCGATATATGACCGCCTCAAATTTTGGTTTGTGTGGGCGGTGCCACGCCTCTTTGTCTAGGTTTGTTTTCATGTAGCCTATGATAGAGACCCTACGGATAGTACTACATAGTCCAAATTTCGTTGCAATCGGTCCATTTGTTTCGCAAAGATAACGATTTTTTAAAATAGGGCGTGGCACCGGCCATTTTTCAGCGAGACGGGTTCGTCTTCGTAACAGTAACATATGTAGCAAATCTCATCTACATACCCCTAATGGCTCTTGAGATATGACCGATTGAAATTGAGGCTTGAGTGGGCGGTGCCACGCCCCTTTGTCTAAATATGTTTCCATGTAGCCTATGATGAACGTCCTATGGGCAATATCACACAAAGAAAATATAATTACAATCGGACCATTTATTTGGCCAATATAACTATTTTTTTTAAAAGGGGCGTGGCCCCGCCCACATTCCTTAAACAAAATATTTTTTCTTATACGTCCAATATACGTACCAAATCTTGACTTCGAACCTATTATGGCTTAAAAGATACATTCATTTAAAAATTCGAGTTGTATGGAGCGGTGCCACGCCCATTTAACCCCTTTGCAGTCCGAATTTCTAAAAATCCCGTCTTAGTACGCGCCTACGTCATAAAAGGAACCTACATTGTAAATTTCACGGTTCTTTCTTTAGCCGTTTGGGCTGGGGAGTAATCAGTCAGCCACCCAAGCCTTTTATATATATAGATTAAAAAAAAGGGGCGTAAAAGCGGGCGTGGTCGAAAAAAAGTACCCTATAAGTTATGCCAGAGTCCCAGTTAGATGCTGTGAAAATTTCAGGAAGATCGATCCAGAGGTTTGGTCTCCTATAAGGTACAAACAAACAAACAAACAAATAAATAAACAAACACACATTCAATTTTATATATATAGATTTAACATTCCCATATTTATTAATCCAAAATATTAACGCTCCATGATGCTATTTACAATTCAATAACTGTTCTTATACAAAACTTCCAGGCAAATGTCAGTTAATTGGGCATTCGTTTTATAAATTAGTTACAAATTTTCGTAATAAAAGTTTAAGAAACTTCAGATTAAACATCAGTTGTCAACATTTAATTCAATGTTAAAACTTGGAATAACAAAAAAGCTGGGGATTCTTAAGTACTCTTTCATTTTCGTTTTTCAAGTAGGATTAACTCTATTTGGCTAACCCTTTTCTTCATGTTTTAAGACAGTGTTGTGTTGATGTTTTTGTTGCTGCCGTTTTTTTCTGCTTGTTCCAATTGGAAAATTCTTTACGTGCTCTCTGTCTCCATGATCCACTTTTAGCTTAGCGTTGTTGTTTTCGTCGTTTTTATTTATTTATTTTTAAACATCAGTCAGTGTCTAGAATGCGTGATGAAGTGGGTCTTAGGGTCTTTAACAACTTTTTTTTTGTTGCTACAGCTTTTGTTTTCACTGTGTGGTATATTTTTGTAGTGTAATTCATTTTTTGCTCGCCGTGTCCTTTTCACCAAGAGCATCACAAAATAAAATAAATAAATTAGGAACAATTTTTTGTGAATAAACGTGCTGAATTTATGTTCTCACTTTGACACTGTCCCTTGTTGTGTGAGGATACTCGTAGTATTTTTTTTTTTTTGCGGAGAAAAGGGTAAATAACATTGACTTTTGAAATGGGTTAATTGTAAAATGTGGTGTGGCACTCTGGGCAGTGCAGAGCGCACGGGGTGTTGGCAAATGTGTCATTTTCTGTGACATAATTGTAAATTTTTTACACTTGGCAAGTGTGAATGATTTCTGTCTTACAGGGGTTAAGGGCAAAAGACGCAAAGAGATTTTAATTAGTTTGAAGAATGAAAATATGTCTTCGAACATAACAAATTGGACGTAGCGAATATCCTTATCTACTTCATTATGCAATACTGCTGGGTACCGGTCGGTATTAAGGAAATTTCAGATAATTTCTTATCCGACAAATGCAGCAATGTTAAAGCAGCTGTTGAGAGCAAGTGTCAGATCTTCAATCAAACGACTTGACGTATTTTAGAATGGCCGTGAAATCAACCTAAATTCTAATTTATTATAGAGAGAGGCAAAGCAATTTAAACTAGAAAAACGTTAAGGCAACTTAAGGGAAAAGGGGAGAGTATTTGAAATGTATAGAAGCTGAAGTATTTATGTTTGTTAGCGTTAGTCGATCGCAGTGATTAGTTATCAATTTTTGTGTAAGTGTATCAAATGATACATCAAATTGGCTAAACGATCAGAAAAGTGTTTTATTGTTTGATATTAATGGTAAAATTCAGTGTAACGCACTAGGATGACGCGTTTCGAACTCCATGACGAGTTCATCTTCAGACCCCTTTGTGACGAACTGATTCGAGGTTTAGAGATATCATATGTTCTAAGGAACGAAGAAAAAAATTCGTACAGCTCTTTTTTTCTAAAAGCATAGCCGTATTCAAATAAAAATTTACTTTTGGTATAATTTGGTCAATACGCTGTCTTGGAAGAACTTCAGAGATACAGACAAATGGCATTATTATGGTTCCGTTACAATAAAGTTAACAGCTTTAGACAAATGTCGAACAGATTGTGAAATTCTGATTAAAGCTTGTGATAATTTCTACCTCATAGTTTGATTCAGGATGCATAATATATATAACTAGCTTTCCCGGCTCGCGTTGCTTCACCCGTACTTACAATGAACCATCTTATGACTTTAGGCAATACAGGTAAAATGCTAACGCTTCAATAGACGAACGAATACCCCCTTTATGTGATTATAGCTTTATCCCATTGGTCTGAGTGATTATACCGCTTTAGTCTCTTTTTATCCCTAAAAGTAAGAATTTTAAAAGATATATTCGTATATCGCACAACTAAAATGGATGGTACCCCCTCTAACTCCATAGGAAGCATGCCCATATATGATTGTTGCTTTAGCCGTTTGGTCTGGGCGATGGTACGTTTACCCTAAGTGTTCGAAATTTGAAAAACCCCATTTGACAGTTCTCTAATTCTATAGGGAGCAATTCTATATACATTTTTGTAACTCTACCTTTAGGTATTTGATCTGGGTTATGTCATTAGTTTTATCCCATTTTCGGTATTTGTACAACTTAAGAACGAATTTTAAAATTACTTCACATCGCACAACTTTTGAGACTATACCTTTTTACCAGTTCTATCCCTTTTCAGTTCTTTTTCTCCTAAAAGGTAAGAATTTCGAAAACCATTCTTACTTCGGTCCAATTCCATAGGCAGCAAGACCATAAAAATTATCATGATTATAGCATTAGCAGTTTGGTCTGGGCGAAAGGAAAATGTTTATCTCTTTTTCGATTTTTTTTACCCAGAAATATCGGATATCACAAAAACCTTCGACCCACTTTGATAGCGAGCATGTCTATATCGACTTCAGCGATACCCCTAAAAGTACGAATATCCAAAAACCCATTCATAGCTGACTATTATTGGAAAAGGGGAACAACCACCCCAAATTTCATCTTCCCATTTACACCCAGTAAGCAATTTTAAATATATAGATAATGAAAATCTTATTACTATCATTCTATTAATATGACTGACAAACAGTTTATCTAGAAGGGACGTGGCACCGCCTATTTCCCAGAGATACATTATCCGCCATTTACCAAATGCAAATTTTATCTTCTTACCTTTAATGGCCTGTGAAATATGACCGATTAAAATTTTGGTTTGTGTAGGCGGTGCCAAGCCTCTTTGTCTAATTATGTGTTTTATGTAGCCGCTGACAGTGCTACACAGTGAACATTTTGTTGCAATCGGTCCATTTATTTCACCGGGATAACGATTTTTTCAAAGGGGCGTGGCACCTTGTAGCAAACCTCATCCTTTTACCTCTAATGGCTTTTGAGATATGACCGATTGAAATTTCGGTTTGTGTGGGCGGTGCCACGCCCCTTCGTCTAATTTTGTTTTCATGTAGCCTATGATAGAGGCCCTGCGTATGGGGCGGTGTCACGCCCATTTTACGCCCTTGCAATCCGAATTTCCAAAAATCCCTTCTTAGTGCGCGCCTACGTCATAAAAGAAACCTATATTCTAAATTTCACGGTTCTAGCTTTAGCCGTTTGGGCTGGGGAGTGATCAGTCAGTCACCCAAGCCTTTTATATATATAGATTATATAGCTAACTAGGCTATCATTGTTCTGCCTCCACCTCGCAAATATCAATGTTGCAGTCTAATATTCCTTTTTTTCAATGGAAGGGCCTTACATTTTCTTCTAAAACATATTTCATTCTCGGCAAAAATTTTAATGTATTTTTCACTCACAGCGGCTGAAATAACTGATATAGCGGCGATTAAGTAGTAAATGTAAGTATTAAATTTCAACAAAGTTGTATTTATATTAGTGGTACGTATGTAATATATAGTTTATGTTGGAAGTAAAGTTGGAAGCATATGGCAGCAGCAACAGATATGAGTTCATTAGTAGACGCACCTTGGGATCGGCCGTGGCATGATGGTTAGAACACACGACTACCATGCGCGAAATCTGTGGTTCGACTTCTGTCTTCAGTCATCTACATTTCTCTTTAATTGCCGGCCCCCTTGATGTTGTCGACAGCAACTTTGCAGTATGTGTAATGTCGAGTCATTCGACATGTCTAGTAACAATTTCCCAAACAATGACGTTCGTATTCGTCGATAAACAAGTAGGTGCCGTTAGTTGTGAATCTAAAATAATAAATTGTGTCAATTCACAATAACGCGATAAGGTTTTTAATAGCGCACCTAGAAAAGAATCCCAAGCGCTTCGGTCATTGGCGCTCCTTAAAAAGTTCGTCACACTAAGTCTAGATAACAGCTATTTATTTCATGTGGTACATTTAGTAGTCCATTCCTGCGCCGTCCATGGAGTTTATTGCCGAATAGTTTTCGGGGTTGACCATTTTCATCCATTCGTACAAAGTATCAAAGACAGCGTATTCGGTATATTTGAACACATTTGGCTACGTCGATGTCGTTATAAACCTCATGGTTACCACGATGATGGTACTTGCCGTTAACTTTGATGGATCCTAATATTTTGCGAAGTACTTCTTTCTTCGAAGACTCCTACATTTTACAGAACCCCTATCCTTACCCAGGATTATGCGCTGTAGGGCAAGAATTTGTGTCCGGTGGAGTTGGATCTTTGTTCGTCGAGGAAGGACTTTGTCATTAAATCTCTTGCTATGCTGTGATTAGCAGCAGTTTGCGATCAACACTCGCCTCTTGATTTCCAGGCTGATATTACTAATTTTGTTTACTGCGGTGCCAATATAGACAAAATCATATACAACTTTAAAGTTATAGTTGTCAATGTTCATGTAGCGTTCCAAACGAGTGGACACTTTGTTCACCGAAAGAAGCAACATGATTAAGTTCTTATTTGCCACCAAACTTTGAGCAGCATGCGAATTTTATTGAAGATGGTACAACTCGTTTTAACTGCAGCCTTCCGCGAAATCTTCTACATTATGATGTTAACCCTGCATTGATAACCCTACTGGAAGTTGCTGAGAAGATAACCATATGTCAGTCGAACGTATCATAGTTTTCCTTTGTTGTGACAGCTTTTTAACGACAACTTTCAAAAAGTTTTTTCATAAAAAATTTTTTTTTTTTTAAAAACAAAAAATCTAATAGTTCAGATTTCTTAATAAATGAACAAAAATATCGTAGTATTATTTAAAAGGTACTGCCGTTTTCGTAAACACTAAAATTAACACTTTTATTTTGTTTTTCTTTCTTACTAAAATATAAAGTTATAAAAAATATAAAATATTTTTAATGTATTGCAAAATCATGTCCAAGTTTTCCACATGTCATTTTAAAGATACCCGCATATAGGCTAAATTTAACGCATTCCATTTTAGATATACGCCTTATTTTAGAGGGGCAAACGAAAGAATACATCTTTGGTTATGGTTCCACTTGGCTCTCATTGATGTCTTTAACTAGCTCTTGGATCTGTGATTCTTTTATTTCTGTGAGACGAATACGAACGATAACGATCTTACCAAGACAAAACAACCACCACCGGGAAGCGGCTGTAGACGGCTGAGGTAAATGAAAATATCAATCTGCTGCAAATACACTCGCGAGAGAAAGAACGATAAACGTTAAGAGCGTACGTCTCTCAGACGTAGGTTATCAATGTAGGGTTAAAGAGACCGCATGGCAGTGTATCGCTTTGTCTAGAGCCTCGTGTGGTAGAAAAATACCTCTCTCTCTCTGCATCATCCCTGCATTCAGCCATAACATGTTATAGTTTCTGTTGTATGGGACTATCGAATGCAGCTTTGTAATCGTTAAACAGATGATAGCTGTCAACAGATGATCCATTTTTTTGGTCTTCTCCTGGAGTGGTCGATCGTGGATTTAACTGGTCTAAAGCCACACTGATAAGGTCCAATCATGTATGCTTATACACTAGACTGGATCTAAATTACATGATACACTTGTCAGGTTCTTATGCGATGGGTAAAAGGATAATCATGGGGAAGTTGGTTCCGGCATTAAAAAGCACTGCCTGCAGTCAATCGACCCCTGCAGCTTTATGGTTTTTAAGCCATGCAATTGTCGAACTCATATCGTCTCGTTTTAGCTCAGTGATAGACATTCTACTTCGTCAATGGATGATATGATTTCGTCACTTTTACTTCCTTCGGGAACGTGTTGAGAACGTAAGCGCTCGCGCCATATTTGCAGCAATCACTGCGTATCCCTGACCAGATTTCCATATCTGTCCTTACTGGTGGGGATCTATGTTTCAAACCCTTTGCTTTTAACTTTTTCGTAGAAATTACGGGCGTCGTCAATCTACCTGTAATTTTCGACAACCTGGCTCTCTCTTTTCTATAAAATACGCTTTTAACGCCTGAAGAGGTGTTTCTTCTTCCTTCTCTTCTCGTTATTTCGTTTTATTTCAATAAGCCTTACCATTGGCTGCAGTTTTACTTGAATGCTGAAGCCATTTCTTCGGACATTACGCAGCATTTTTTATCGTACTAGGTCTTATCTGAGCGTTCTGCAATACCTTGCCACTGTGAATAATGGCGTTTGTTTGCGATAATTGAAAAAGGCATTGGCTATCTCGTTGGTATGCAGGTTTGTGTTGTTAAGTTTTCATTGCGTTTGGCCACGAGCGTTTTTAGCACTACTTAATCGCGTACGTACCATTCGACGTGGTTATCCGTGCTTGTCACACGGTCGTCTGTAACACTTCAGAAGTTACTTCCATCGATTACAATCTAGTTTCTTGTGTTTCAATCAGGGGATATCCCTTTCTTAAATATTAATGCGGGAATCTGGTACCACTAGGGTGTTCAAAACCGAAACCGAAAAACCGTAAACCGGTTTTTTTATTTAAAACCGTATGCCGGTTTTTGCAAAAATGCCATTTTCGAATAACCGGTTTAACCGAGTTTTTTCCTTCGGGTACTCGGTTTTTTTAAATTGCTTTGTTACAAAATGCTCCTAGTTTCCCAAATTTTTGAACTGTAGTGGTTTTTCGACATCATCTCTCATCAATCATCAGCAAAAAGTACACAAAATCGAGATTGAAAAAAGGAAAGTTCCTGAAGTAGCGCACTCATCAACCACAGCAAAAGATATTACAAGTCCTTTGAGAGAATAAACTAGAAAAAAAGCTGCAGGTCTTGGAGAAATAATTGCTCGATTCGTTGCTGAAGATGGGATGTCAATGAAAGTCGTTCACAATTCCAGGCAGGAAGTATATTGGACCTATAAAGGTCTGGTGATGCCGTCAAGCGACGTAACGCTATGAGATTTAGTAGATGACTTTTATATAGATAAAAAAGCGAGATGATAAACAAGCTGCAGTCAACAATAGTATAGGGTCGTTTTTCGCTTGTAGTGGATAAGTGGAGCGACATATTAAATACGTAAATGTCACCCTGAGATGGTATGTTGCGGAAAAACAAAATCACAAGCTTTTTAATCTTGGATTGGAACAGTTAAACCATGCCGGAACTGCAACCCACATTCAAAATTTTGTAGACAACAAACTTAATTATTAATTGGAATTATCTTTGACAAAGATATAGTAGCTTCCACACATGATGGAGCAGCGACATAAAAAAAGTGGATCAATGAGTCGAAGTGGATCTCACCGACGATGATAGTGAGGACGATGAATGCGGTGAAATTGTGAAAGTCGAAAAATCATACGAGCTCATTAAAAACGTGTCTTAAATTATCGCAAAATTGCGGAAGCATGTTAATTCATTTAACTAGTAGAGCGAAAAATAAAGAAAATTGCAGAGCTATGTTTTCCAGGAGCACAATAAAGAACCATTGTCGATGTGAAACACCGGTGGAGCTCCTTATCCTATATGATTGAACAGTTTCTAAGAATTTACCCATGTGTCAACCATGCGCTTTTGAATTAGGGGATACTCCATTAAGCTTAAAAGAAATAACAATTTTGAAAGATTTGAGCTCAGCGATTATCAAATGATTCAGCGACTCTAATCGACGCTAAAGGAGTATATATATACGTTAATACAAAAACAGCTCAAAAATATGGACTCCACTTATGCTCGGGAGCTACGGGACAAAATTATAGCAAGATTTAAGGAAAGAAGAATACACACATTGAATACGCTAATTATATATCTTAGCTTCAGAAAATATCCTACAAGCTCATCCTGTGTAAAGTATTCTCAAAACGAAGCGAAAACAATGGAATATGCGAACGAACTTTTTAAAAGACTTTATCCTGCAAGTTTCCCAAAAACGGCAGAGTCTAGTAACAGTTCATGTTGTGAGATAGAGGAATCCCCTAATAGTAGTCTATGCAACGATTTAAACAGGACAATAAATAACCTCCAAAATCCACCAGTGAAAACAAATTGCAATGACACAAGCCTATATGATGATTTTAACTATTTCGATAGATTTAATAAAAGGACAGAAAAGCTCAACATCCTTCTAAACGCGCTTTTGACAATAACTCCTACTTCCACAATTAGTATGCGCGTGTTTTCTGTACCAAGCTTTACAAAAAACGAAACAGAATATAATCAAAATTTAACACTTAAATTGCACACTATTTCTTAAATACTATTTAAAAAAAAAAAAATATTCCAAAAATGTATTCTTTTCCAAAATACTACCTTAAAAAATAAAATTAAAGAGATTCCAAAACTTTATTTGAAAGTAAACACACAAAATAAAACAACACATTTCTTATTTTTTGTAAATAAATGCATCTTTTTAAAGCAAGGAAAAAACCGAAAAAACCGGTTAAACCGGTTTTCTTTCAAATGCTGTATTCGAAATCCGATTTTTCTAAAAAATCAATTTTGCGAATAACTCGGAAACCGGGTTTTTTAAAAAAGGAGGTATTTGAATACTCTAGGTACCACTCATTATCACGTTTACGGCGGTGTTGTAGTGTAGACAGAATTTCCCTACTGCTGAACCAAGAGCATCTCTCAGAACAATTGTAATGTCTTGGCCAGTATTGTGGTAATATATTTCCTCCAGGCGCTCTCAGAATGCATCTTTAATATCCATGTCGTTTATTTCCGTTGGGGCGTGCGTGATATCGGTCACTTACAGGGTTGAACCGCGAGACCAAAAGTCCGCGTCTCTTTCCGACTATGAATCCACATCCAAAGGCGTGTCTTTCTGCATATCAGCTGTAAAAGGTTTCACAGTTCTTTCGTCGAGTGCATAGCTGTCCCGTCTATTGCATTTCCCGCATGCCCGTTATGTCAGCCTTGTCTTTGTCGAGGACATCCGCAAACCGTTGACCAGAACTTTGTTCCCAGCCTAATTTCCGAAGACAAATGTTCCAAAGATGTCACCACTTCACAAACCGCACCAAACTTGCACTCTTTTGAGATGCATTGGCTTCTCGACTGGAATGATACTGATGAATAATAATGAATTTCTGTCAAGATTCCGAGCAGGATACAGATGCAGTGTCAAAATAATCTATGATTTAAAAATAAACTAATATTTGGCCCTCCCTGTATATATTAATGACCAACGTCGAATTCTGACACGATTTAAAGATGTCCGTCCTTCCGGATATCCACGCGATTGCAACCGTAGTTTAAAAACTATCGAATGGGTTTTTGGTATACAAGCTTCTATCTTTTAAGCGATTATGTCCTAAGATGAGCAAGATGGGGAAAATACTACTCCCACCTCTTATACAAATATTCTCAATATATTGAGTTGTAATATAAAAATTACTGACAAAAAATGAATGTGATCGGCTAAAAGTAACGTTCACCTCTCATACTTAATTCCCTTTTATTGAGGTAAAAATTTCAATTAAATTTCGGGCATAGCCGAAAATAGTTATCTTACTAGTTTGTAAGGTAACCTAAAAATACAAAAAAAATTCATACTGCTACCAATATTTTAATGTTTGCTATTTGATTGGAAATTGGTAAGAAGATTGTTAATGTATTAAAAGACATTTCCACTCAATCTGTATTGTTGTTAAGCTGACTAGTAAGAGATAGTAAGCTGGTGCTATCAAGAGGGTTTAATACCCAATAACCTAATATAATTATTTTCAGTTCATATCTCACAGTTTATTTTATGTTCTAGAATACAAAAATTATAATAGTAATTACAATCTGCTTTATTTTCATAATAACATTTGCCTAAGCACACAGCACGAAAATATATATGTATATGTATATACCATCAAATAAACAAAGTATGATGGATATATCAATATAATCATCTAAGCATATTCTACAATGTAACTACAGATCATTTGTGAGCAGTGTAAATACAATTCTCTTTACGAAATATTATTCTGCATTTAAGACTATTCATTTTGTATGAGTCATTTTTATTATATTTGATATTGTTTTCATTAAACATAATTATTATTTTCCCTTTTCTCTGCCCCCTTCCTTTCTATCTTTATAGATTCATGTTCAGCTGTTTACTCTACTCGTTGCGTTTTCTTTTTGGCCATTTAATTTATGTAACAACTAACACAGTTTTTATGATTATTTTAGCACCATAACAAAACAAGGATATTATGACGACATTTGACATTTTTACACATCTCTTACTCTCCTCAGTCAGTGTGAACTTGGGTGTGTGTGTGTGTGTGTGCGACTGCACAATACCCGTTCATCCGTCCATTATTTTAGTCCTTCATCCGTCCATTCATCCATTTGTTTGACTCAACCCCCGTCTACTTTTGCGGTGCTATCTTTCCCGCCACTCGTCGCATAAACCCTGCAAACGTACGACAGTCCTGCGAGAGTTAAGAATAACGTAACAAAAATACGCTGAAGAAAAGTATTTTATTAAGAATTATTATGTACATAATAAACATATTGTTGTGTCGTTTGTATGAAGTGGAGACCGGAACATAGAAAGGATAAAACGAACGAGCAAAGGAACGGCGGTTGACAACATATTCATAATGATATTGTTATGAATTTTTATTGCTTTCTGTGAAAATTTTATATTAAAACTCTTGCGAAATTGTTTATGTTTGATGGTCATTAAAAGATAGAGATTTTGTGAGATTTACTCAGAGAGACATCATAAATACATTAAAATTATAACCCCAAGAATGAAGATGATTACGTTGCTGCAGAAGAAGCAGAAAATTTAAGTAATCACTGTGATGGTGATAATGATGATAATGAAAGTTATTATTTTTCGTTAGGCGTAGTGTAAAGAGTAAAGAAGAGCTAAGAGCTAACTGCCCAGCTATGCTATAATTTTCGCCAGTAAATTTCTAATTAAGAGCGCTGATTGTAAGAAACTCATTTTGGTAAGAAATGTGCGCCAGTTTATCACTAAAATACGGTGACTATAAGGTAATTTGCTGCCAGAAATATGAAGGTATAGAGAGAAGGTATAGAGCTGAAGGTATAGAGCTGAACACTCTCCAAATTTTAATCCCATCAATAACACTGTGATAGATTTTGACAAAAAATTTCGAAAACCCGTCCAGAGAAGATGGCTTTACCCCAATTCAGACACGAGAAATCGAACTGCATCATTAGTTTTTTGGAAATACTAGCGGACCCGGCGAACTTCGTCTCGCCCCAATTTTATGCCTTTAGATAAACTCAGTAGAGAATGTATGATAAACAATGTTTTTCGATTAGTTTTTCGCCTCAAAAACAAACAACGAAGGCGGTTCTCCAAAACTCGAAAAGGCAACGTTCAACTGAACGGACATAAAACAGGGAAATTCGAGATTAATCTCATATACTTCCAACGATTGGCCTTACGATTTATTGATTGTCGTCGGGGAATTGGAATGGATGATCAGTTGGAATTATCTAATTCGTAAGATAAGGACTTCCTCTTCTTTGAACTTGTTCTTTATGATTTTCTGAAATCACATTTTTTATCAGATTCTTGACGGACAACCGCGTACCATTGCACAATTTCGGTTGATTCAGATTCCGCAATATGATTATGATCGATCCCACCTTTATCTGTAAATTATGCGGCATATTAAGCGAGTGGAAAATTCGGTCGGATTGTTGGTCGCTTCATCCTTTACAGTCACGCTGTAAACAGATTTGTACGAATGCAGTTCTCAAGCGATTAAACTTTCATTATCAGAGAAGAATAAATACATTAATAGCTACAATTTCAAATTAGAAAGTTTAATCGCTTGAGAACTGCATTCGTACAAATCTGTTTACAGCGTGACCGTAAAGGATGAAGCGACCAACAATCCGACCGAATTTTCCACTCGCTTAATATGCCGCATAATTTACAGATAAAGGTGGGATCGATCATAATCATATTGCGGAATCGGAATCAACCGAAATTGTGCAATGGTACGCGGTTGTCCGTCAAATTTGAAATTGTAGCTGTTTATGTATTTATTCTTCTCTGCTAGTAACATACTGCCCGTAAATTAATCCAATCGAGATTTTTATAATTTTGTGCAATGTCATGAGTTACTTTTCCAACGATGTGAACTGGCAAAAATTAGCAGGGAACGATATCAATTCAGTCGAAACATCAACCCGAATTTGGCCATTGCCAAGCGCTAGCAGTTGTTTCGGGAATTCAGCAGAAGATGGCAGGTTCTGGAATGAGACCCCAATTTTTTGGTCAATTACAACTTCTTGACGTTTTCAAGCATGGTTTTAGTAAATCAGCAGCATTAGACATTTTGAGCAAAATCATAGCCCCACCAAATCGTTTTAAATTCCCTCGTAAATCCTTTATTGTTCGGTCAACTACTTCCAAAGCTCATTTAGTCGTTATCGAGCATTCATCCGAAATGTTGATTTGACATTTCCGCTCTACTTCGCCGTTGCGAAATTCTTGGTCATTGTATACTTTGGCTTTTCAACCGTGAGAAGATTCATCGACAGTTTTAAAGTGGAATTTGCAGTTCGAATGCCTTCCAACAATGTGACAGATATGCCAGAGGATGCAGCGGCTAACGTTATTTGAGATCTTGACCAAATTGTTGCCGGAATCAACAAAAAATGTCTTAGGTGTCCCACTAGGAGCATCGAGAAAGTAAATGCCTCCAGTTTCATCGTGAATCGTACACGTTCTTGTACACGGTATTTAACAGAGGCACATTAGTTCGAACTCTTCCGATCAGCTCATCTAGATTATAGTCTTGCTCCCGTTAAAATTCGCGATCGAATGCATTTTGCATCGAACGATTTGACGCTGGCACTCCCAATGTCGGGTTCGACGGATTTTTTTAATTAAATATTATTTTTTTCGCTACCAACCAACATTTAACCGAAAATTTTCCACCTAGACATCGTTCAAAACCATCAAATCATGCGAAAATTGCAAAATTTCGTCAATGAAAAAAAAACAAATTTTTTGGACTTTTGGACTTCAAATCAAGCGATACAATGAAAAATTTCGATGACAAAATTCAAATTTTTCGAGTTATTTCAAGAATTTTCCGAGTTTTCCTATTTTTTTATTTTTCCATTCGAAAAGTCATTTTGGAATGATTATCCGAAATTTTCACATCTACATCATTCAAAATTATCAAAACACAAAAAAATGTAAAATTTTGTCGAAAAAAAAATTCAAATTTGTGGAATTTTTCCATAATTTTCCAACCAAAATTTTCTGTTTTTTTTTCAACCGAAAAGCCACTACGGTACAATTGCACACAAAAAGTTATACAAAAACTCAATTTGCGATGCAAAATGTTTCTGAAAAAATCCAAATTTTTCGAGTTTTTCCGGAATTTTCCGAGTTTTCCACCGAGAATTTTTCTATGTTTTCATTCGGAAAGTCATTTCGGAATAATTATTCAAAATTGTTCACTGTTACATCGTCCAAAATTATCAAATCATACGATAATATGCAAAATTTCGTCGAACAACAAATTCTAACTTTTTGAATTTTTCCGGAATTTTCCGCATTTTTCCAAAAAAAATTTCCATTTTTCTATTCGAAAAGCCATTCTGTAACAATTGCACACAAATTTCCATACAAAAAGGCAATTTTCGATTTTTCCAATTTTCCGGCTTTTCCGGAGGATTTTCCCAAAATCTTCTTTCACATAAACCTGTTCCTGCCAATAAGAACAACTTAAAAAAAGTTTGAGCAAAAT
Source organism: Muscina levida (assembly GCA_964034835.1). Classification (NCBI taxonomy): domain Eukaryota; kingdom Metazoa; phylum Arthropoda; class Insecta; order Diptera; family Muscidae; genus Muscina; species Muscina levida. The sequence goes on from OZ035882.1 coordinate 83,283,757, forward strand.
CGGCCCAGCCGTTCTCAATTGATGAGTTACTATACATTTTTGCCACCATTTTTATATATATAGATAATGACAGAATTGCCGCATTTGGGGGAACGATAATCCAAGAGTGATTATCGAAAAACCAATGCACCCAGAAAGAGTGACTGTTTGGTGTGGTTTATGGGCTGTCCGCATCATCGGTCAGGTGCCACTTTCCACACAGCTAACGAAACAATGGCTCTCTTATGCGATAAATTTAATGGCAGTGTTATCTCACGTGGTGGCGATGTCTATTGGCCGCCAAGATTATGTGATTTCACACCGTTGGACTTCTTTCTTTGGGGTTATTTGAAAGAAAAGTTGTACGTCGATAAGCCAGCAACAATTCAAGAGCTAAAGAAGAGATAATTCAGCACATTAACGGCATAGAACCTCAATAATGCCTCATAGAACCTCAGTTATGCCTTAATTGGATCTTCACCGATATTTTGTTCCATAAATAATTGGAATATACCAATATTATCATAATAAAAAGAAATGACCATAGTTTCCTAAATAATTTGTGTTTTACTCAAAATCAACATCGGCCCTTAAAATTTAACCACCCTTTATATCATTTAATACCAGAAAAAGTGTAACATAATGAAGGAGACGTGTAAGATCCCCTAGTATTATATGACCAAATTATTTTCAGGACTTTTTAAGACAATTGAGCCGCTTCAGTCTGCCTGGATGTTTGGTTGGCAGGATGCGTCAAGTAAACCTTAACTGATCCTTATGAAAGTTTACCGGTAATTTTTTTTTCTAACACAATGTAATGGGTTTGTAAATTAACAGAATAGCCCCACCTCGAATGGTATCACCAATACAAATTATCTTATTTTGTATTATATATATTACTTCCATAACTTCCGGAAAAAAGGGCAAGGGATTTTATCGTCAGTTTAATTATCTACATTCATATCTCTTTAGTTAGCACACAAATTTTGTATAATAGTTCATTGAACATTGACTTACGAAAAAATCGTACACATTGTTCTTGTACCTTCTATACAAATTAGTCAATTTCCCGAATAGTAAGAAAAAGTAAAAAACAAAAAAATTAAAATAATTTATTCTAATATTATGTATTCATAGGCTAGTTCTCAGTTGATTAATGATAATTGAGTAATATTATTAAAGAAACTCCTTAACAAACTTACTCAGGAACCTAGAGTCAGGATATTTCTTTTGAAACTTCATGACGTATTCCTTGAGTTTCTGAATTAGGTTCTTCTCCTGTTCAGAGAGCAGAGCGGCATCGCAATCCTGTAACCTTGCAACTAAGTTACAGGATCGTCGATATGCATTGCGGTCCTCTATTTCTTAGACCGCTTCCTTTACCTGGCGGTAAAATCGCCTCCTTTTGTTTCACTCACTTCTCTCATAACGACTTCGACCTCACCTCTCAGTTTGTCCAGGTTGATTGTGACCAAGGTTGGTGGGGAGGCAGTGAGATTTTGGCGTATTAAGGAAGTTTTTTTTCCGCCGTATTACGTATTTAGTTAGTTTTCGTGTCACAAACTGGTTGAGCCTCTTCTTCCGACTGGGATGAAAACGGACTGGTTTCACTCTCTAAAACTTCCATGTACAGGGCACTCTCACTTTTATACCATCACCCTTAGGGATGAGGGTATATATCATTTGATACGAAAAAAAGTGTAACGCATTAAAGGAGACGAGTAAGACCCCAAGTATCTTAAGACCAAATTCGTTTCAGGACTTTTTAAGACAATTGAACTATGTCCGTCTGTCTGGCTGGTCAGCAGGATAACTCGAGTAATCCTAAACGGATCGGTATGAACATTTACCAGTATCAATATTTTCCAAAACGAACTTATGGGATTGTAAATGGGCTGAATAGCCGCACCCATTCTGGTACCTCCCATACAAAATTACCTATTTTTGGAAAATTAATATTTCTTTCATAACTTCCAAACGGACAACCAGAGTATGTTTGAATTTAGTCAGTTTATTTATCTTGCAAAAGTAGACAAACCCTAAGAAAACCGTGGGGCAAAGGCCCACCCATTCTGGTACCTCCCATACAAATGACCGAATTGATCCTCATACTTTTACATACATATCTTTTTTGTTAGTAAACTGAATTCACTATAATTTTGCGTGTGATGTTCGCTTATGAAAGTTGAACTAGGAATAAATATGGACTATATCGGTTCACGCCTGCTGGTACCTCCCATACAAAATTACCTATTTTTGGAAAAATAATATTTCTCCCATTACTTCCCAACGGACACTTGGGGGGTAATGAATACTCGTCGATACATTTTTGTCGTGATAGGAGGCGAAACCTCAGAGAGCCTAACTATTTGACACACCCCTTCTGATACCTCCCTTACAAATGACCGAACCCACCCCCATAGTGTCACATACATAGCTTTTTGTAAGTAAGGTGAATTCACTCAAATTTTGCGTATGATGTTCGCATGTGAAAATTAGACTCAGGAATGAACATGGACTATATCGGTTAACGACTTCTGGTACCTCCCATACAAAATGACCTATTTTTGGAAAATTAATATTTCGCCCATAACTTCCAAACGGACACTTGAGGGGTAATGAAAATTGATCGATAAATTTATCTTCTGATAGAAGGCAAAACCTCAGAAAACCTAACTATTTGACACACCCCTGTTGATACCTCCCATACAAATGACCGAACCCACCCCCACAGTCTCACATACATATCTTTTTTGTAAGTACACTGAATTCAGTAAAATTTTGTGTAAGGTGTACGGTTATGCAGATTTTAATCAGAAATGAATATGGACTATACGGATCACCCCTTCTGGTACCTCCCATACAAAATGACTATGTTTGGAAAATTAATATTTCTCCCATAACATCTAAACCGGCAACCTGGGGGGATAATCAAATTTGGTCAGTTAATTTTTCTTGTAATAGGAAGCAAAGCCTCAGCAACCCAAACTATTTGGCACACCCCTTCTGGTACCTCCTATATAAATATATGGGATATTTCCCCTTTTACAAACGAAAAAAGTCAGACACGTTGTGCTGCCCCTAATTGTACATTGTGTACAAATAGGAAAAATTTTGTATGTTTTTGCTCCACATGCAGACAAAAAATAATACATAAGTAATTTCATTTTAAAAATCTATTAATTTCAATAACTCAAGACTTACACAATATCTTATATTGGGTGATGGTATGTATCAGTCAGTTTACCTGACTGAAATTTCTGTACTGGTTTACATCAATATTTTAGACTCCTGCCGAGTTCTTTGGGGTAATATTAGTTTAACATGCTGTTCTGTATAGATGCTTGCTCCTCACCTTAACTGATCTCAGTTGTGTTAGGGTTTTCTTTGTCAGTATTTTGTAATTTTGTTCGCTTACGTTTTTTGTTTGATTGTTTTTGTTTGGAATTCATTGTTTCACGAGTGTAGGGGACAGCAGCTCCACCAAGTCATACTATTTTAACCACCATTTTAACACGGTATGGACTTGGTGGCTAAACCTATTACTCACTAAGGCGCCAAGGTAAATTAGTGAGGTTCCGTTAGAATACAGTCGGATACCCCAGACTGCAAACCATCCGATGAGAACGGTATACATAACACTCCAGATTGGGGGGTTCGGTAACCTTTGGTTATGCTGCTTTTGCGCTTTTAAGATTAGATGGATCTAAAAATAGGAACTTTCTGGTTGCCGTAAAGTAACCCCCAGCGATGTTAGCATCCATATTTCATCAATATAGTTACCTCTGGTGGAGTGGTCTATATACTCCATTGGGTACCGTTTCAAACATCGACATTCATACACATACACTTTTAGTTGTACAATTGTACTATAAATTCTAAGTAAGTTCCCACATTTTAGACCAAACCAATGAGGTTATCGCTCCATATTATAAACTCCCTTATCCATAAGAAAAAATATCTTCGTAAGAACTTACTATACGTTTGTACAATAGAACATCAACGTACGTTGTAACCAGTGCTTCAACTGCACCAAACATATTTCCTTATAAAAAGCTGATACAAAAGCTTAGTTATCTGTGGACTAATTTGTTTTTTTCTACGTTTTGTTCTTTAACGTTCTACTTAATGTATTATCTGCCTTCTTTCAAACCCATTTGAAATACCTTGCACAGATCTGTTAGCAGTTATGTAAAAAAAAACTCTCAAAAATATGAAAATAAAGTCGTTTTTACTTCTTGCAAAGGTAAGTAATGCAAGACAAACAAACACATATGCAAAGCTCACTAAAGGCTAAGTGCAGTTTTACATAATGAAAATGTTTAATTCATCACCAGTTAAGTAGTAAGCCAACCTTTAATGTTATCACGCCAGTTTTTAGTTTTTTTTTTGGTGCATCTTTATGGGCTTACAGTATGCAGCCAGCGTGGTGGGAAACATAATGTAAATTATAAAAAATATCTTGCATTATGTTTGGAAAACTTAAAAAAGTGAATTTTTAAATTAAGGATTAAGAGATATATTGCCGCAGCGTCTCCCTAATCAGTCATGTTTAATTTTTCGATATTTGTTTCATTTCATTTTTAAGACTTTTAGTCGCCCAACGACCAAAGAATCCGTTTCCCTATATCTTAATTGGTTTGGAAGTTAGCAAAATTAATTATGTGTAGGCTGTGTGTATGAGAAATGCTCAATAAAACAGTAACGTCTGTATTCTAAAGAACAGTTTGCATAACCACAAAACTTTAAGCAATAACATAATTTTATTTTTGCAAAAGATAACTCATTTGAAATATAAATATAAGAGTATTTTATAAATACTTTAAAACTATATGCATTATCTCTATTCGACCATTGTATATGTTTGGAATATATTTTGCGAAATTAATGATGATAAGATACACTCAATACTAGAAAGAAAATTTATTAGCTCAACACATTCTATAATCGATAACATAATTCGCATGAATTTCATAATTATGTAGTGAACTAAATAGAGTACTCCTTTTTTTAAATATATAAGTTGCCGGTACGACATAACAGGGAAATTGAAAAGTCCCCAGCCTACCATTGTATAACACATTTTGTTTTTTTGGCAAAATTCGGTTTTTTCATTCAACCATCACCCTACGCATAGGAGGGTATATATCAATACTACGAACCACAGAAAGAGCCACTTTAGACCCTAGGTTTCTTTGAACCAAATTCGATTCATTACTTTTTAAGTATCTGTCCGGCTGGTACGCAATATAACTTTCGAAAGACGCAACCAAATGTTTTGAAATTTTGCACGATTTAATATTTCCCCAAAACTACTTACGGTATTGCAAATGGCCCCGCTAATTTTGGTACCTCCGATAAAAATACAACATTCCGCCCACTTTAGCAATCAAGTAATAATTTCAATACACTCAACGATATCGTACCCAATACAGTATTTGGTAGTGAAGCTATAACAGGAAAAAGTTTCAGAGAAAAGATCTGGAAGTCTAGACACGCCCCTTCTGGTACCTCCCATACAAATGTGCCTTTCCGCCCACTTTAGAGATGGAGTAATAATATCAATATATCGAATGCGATCTTACCCAAATTCTTTATTCAGTAAGCTAAAGCAGGATACAGTTTTGGAGAAATAAATGGAAGTATAGCCACGCTCCATCTGGTACCTCCCATACCCATCTGGAACCGCCCACTTTAGAAATTGATTAAAATTATTAATAGACATAACGCGATTGTTCAAAATTCTGTATTCAGTAAAGCTCAAGCAGGATAAAGTTTTTGAGACAAAATCTGGAAGTCTAGCCGCGCCCCTTCTGGTACCTCCATACAAATGTACCACTCCGCCAACTTCAGAGATGGATTAATAATGTCAGTACATCTACCGCGATCGTACCCGAATTCTGTATTTAGTAAAGCTCAGGCAGGAAAAAGTTTTGGAGAAACAATCTGGAAGTCTACACACGCCCCTTCTGATAACTCCCATACAAATTTACCACTCCGGCCACTTTAGAAATCGCGTAATAATATCAATATACATAGTAGAAAAAGTTATGTTTTATATGGGGTGAGGGCAAACGTAAGTAGGGATTACCGACTGAAACTTTCTTACTGGTTGTAGTACGATTTGTTCATTGTTTTAAAATATGCCTCAGTTTCGGAGATCACCTCTTCATTCGATGCAAATGAATGAACCCCTTTTGGTACTACCTGTACAAAATTGTCATTTTTGAAAAATTTATATTTTTTTAAAAGTTCCTAAAGTTCAAATAGAGGATATTTAACTTTGGTCAGTTTAATTATCTTGTTATAGTACAGAAAACTGAAGCATTTGGCACACCCCTTCAAGTACCTCCCATATTTTTTTTTTTTCTAAGTACACTGCATTTAATCAAATTTTGCAAAAAAAATTACCAATTTCCGGAAAATGTATAATTTCTAAAATAAAATACTCGAAGAAACTTTAGATACCAGGGGATTTATCCGACCTTTTATTAATTATATTTTCTTTTGAGATTTTGTGCGAATAAGTAAGATATATTTTACTTAGTTCTCAGTTCGTAACGCAAAACGCCATACAAAAAGAACCATTTGCCCAGAGATGTTGAATTTAACTTTATCACATTTATTGTTTTATAAATTTTGTCGGACTTTAAGTTTTACGATCAGACAAAAACTACTCCCACTTTCCATACAACTCCATTTTGGGGGTAAAAAAAAAAATGTTGTAGTCCAAAAACTTGTTTTATCACTATTTTTGGGAAATGGTGGAGGGTAATTTAAAATAAATACGACTAAAATTAAAATTAAACAAAATAAACTAAAATTTATTCCTAAACATGTTTTCTATCACTTGTTTATAAATAAGTTGATAGTAGTCTTGAAGGTAATGGCTGAACACGATAATTTATGAATGGGCATACCTTCAATTTCCCACTTCGTGTCTATAAAAAAACGTAAGTTCAATATGCTCCAATTGCATTTATATAAAGTAAAGTATGTGAAAGTCAGTTGAACTGTCTGAAATTACCGTACTGCCTTATGACTAATTGTCCAAATACTGTACAATTTTGGATCACACACACCAGCACAGATTTTAGTAAGTGGGTTGCATTCATGATAAAACATACGTACGCTTGGTACAAATATGTTTGTACTCGTTTGCAACAAGCGCATGTTGGTTGCAGGTCCCCATCGAGAATGGGCACATGTGCATATGTATATGTACGTATGATAACATTATGCAAATGCCGCTGGCGATTTTCTTCTGCCTTCATTGAGAATAAGGTGAGCTGAAAAGAAACAAGAACAAACATTAGGAGTCGAGGCAACAGAAACAAACTCAGTAAGCAAGATTGACTTTGCATTTTACTTAACATCTCATTAGAACGTACGAAGGACAATTGTGTTGCTTGTTGGATGGGAATACATAAGTCGAAAGTGTCAACATTAATACATTTTAATGCATACAAAATAAGTTGCTTTTGAATACGAAAATTATTCAGAAGTGTAAGACAGAAATTTTCAAGAAAAATCATTGGTAGACATTGTAGGTACGTTGCCCGGAATGCATACGTGGAATCTACTTGTAGTTAATTATTGGACTTGATAGCAATTTGTCTTGCCATGATTATTTTTTATATACGAGTTTGTTGAAATAGAACGGCCCATGATATTAAAATGGTTTTAACGTAAGTTCGGGACCGGCCGTGGCATAGTGGTTAGAACACGCGACTACCATGCGGGAGATCGCAGGTTCAAACCTGGCTCCAGTCATCTTAAAAGAAAAAAATAAATAAAATTTTCTTTCATTGTCGGCTCCCCTCGAATGTTGTTTGACAGCAACTTCGCAGTATTAAGCGTCGATTCAATCGTCGTGTCTAGTAAGAGCTTCTCAAAACAGTGACGTTCGCATTCGTCGATAAATAAGTAGGTGCCGTTAGTTGTGAATCTAAAAACAGTAAGCGTGTTAATTCACAACAACGCGAGAAGCTATCCCATACCTCATTCATGGGGTGCAAAGGGAAATTAAGTTTTTTTTAAGTTTTTAACGTAAGTTCTTATGAAATATTAAATCTCAAAAAAATGTTTACGATATACTTGGTTAGAACTACAGTTATGTATATCACTTAAATTTGTTTATAATAACAATATATTACAAAATGAAAAAAAACTTCGACATGGGTATTCCCTCACACTCATCCTTGCGGACAGAAATTTCAATCAGGAGAACTGAGCGATAAATATCCTCACCCATGATATTGTATGATATTTTTTAAGTCTTGAGTTATTTAAATTTACCGATTTTTCGTTTTGACAGTAAGACCATAAGTGAACAGACATGTACTAAGACTGTTTAAAGTGTTACAATGTAAAAATTATTGACAAAGGTAAAAAGTTAATTTAATTTTCTCTGGACATTTGGTTATTTTGTACGGGGTTCTCGAATGGGTCTTATACGGTACTAACTGGTAACTAAGATCAAAGTCCCTTATTAATTGGAACAAGGGACAGGACAACGTGTCCAATATTCGTAAGTTAACGTTCAATTAATGATTATCTTTTGCAAAATTTGACTAAATTCAGTGTACTTACAAGCAAGGTATGCGCTAAAGCGGCGATTTCTGTCGTTACATTTTGAGCCAAATATGATTGCTTTCAGTGTACTTTCAAAAAAGATGTGTATGTAAAACTATAAGAGTGAGAATTCGGTCATTTGTATGAGAGGTACCAGAAGGGGTGTTGCAAAGTTTTAGATTTCTAAATTATTATGGAAGAAATATTAATTTTATAAATATAAAGCGTGGTTCAATTTTGAAGGGCCGATGTTGATTTTGAAGTAAACATAAATTATTTGGAAAATTATTGCCATTTATTTTTACTATGTTATATTGGTACAGTTTAATTATGTATGGAATAATATAACTAGGCCAAATGGCCGCCGCGACCTAGGCGGCATACCTCCATCCGATGGTCAAAATTTTCTATGACGCTGAGGCATAATTAAGGTTCTATGCCTTTAATGTGCCGAATTATCTCATCCTTTAGCCCTGAATTGTGGCTGGCATATCGACGTAAACCTTTTTTTTTTCAAATAACCCCAAAGAAAAGAGTCCAACGGTGTCAAATCACATGATCTTGGCGGCCAATTGACATCGCCACCACCGCCCTTGAATTTGTCGCGCAAAAGAGCCATTGTTTCGTTGGCTGTGTGGCAAATGGCACCGTCCAGTTGCAACCACATATCGTCCACATCCATACCTTCCAATTCGGGCCATAAAAGCGAACACCATTCACAGTAACTGCCTGACCAGCCCCATTTTGAAAAAAAATACGGCCCTATGATGCTGCTACCCCATAAATCGAAGCAAACAACCACTATTTGTGAGTGCATTGGTTTTTCGACAATCACTCATGGATTATCATTCGCTCAAATACGGCAATTCTGCTTATTGATGAATCCACTGAGGTGAATAATGTTCATCTACGACGAGCGCGAGTTAAGGTGGACGGCTCTCCAGCCATACTATTGCGAACAGCAGCAATATTTTCTGCAATACGAGCTATACGCGCATGCACCGTTGTTTTTACATCTCCTACAGACCCGGTTTGCTCAAATTTTTTGGACGATTTTTCCGACTGTACCCACATTTGGACGATTAAATTGACAGAAAAAATCACGAAGTGCACGATATGCATTTTGGTTTGAATGCCCATTTTCGTAATAAGCCTAAATAACTTTAACGCATTGCTTGATTGTGTAACTCGTCTTTCCATGGCTCAAATTGAGTTAGTCTGAAATTGAGAAATGTCAAATACAATGCAAACCAGTACAGAAATTTCAGTCAGTTGAACTGACTGATAAATACCATCACCCAATATAAGATATTGTTTAAGTCTTGAGTTATTGAAATTAACCGATTTGTAATTAAAAGCAGTTAGAAAGTTTCAGTCGGGCAACCCAACTTACATTTACCCTTACCCTCAGTAAAATAAATAATTTTCTATTATATTGATATTATTACTCGATTTCTAAAGTGGGCGGAGTGGTACATTTGTATGGGAGGTACGAGAAGGGGAGTGGTTAGGCTTCCAGATTCATGTTCCGTTACTTTATCCTGTTATAGCTTTACTAATTACAGAATTTGGGCACGATTGCCTTGGGTGTATTAATATTATTAGTACATCCCTAAAGTGGGCGGAAAAGTACATTTGTATGGGAGGTACCATAAGGGGCGTCCTAGACTTCCAATTTTTTCTCCAAAACTTTGTCCTGTTATAACATAACAAAATTCAGAATTTGGGCACGATCGTGTCGAGTGTATTGATATTATTACCCTATTTCTAAAGTGGGCGGAGTGGTACATTTGTATGGGAGGTACCAGAAGGGGCGTGTCTAGACTTCCAGATTTTCTCTCCAAAACTTTACCCTGCTTAAACTTTACTAAATACAGAATTTGGGCACGATCGCGTTAGGTCTTTTAATAATATTTATCGATTTCTAAAGTGGGCGGTACCAGATGTGTATGGGAGGTACCAGATGGGGCGTGAATAGACTTCCAATTTTTTCTCCAAAATTTTATCTTGTTATAGCTTTACTAAAAATAGAATTTGGGCACGATCACGTTTAATTTATTGATATTATTTCTCCATCTCTATAGTGGGCGGAGAGGTAGATTTGTATGGGAGGTACCAGAAGGGGCGTGGCTAGGCTTTCAAAATTTTTTCCAAAACTATATCCTGTTATAGCTTTACTAAATACAGAATTTGGGGACGATCCCGTAGGGTGTATTGATATTATTATTCGATTTCTAAAGTGGGCGGAATGATGTATTTGCATGGGAGGTACCAGAAGGGGCGGGGCCATGTAGTCCATTTGCAATACCGTAAGTAGTTTTGAGAAAATAATAACTCGTGCAAAATTTAAAAACATTTGGTTGTGTCTTTCACCAGACAGACAGACAGACAGACAGACGGACATGGCTCAAACGACTTAAAAAGTCATGAATCGAATTTGGTTCAAAGACACCTAGGGTCTAAAAACACTCCTTCTATGTGTTACACTTTTGGGTCGTATCAAATGATATATACCCTCATCCCTAAGGGTGATGGTATAAAAAGAACTTGACGTTTAGGAGTGGTTCACTTTCAACATCGGCCCTTTCACTTTAACCACCCTTTAGATTATTTTGTATGGGTGGTACTAGAAGGGGTAGGGCTTTTTTATACCATCACCCTTGAGGATATATATCATTTGATACGAAAAAAAGTGTAACGCTTAAAGGTGACGAGTTAGACCCCAAGTATCTTAAGACCAAATTCGTTTCAGGACTTTTTAAGACGATTGAGCTATGTCCGTCTGCCTGGCTGGCTGGATGGCTAGTCAGCAGGATAACTCGAGTAAACCTTAACGGATCGGTATGAAAATTTACCAATATAATATTTTTCAAAACGAACTTATGGGATTGTAAATGGGCAAAATAACCCCACCCCTTCTGGTACCTCCCATACAAAATTACCTATTTTTGGATAATTTATATTTCTTTCATAACTTCCAAACGGACGATCGTTGGATATTTAAATTTGGTCAGTTTATCTTGCAAAAGTAGACAAACCCTAAGAAAACCGAAACCTTTGCCATACCCCTTCTGGTACCTCCCATACAAATGACCTAATTGACCATTATAGTTTTGCATACATACCTCTTTTGTAAGTAAATTTAATTTACTTAAATTTGAGTATGATGTTCGCTTATGAAAATAGGACTCAGGAATGAATATGGGCTATATCGGGTCACCCCTTCTGGTACCTCTCATACAAAATTACCTATTTTTGGAAAATTAATAATTGACCCATAACTTCCAAACGGACATTTGAGGGGTAATGAAAATTAGTCGGTTAATTTATATTGTGAAAGGAGGCGAATCCTCAGAAAAGCTAACTATTTGACACACCCCTTCTGGTACCTCCCACACAATGGACCGAACTCACCCCTATAGTCTTACATACATATCTTTTTTTGTAAGTGCACTGAATTCAGTCAAATTATTCGTAAGTTGTACGTATGAAAATTTGGTACCCCCTATCAAAATAAATTTTTTTTGAAAAATTAATATTTCTCACATAAATTCCAAACCGGCACCTATACCCCCTACACAAATAAGTAAAGTTTTGGACGATTTGGACCACAAGCAGGGGAAAAAATATACATAAGTAATTTTATTTTAATTAAAAATCTATTCATTTCAATAACTCAAGACTTCAACAATATCTTATATTGGGTGATGGTATTTATCAGTCAGTTTACCTGACTGAAATTTCTGTACTGGTTTTCGGAGTACTTTTCTCTCGAATGCTCCTAGGTGTTGTATGTAAGTTATCATAAGCACCCATTATTTGGCAGCATTCAACACAACGGGTAAGAATAGCACCTGGTATAGCTGTTTCTTAGTATCCAGAGACAATGGGTGTTACTAAAGTGCTGCTGAAGTCAGTAAAAACTGTTGGCAAGCATTATTCTCCGCTTGATTTCATTTCTGACATTATATTTCTTTTTGACGGAAGATCCGAGGTTGGTAAATTCATCTACTACCTCAAAACAATAATTGTCAACGTTCCCCATTAAGAGGACTCTTTGTTCGTTGAAATCATTATTTTTTCCCCCCCCCCCCGATGACCACCAAACCCATTTTTTCTGACTCCTTTTCTAGTGATGATAAAACTGCAGTAACATCCTACAGATTTCGGCCAATGATGTCTATATAATCGGCATAGACTACTGGCATGTGGCTCTTGTGGAATATTTTGCCAGACATGTTGACACCAGCCTTTCTCATCACCTTCTCCATAACTGTATTAAATAGTGTACGGGACAAGCTATCACCCTGCCTGGGACCTCTTTCCGTGTTGAATGGTTCAGACTGGTCTGGTGTTTTCCAAGGTACATAGGCGACAAATTCTGTGAAAGAAAATTCAATTAATTTTGGCATTTTCCAACACATCTATAAACATTTGTTTACACGTTAAAACAATCACTTCTCATTTCTTTAAATCCTGAATTCAATCTTCTACACATCAATAACATTACAACATTCACATTCACCCACGCCATATTTTCACTTCATGCATATGCAAGTACTGCTGCTGTAGCATATGATAAATTAAATGTACACTCGAATATAAAAGGTTGAAATTAATAAATATTTGAATAAGCGCTAAAGTGTGAAAATTGTAACGATTCTGTGCTAAGAGCTTAAAAGAAGCTAACTCAACACAAGATTGATGGGTTAATCAATATTTCATTAGTTATTTGAACATACGCTAAATTTGCACCTTATATTTGAATACTCGCATAAAATGCCGAAATCCGATCTCGTAATAAATGCGTTCAATACGGTGAGGGATGAAATTTACTCGTATTCTCGTAGATGGAGTGGCAATTTGAAGGCAAAAGCGTACGAGGCATGGAAAAGCAATGGCGGATTAACATTTTAGCAATATGAAGGTGATGTGTGTTCTTATATTGGGATAATGAATATTTTATTTTGTGATAATTGCAGGGGGAATGGAATTTACTTATACACTCATTCTATAGCAAACTAATCTAATGTGGGTGTTTTTGTTTTGTTTTGTTAATATAAGATGTTCATTGTGTTATCCCCAAACAATAAGTCTTGCGAATTGGAATCTTGAAACAGCCGAATTTCACGAGTAAATACTAAAGTTAGATTAAAACGAGAATTATATTATTATGTTTATGCGTATTTGATTTACAATCATCGACTTAACTTCGAATAAAAATCTAAAAAATAACATTATATTCTAAAGTAGTATTGAAGTAATAAAAAACTTCGTGATAAACTGCTCGAACGGGAAAAACAGTTGATTGGTTCATCCCGCCAGTTTTGCAGTTTCGCCGAAGACATTTTGAGGACGTTAACATTAGTTTTTGATCAAAAACAAAACTGAAATATCATAAACGATATCGAAAGCATAAGTAACACAAAAGTTGAAGAGCAGAGATACTAAAATATTGACACAAACATTACTCTAACTGAGTTAGTATAATATCGAAGTCAATTCTACATTTTTATTTCCAAATAAACCCGGTAAATGGCGCTTGCGTGAATTTCTAACAAAAATTTTATAGTGTGGACCAATTGCTTGATCATGAGAACAAACTTATGGTATAAATGTATCCGGTAGGAGGCGCTGAAGTGGACTTATTTCGAAAATTTAAGTTGATGGTCCGAATTTACTCAAACTTTAAATAGGTGGTGTTTATTGTTTTTTCTTCTTATTAAGCAGCAGCAATAGAAATTCATCCACCAGTAGCCGCACGTAGAAAGAAATTTTGCTATTTATATATAGTTCGTCACACCAAATTTAGTTAAAAGCTCTTTCTCCTGGTCCTTCCAACGAAGTTTTCGTCGCCCCCTCCAGCGTCGCCCATCGAGTTTATTGCTGAATACTTTTCGAGCTGGAGCATTTTCACCCATTACTACAACGTTTTGGTCTAACTGAACACGCTTGAATACACCGATGTCGTTATACAACTCATACAGCTTATGGTTAATTCGACGACGTTATTTCTTTCATAGACTCCAAGAACGGATTAACTAATGTCATTATCTAGGATTAGACGCTGTAGTGCACGACGGGTAGGATTAGATTTGGATAGGATAGAATAGGATCGTTGTTCGCCGAGAGATTACTTTGTCATTAAATCGCTTGGCTAGCTAGCAGTGTTAGACTTTTATTAAATATGGTACCAGTGGTGTTTACTGCAACCTTCCGCATAATTATCTCATTATTATGTTAAAAACCAGTACAGAAATTTCAGTCAGGTAAACTGACTGATAAATACCATCACCCAATATAAGATATTGTTGAAGTCTTGAGTTATTGATATGAATAGATTTTTAATTAAAATTAAATTACTTATGTATATTTTTTTCCCTGCTTGTGGTGCAAAATCGTCCAAAACTTTACTTATTTGTGTAGGGGGTATAGGTGCCGGTTTGGAATTTATGTGAGAAATATTAATATTTCAAAAAAAATTAATTTTGATAGGGGGTACCACAAGGGGTGAACCGAAACAGCCTTATTCATTCCTAACTCAAATTTTCATACGTACAACTTACGAATAATTTGACTGAATTCAGTGCACTTACAAAAAAAGATATGTATGTAAGACTATAGGGGTGAGTTCGGTCCTTTGTGTGGGAGGTACCAGAAGGGGTGTGTCAAATTGTTAGGTTTTCTGAGGTTTCGCCACCTATCACAATATAAATTAACCGACTAATTTTCATTACCCCTCAAATGTCCGTTTGGAAGTTATGGGTGAATTATTAATTTTCCAAAAATAGGTAATTTTGTATGGGAGGTACCAGAAGGGGTGACCCGATATAGTCCATATTCACTCCTGATTCATATTTCATAAGCGTACAAATTACTCATAATTTAACTGAATTCAGTGTACTTAGAAAAAAGATATGTTTGTAATACTATGGGGGTGAGTTCGGTCATTTGTATGGGAGGTACCAGAAGGGGTGTGTCAAATAGTTAGGTTTTCTAGGGTTTTGCCTCCTATAATAACATAAATTAATCGACCAATTTTCATTACCCCCCAAGAGGTCGTTTGGAAGTTATAGGAGAAATATTAATTTTCCAAAAATAGGTAATTTTGTATGGGAGGTACCAGAAGTCGTGAACTGATATAGTCCATATTCATACCTGTATCTAATTTTCATAAGCAAACATCATATGCAAAATTTGAGTGATCTCAGTTTACTTATAAAAGAGATATGTATGTAAAACTATAAGGGTCAATTCGGTCATTTGTATGGGAGGTACCAGTAGGGGTGTGTCAAATAGTTAGGCTCTCTGAGGTTTCGCCTCCTATCACAACATTAATTTATCGACCAATGTTCATAACCCCCCAAGTGACTGTTTTGAAGTTATTGGAGAAATATATAATTTCCAAAAATAGGTCATTTTGTATGGGAGGTACCAGAAGGGGTGAACCGATATAGTCCATATTCATACCTGAGTCTAATATTTATAAGCAAACATCATACACAAAATTTGAGTGATCTCAGTTTACTAGCAAAAGAGATATGTATGTAAAACTATAAGGGTCAATTCGGTCATTTGTATGGGAGGTACCAGAATGGGTGGGGCACAGGTTTCGGGTTTCTTAGGGTTTGTCTACTTTTGGAAGATAAATAAACTGACCAAATTCAAACATCCTCCAGTTGTCCGTTTGGAAGTTATGGAAGAAATATTAATTTTCCAAAAATAGGTAATTTTTTATGGGAGGTACCAGAAGGGGTGTGTCAAATAGTTAGGCTCTCTGAGGTTTCGCCTCCTATCACAACATTAATTTATCGACCAATGTTCATAACCCCCCAAGTGACTGTTTTGAAGTTATTGGAGAAATATATAATTTCCAAAAATAGGTCATTTTGTATGGGAGGTACCAGAAGGGGTGAACCGATATAGTCCATATTCATACCTGAGTCTAATATTTATAAGCAAACATCATACACAAAATTTGAGTGATCTCAGTTTACTAGCAAAAGAGATATGTATGTAAAACTATAAGGGTCAATTCGGTCATTTGTATGGGAGGTACCAGAATGGGTGGGGCACAGGTTTCGGGTTTCTTAGGGTTTGTCTACTTTTGGAAGATAAATAAACTGACCAAATTCAAACATCCTCCGGTTGTCCGTTTGGAAGTTATGGAAGAAATATTAATTTTCCAAAAATAGGTAATTTTGTATGGGAGGTACCAGAAGGGGTGGGGCTATTCAGCCCATTTACAATCCCATAAGTTCGTTTTGAAAAATATTGATACTGGTAAATTTTCATACCGATCCGTTAAGGTTTACTCGAGTTATCCTGCTGACCAGCCATCCAGCCAGCCAGCCAGCCAGCCAGCCAGCCAGCCAGCCAGCCTGCCAGCCAGCCAGCCAGACAGACGGACATAGCTCATTCTTCTTAAAAAGTTCTGAAACGAATTTGGTCTTAAGATACTTGGGGTCTAACTCGTCTCCTTTAATGCGTTACACTTTTTTTCGTATCAAATGATATATACCCTCATCCCTAAGGGTGATGGTATAATAATCGCATGACAGACTATCGCCCTGTCTAAAAACTCGCTTTTTAGAAATGGCTCTGATAGATTTTTGCCTATTTTCACTTAAAACTTCGTAGGGTCATCCTGAATCTCTGTCGTACCGGACTGTCGAATGCATTTCTTGGGTCTTCTCCAGGATTTGCCGTAGTGTGAATATCTGATCAGTCGTGGATTTGCCTGGTCTAAAGCCAAACTGATAAGATCCAATCAATGTCGCTGGGCTGGGCTTTAATCTTTCACATATTCGAAGAATAAAATTATAATCCCGCGATAGTTGGTAAACCCACTTAGATTGCCTTTCTTAAGCCTGGGACGTAGAACACTCAGATCCCAATTGAAGATCATGCATTCCTTTAGCCAAATCGTATGTATGAGCTAGTGCATGCACGTTGCCAACTCATCGCCGCGGGTTTTTATAAGTTTTACCGGCAGTCCATCGGCCCCCGCAACTTTAGTGATGGTAAACGTTACAACTGCCGTGCAGATGTCGTTCTGGCTCAGTCAAGGACAATCTGCTTCGTCGTCGATAATTGGCTTGATTTAGTCACTTATGCTGCCTTTGGGAGCGATCTTGTACTCTGCGATCTCAATATTTGCAGCACTGTTCCAAAAGCTTTGCTTTTTACCTTTTGTAGAACTTTTGGGCTTTACCTATATCCTTATAATTTTCAATATCCTGACTCTCTCTTTTTTCCATAGACGCCTTTTCCGACTGGAGAGGCTTTTCGTCTCCTTCATCTTCTCATTTTATTATTCGAAGTAGACATTGGTTGCAGTTTTGCTTGTATGCAGCATCCATTTCCTCAGACATTTCGCGACATTCCTCATAGTACTAGTCTGACCGTGGTTGTCATAATCCAGTACGATCATAGCGGTATTGGTCATAGTATTCGATATATGCTGCCACTGGTGTCGGGAACATCAGAAATATGGGGTTTGTTTGAAGTAATTGAGATAGTTGGTTGGAATATGCATTTGCTTATTTCGTTGGTATGCATCTTTGTAATGTCAAACTTTCTTTGCGATTGGCTACGAGCGTTTTTAGTATTGCTTAATCACGTTCGTATCTTGACTGCAACAAGTTTTTGATCCTGATCCGAGTCAATATTGGCACCGCGCATATCACGAACGCCCATAACAATTGAGATATGACTTCCATAGAGTACCATGTGATCAATAGTGATTCTTGCCTTTTGATCAGGGGATATCCAGGTTGTCATGTGCATATTTTTATATGGGAATCTAATTTCACTCACTACCATGATTCTTGCTGACGCGTGTACAAATTCGTGTCTATCGGCATTTGTACAAGATGCCACGGTTTATACGTCGTGTGCATGCCTGTCATGTATGGCGGTGATGTCAGCCTTGCTTTTGTCGCGGACTTCCGCTGATCGGATAAAGACACCATCTATGTAGAGGGTTCAAACATTCAAGGTGGATATCAAAATTTCGGGAATCTTGTTTTTATTGAAGGAAAAATTTAATCTATGGGACGTTGTAAGCAGGTTACTCTAATTGGAGTAACGATTAGAGAACTCTAATGAGAAAATCCCTCAACCACCTTGGTTATTAAACTTTGAGTAGTGTGAAATTGCCACTCTGACGATTGAAGGTTAATTGTAAGCCATGATGATTGGAGTGAATATGTTTAAAAGATTTGGAAATATACAACATATATTTTTTTTGCTGCAAACATCTAAGAATTGCCATATCTAGCGACAGTTTAGAAATACTTCCAAAAGAGCCAAAATTTAAATTGATTTATTAAGTTTACAATTTTGTCAATACATTAAATTATATAATTGAACTAGCTTTCCCGACACGCGTTGCTTCACCCGATCTTCTAAAGAATTTAAGAAGTTATGAAAGAAATATTTATTATCTTTTTTGTGTTGTGATTTTTCGACCTTATTATATAATCCTTATAAATGATTTTTCAAGCTCTAGGTCTGTTTTTGTAAATTTTTATTTTTTATTTATTTTATTCGATATTTCGCCTTCCTTTGGATGGCATCTTCAGGAATTTTTTATATCTAAAACAAAAAACAACAAATTTTTGCATACATACATTTTTCACTTAACAAACAAATTCTTACACAGTAACAATAATCAAACGTCTTGCTACAAATACATTTTATATTGAACTAGTTACACATATGATTTTTGTTTGTTTATTATGTGTCTGTAGTTTTGCGCTATATTGTCAACATCGTTTTTATAATTTATTCTCTTCTCTTGCGGTACGTTTATGATGTGAAGCATCTCTAGAGTAAAGCGTTTGTTGTAGTTTTTCTCTGTCTGTAATATCCTAACGTTTTCTAAGTTCGGTGTGTGCCCTCTCTCTGCACAGTGGGAGGCTAGTGCAGTTTTTTGGGTTGGTAAATTACTCCTATTTCTTAGATCTGATCTGTGTCCTGATATTCTTGTCTTAAGTTTGTTTTTTGTCGTTCCAACATATGATTTGTCGCATATGTTGTTCCCGTCACCAGTGCAATCAATCTTATATATAAGATTGGACTTTTCCATTCCTCTTCTGCAGTAAATTTTATTTGTCCATGAAAACTGTTGAGTTCTTTTAACGTCTCGTTTATCGCATCAACTTTAATTATTCCAAGCAGGTCGTCTACGTACTTGGTAAGTAATCTGGGTTTGATTTTTAGTTTTTGCACACAATGGTTTTCCTTAATACAAAATTTTAATATCTTTAAAAAGAGTTCCTTTGGCATCGCAGTATGTTTTTTAATCTCTTCCCATTTCTTAATGATTACGTCAAAAGCGAAGTCAACTGGTATACTTGGAAATAAAGATATTACGTCAAAGGAAATTAACTTTTCGTCATAACATATTGCACTGTTGTTGATCTTATTTTTAAATTGCACTGCATCCCTTACATTAAACTTCGATTCTGCTGTAAGATAAACGAGACGTTAAAAGAACTCAACAGTTTTCATGGACAAATAAAATTTACTGCAGAAGAGGAGCAAAACGGTAGACTTCCATATTTGGATTGTATTATTATACGAAGAGGAAATACAATTAAGACTGACTGGTATCAAAAACCAACTGCCTCGGGCCGTATTATTAACTATTATGTGTGCCAACCAAAGACAATAATTATAAATACGGCTAAAAATCTATTCAATCGAGTGCTCAATATAAGCGACCGACAATTTCACAAAGACAATAAGAGGAAAATTATGGACATCTTAAAGAAAAATGCATTCCCAGAAAAACTTATTAGGAAACTGATTTGGGAAAATATTAAAAAACGCACACCCGAAGAAAAACCGGAAAGAATATATAAAACAATGACATATGCACCAGGAATAACAGAGAGATTAATACACTCGGAAATATATAACACAAAACAAAATACGTAATAGCATCAACAACATCAAATAATTTGCGCAAACTATTCACAAACACAAAAAGTAAAGTTGACAAAATGGAAAAGTCCAACCTTATATATAAGACTAGCTTTCCCGGCTCGCGTTGCTTCGGCCGTACATACAATGAATCTTCTTATGAATTTGAGGAATACAGGTAAAATGCAAACGCTTCATAACACGAACGAACACCCCATATAAGTGATTGTAGCTCTATCCCATTGGTCTAAGTGATTGTACCGCTTTAGTCCCTTTTTTATCCCTAAAAGTACGAATTTCAAAAGATACATTCGTATGGCACAACTAAAATGGACTGGTACCCCCACTAACTCTATAGGAAACATGCCCATATACGATTATAGCTTTAGCAGTTGGGTCTGGGCGATAGTATCAGTTTATCAGAAAATAAAGAACGCATTTCGAAAAATTACTTTACAACCCACAACTAATATATTCATTTAAATATTTGACACTACAGCTTTAGCCGTTTAGTACCAGTTTTAACACTTTTCCGCCTTTTTATACCCCTAAAAGGTAAGAAATTCGAAAAGACTTCTTGCGTTGTTCAAATTCCATAGGGAGCATGCCCATATAAATTATCATAATTATATCATTATTGGTCTGGGCGATATAAATATTTTTAGAAAAAAAAAAATTAAAAACAACCCATATCAATTATAGCTTTAGACGATTGGTCTGGGTGATGGCACAAGTTTTATCCCATATTGCTCATTTTTACTCCTAAAACTAAAAATTTCCAAAAAAAAAACCTTTCTTAGCTGACTTTAACGCGAAAAGGGGAATAACCACTCAAAATTGCATCATTCTATATGCATCCAGACGCAATTTTAAATATATAGATTTTGAAAATGTTATTACAATGGGTTATCCCCATGTATCATTTTCATGTATAGGAAATCTTATAATCTATAAACGATTAAAATTTTGGCTGGTGTGGGCGGTGCCACGCCCCTTTGTATAATTATGTTTTCATGTAGCCTATGACAGAGGCCCTACGAATAGTACTACACAGTGACAATTTTATTGCAATCGGTCCATTTATTTCGCCGAGATAACGATTTTATCAAAAGGGGCGTGGCACCGCCTTTTTTCTGCGAGACGTAATCCCCCATGTACCATTTACATATGTAGCAAATCTCATCTTCATACCTCTAATGGCTCTTGGGATATGACCGATTGAAATTTTGGTTTGTGTGGGCGGTGTCACGCGCCTTTGTCTAATTATGTTTTCATGTAGCCTATGATAAAGGCCTTATGGACAGTAGCACATATAGAAAATTTAATTGCAAATGGTTCATTTATTTGGGCAATATAACTATTTTTTAAGAAACAAAGTATTTTTCTTATACGACCGATGTACGTACCAAATCTCGACTTCGTACATATAATGGTTTAAAAGATACAGCCATTTAAAAATTCCAGTTGTATGGGGGCGGTGCCACGCCCATTTTACACCCTTGCAGTCCGAATTTCCAAAAATCCCTTCTTAGTGCGCGCCTACGTCATAAAAGAAACATACATTCTAAATTTCACGGTTCTAGTTTTAGCCGTTTGGGCTGGGGAGTGATCAGTCAGTCACCTAAGCCTTTTATATATATAGATTGATTGCACTGGTGACGGGAACAACATATGCGACAAATCATATGTTGGAACGACAAAAAACAAAGTTAAGACAAGAATATCAGGACACAGATCAGATCTAAGAAATAGGAGTAATTTACCAACCCAAAAAACTGCACTAGCCTCCCACTGTGCAGAGAGAGGGCACACACCGAACTTAGAAAACGTTAGGATATTACAGACAGAGAAAAACTACAACAAACGCTTTAATCTAGAGATGCTTCACATCATACGTTTATGAGAGAGAAGAGAATAAATTACAAAAACGATGTTGACAATATAGCGCAAAACTACAGACACATAATAAACAAACAAAAATCATATGTGTAACTAGTTCAATATAAAATGTATTTGTAGCAAGACGTTTAATTATTGTTACTGTGTAAGAATTTGTTTGTTAAGTGAAAAATGTACGTATGCAAAAATTTGTTGTTTTTTGTTTTAGATATAAAAAATTCCTGAAGATGCCATCCAAAGGAAAGCGAAATATCGAATAAAATAAATAAAAAATAAAAATTTACAAAAACAGACCTAGAGCTTGAAAAATCATTTATAAGGATATTTATTATCCAAAAATAGCATGGGAGGTACCAGAAAGGGTGGGGCTATTCTGCCCATTTTCAATCCCATTAGTTCGTTTTAAAAAGCCATTAATACTGGTAAATTTTCATACAGATTCGTTAAGGTTTTCTCGAGTTATCCTGCCTTATTGCCATCCATCTAGTCTGCCAGACAAACGGACAATCGTCTTAAAAAGTCCTGAAACGAATTTGGCCTTAAGATACTATGGGTCTAACTCGTCTTCTTTAATGCGTTACAAAAATTTTACCATATATTTTTACAAGTCATCTCTATATGCTAATAAATAAAGTTCTCACCTTTATTCTCACCTTTATTCTGACATAATTTCTGGTTTATAAGGCTTATATTTTATAGAAAATTGCCAAATACATTTAAGATAATTCGTGCAAATTTTCAGAACTCTATCATTAAGAACAAACAAGTTACAGAATTTTGATCCGGTAAGGATTAAAATTTCCACTGTGCGGTGCCTCGGCCGTTTGTTTTATTATGTTTCCATGTAGCCAATGATATAGACCCTACGGATAGTGCTACACAGTGAAAATTAAATTGCAATCGGTACATTTATTTCGCCCAGATAACGATTTTTTTCAAAAGGGGCGTGGAACCGCCCATTTTCCAGCGATATGTAAACCTCTTCGTATAAGTAACATATGTATCAAATCTCATCTTCATCCTCTAATGACTCTTTAGATACGACTAATTGAATATTCAGTTTGTGTGGGCGGAGCCACGCCCCCTTTGGACTGTATTACACAAAGGGATTATAATTGCAAACGGTCCATTTATTTGGCCCAAGCCTTTTATATATATAGATAACTACCAATGCAAATTAATGTTTGCTCTGAACTTGTAACAAATTAGAGTTGCCTTTAACTTATACATATACTTGAGACGCTTCCTACACGTGAACAGCTTTTGCACCCGTAATTAGATACTGTTGTCTCTGTTAATTTGTTTCCAAAATTGATATTGTCAAACTTCGGGTTCAAACCATTAAGTAATTTACTCTCAATGTGATGCCGTATTCAACAGGCCTTTAGAGCACGAACAGAATCTAACAAGTCATTATATACTCACCCACTCATGCCTATGCATGCACTCCACATCTAAGTAAACGTTATTGCAATTTTTTATAAAGACCAACTTTTTCAATACTTTCTTTTTATGGTCATCAACTCTATTATTTCACAGGTTCAGTGAAATTTAACAATTTGGCTACGTACGTACCTATACATAGACTTATAAACTTGTTCATAGGGTGACATTTTTGAAAGTTTCAAAGTAAACTTCTTTGTGTTCCCCCAATGTCTGTAAGTTATAAATAGTGTTTGCAATATTACAACCAGGTTGTACTGCAATGAGTAAACAAATAACATTTCCTACTATGTGTTGGAGTGCCACCATACAGTTCGTACTGCCCTTAGCTAAAATAAAAAGGTAACTTTTCATTTTAAGGTGTGTAACAGAAGTGCGATGTGCATCTGTATGTGCCTTTCAATTTGTAACCCAATCGCCTCAGAGTAATCAGAGCAAAAATACGCAATTGCGAGGGGTTCCACAAATGTTTTGTGTAATTTGATAGTAAGAATTTTGTTACCCACATGGACACAGGAAAAACAAAATACTCCAAAAAAATTACGTATTGAAGGAAAATGAATACTTCCTTCTAAACAGACAGCTTGAGGATATTATAATTTGGTTGCTGGTGTAATTTTAACCAAACAATTCTTATATATGTAGGGATTTGGCTCATATTCACACAGAAATGTTTAATGTTGCCAGCCAGATGCTCTCCCACTGCACCATGTCAGCCGGTTGCGATGCGGACAACAACGCAATACAATAACACCACACAACAGCACCATCGGTCAGCAGCACAAATATCATATTTAAGTAGCGGCGTTCATCGCAAACATAAAACAGGCAATTGCTTTATAATTCTCATTTGGTTCTTGTCCCTCATAATATAAGGAGATGACGTTTTTCTACTACGATCGTCGGTGACACCTCAAAGACGAAGTTTATTGCCAAGCCAAGGATTGTTATCTGATCTTCTTGATCCTTTGGGAGTGTGAGATGGTAAGCGTACATTATTTTGGTACATATGCAAAAAAATTGCATGGTGACCTTTTTTACAGACGACTTTCTTAAAACTTTTCCAGGCTGTATATTATATTTTGTTCTAATCGGATAATAATTATGAGCAGGACACCGAGTTAAAGTGTGAAAATAGTGCCTCCCCAAATTCACTTGCAGTTGAGCCAAAAAAAATGTTCTGTCTTATTTTTTCACTAAATTTAATTCGTAACATATGTACACATTAATTGAGGTGAGTTCGAAATTTTTAGGACACCTAGTCCAAAAAATATTTGACATTGAAATCAAAAATTATTTTTGCATCGACTTTGACAAATTTTAAAAAAACAACTGTAAGGAATTTCGAATAAAACCAGTACAGAAATTTCAGTCAGTTAAACTGACTGATAAATACCATCACCCAATATAAGATATTGTTTAAGTCTTGAGTTATTGAAAATAATCGATTTGTAATTTAAACCAGTTAGAAAGTTTCAGTCGGGCAACCCGACTTACATTTACCCTTACCCTCAGTAAAACAAATAATTTTCTATTTTATTGATATTATTACTCGATTTCGAAAGTGGGCGGAGTGGTACATTTGTATGGGAGGTACGAGAAGGGGTGTGTTTAGGCTCCAGATTTATTCTCCATAACTTTATCCTGTTATAGCTTTACTAAATACAGAATTTGGGAACGATTGCGTTGGGTGTACTGATATTATTACTACATCCCAAAAGTGGGCGGAAAGGTACATTTGTATGGGAGGTACCATAAGGGGCGTGTCTGGACTTCCAATTTTTTCTCCAAAACGTTGTCCTGTTATAATATAATAAAATACAGAATTTGGGCACGATCGTGTCTAGTGTATTGATATTATTACCCTATTTCTAAAGTGGGCGGAGTGGTACATTTGTATGGGAGGTACCAGAATGGGCGTGTCTAGACTTCCAGATTTTTTCTCCAAAACTTTATCTTGCTTGAACTTTACCAAATACAGAATTTGGGCACGATCGCGTTAGGTCTTTTAATAATATTAATCGATTTCTAAAGTGGGCGGGACCAGATGTGTATGGGAGGTACCAGATGGTAGTGAATAGACTTACAATTTTAATCTTCAAAACTTTATCCTGTTATAGCTTTACCAAAAATAGAATTTGGGTACGATCACGTTTGATTTATTGATATTATTCCTCCATCTCTATAGTGGGCGGAAAGGTAGATTTGTATGGGAGGTATCAGAAGGGGCGTGGCCATGTAGCCCATTTTCAATACCGTAATTAGTTTTGGGGAAATATTAACTCGTGCAAAATTTCAAGACATTTGGTTGCGTCTTTCGAAAGTTATCGTGCGAACCAGCCGGACAGCCACCAGACAGACAGACAGACGGACATGGCTCAAACGACTTAAAAAGTCATGAATCGAATTTGCTTCAAAGAAACCTAGGGTCTAAAGTCACTCCTTCTATGTGTTACACTGTTGGGTCGTATTAAATGATATATACCTTCATCCTTACGGGTGATGGTATAAAGAATTTTGAAAATCGGTCAAAAATTGCGGCCTAAAATTTCAAATGTCCAAAAAAACTTTTTTTTCCCCACTGTGCGACACAGCGTTTCCGATACACAGTGTCAGCATATTGCGCATTCCATGGCAACTGCCGCAACAACCGTTCTAGCATATGAAGAACGGCGCGCAGACGAAACCCGGTGCGATGAAGAATTTCACATAGCGTCTGAGGAACAAGATGGTGCTTATAGAGCATCGCTACAGCCAATTGTAACCCGTGCTGTTAGGGAAAGGCACACGGAGACAGTAAAACAGGCGATACAGCTATTTAAGCGAAAAAAAACTGAGATGAAGGAACGGGAGAAAGAGGATACATAGCGATACAGGGATAGAGGTGAGCTCCGAAAATTGTACCAGAAAGTAAAAGCAAAAGGCTACGGTAATGGGCTCTCCTCCTGTAAGGACAAGGATGGAAATCTCGTTACAGATACGCAGAGTGTGCTGCATATATGGAAAGAACACTTCCAGCAACTGCTAGTTCCAGAAGGAAGCGCACGTGCAGCTATCACGCCAATTGCTTAGATTGCCCACCACCAAGCCGAGGCAAAAGAGCAATATCGCAGTTGAAAAGTAATAAAGCGAAGTTATTAGTTTCAACGAATATAGAATCTACTCGTTTGGCAAACTGCGTGAACGTTGACAACTATAGTTTCGAGGTGGTAGATAATTGTATCTACCTAGGCTCCGCCATCAACAAAACAAATAATGTCAGCCTCGAGATTCGGAGAAGAATCATCCTTGCTAGTAAATGCTACTATGGACTAAGCCAGCGATTTAATGACAGAGTCCGCTTTCGACGAACAAAAATCCATATATACCAGATACTGGTGCTACCTGTCTTGATGTATGGTTCAAAATCCTAAGTTATGACACAAGCGGAGGCATTGGTTCTGGCAGCATTCGAGAGAAAAATTATCCGTAAAAAATATAAGCCCATCATCGTTAACGGAGAGTATCGGCGTCGTATGAATCTGTACATCATGTACACTGACGTTGACGTGGTCAGACGCATTCAGGTGCAGCGGTTACGTTGGCTAGGTCATGTTGTACGCATGGACGAAAATGCTGATGGACGGCACAGAATAGGGCGACCAAAACTTTGTTGGAAAAACCAGGTTACTGAGATCCTTAGATAACTTTGTGTAACTAACTGGATAAGAAGCTCAGAAGATCAAGGCGCTTATAAAATTGTTCTGCGTGCGGTATATAAACCACTTGGATTGCTAAGAAGTGCCAGCTAAGTCAGGGAAAATCAATTGTTTTATTTCGTAAAATTTTAATTGTCCTTGCGAAGACTCTGGAGGCGGCTAAGACTACCTCAACCTAAGGTAAAACCCCCGTTATAGTACAACACCTACATTTTCGATTATTTCCCCTTCTTCCTCTACAATTACAAGTAAGTCCCTTAAGAGCACGATCGTTGAAAACGAGTTGCAGAATTTTTTCGATGCTTGGAAATTTAGCGAAATAATTTGTTGGCCCAGTATACTCACACCATGGGACCTATATTTTATAAAAAAAAAGATTTTACCAGGGGGTTACTGATAAAAGACAAAAGTGTTGCATATTCTAACCATCACACCAAGGTCGGCGCCGTCGTTGCTGATTGTATTTCTGGTGAATGGTGTTGAATACCCTAGTTGGCCCGACTTTTTTGTTGCTGCTACCAGTTCGCTTGTACATTCTGTTAATTAGTTTCCTTTTCAGGTAAAAGTTAATCATACATTAAAAAATAATATTAAAACCAGTAAGAAAGTTTCAGTCGGGCGACCCGACTTACATATACCAAATTGCTATTATATTGATATTATTACTCGATTTCTAAAGTGGGTGGAGTGGTAACTTTGTATGGGAGGTACTAGAAGGGGCTTGTCTAGACTTCTAGGTTTATCCTCCAAAATTGTATCCTGTTATAGCTTTACTAAATACAGAATTTGGGCACGATCATGTCAAGTGTATTGATAATATTATTCCATCTCTAAAGTGGGCGGAAAGGTACATTTGTAAGGGAGGTACCAGAATGGGCGTGTCTAGACTTCCAGATTTTTTCTCCAAAACTTTATCCTGCTTGAACTTTACTAAATACAGAATTTGGTCACGATCGTGGTAGTTCTAATAATAATATTAATCGATTTCTAAAGTTTGCAGTACCAGATGTGTGTGGGAGGTACCAGATGGGGCGTCGCTAGACTTCCAATTTTTTCTCCAAAACTATATCCTGTTATAACTTAATGAAATAAAGAATTGGGGCACGATCGTGTCGAGAATATTGATATTATTACTCCATCTCTAAAGTGGGCGGCGTGGTACATTTGTATGGGAGGTACCAGAAGGGGCGTGTCTAGACATCCAGATTTTTTCTCCAAAACTTTATCTTTTTATAGCTTTACTAAATACAAAATTTGGGCACGATCGTGTCAAGTGTATTGATAATATTATTCCATCTCTAAAGTGGGCGGAAAGGTACATTTGTAAGGGAGGTACCAGAATGGGCGTGTCTAGACTTCCAGATTTTTTCTCCAAAACGTTATCCTGCTTGAACTTTACTAAATACAGAATTTGGTCACGATCGTGGTAGTTCTAATAATAATATTAATCGATTTCTAAAGTGGGCAGTACCAGATGTGTGTGGGAGGTACCAGATGGGGCGTTGGTAGACTTCAGTTTTTTCTCAAAAACTGTATCCTGCTATAGCTTTACTAAATTAAGAATTAGGGTACGAGCGCGATGGATTTATTGATATTATTACTCCATATCTAAAGTGGGCGGAAAGGTGAATTTGTATGGGAGGTACCAGAAGGGGCGTGGCTAGACTTCCAATTTCTTTTCCAAAACTTTATCCTGTAATAGCTTTTCTAAGTACAGAATTAGGGTACGATCCCGTTGGGTGTATTGATATTATAACTCGATTTCTAAAGTGGGCGGAATGGTGTATTTGTATAGGAGGTACCAGAAGGGGCGGCGCCATGTAGCCCATTTGCAATACTGTAAGTAGTTTTGGGGAAATATTAACTCGTGCAAAATTTCATGACATTTGGTTGCGTCTTTCGAAAGTTATCGTGCGAACCAGCCGGACAGCCACCAGACAGACAGAAATGGCTCAAACGACTTAAAAAGTCATGAATCGAATTTGCTTCAAAGAAACCTAGGGTCTAAAGTCACTCCTTCTATGTGTTACACTTTTGGGTCGTATCAAATGATATATACCTTCATCCCTAAGGGTGATGGTATAATTATACATGCAATTTATTTTGGAATGCAGGCGACCCATGCCGCATCCTTAAACTTTGCTAGAATCCCCACTCATTCGGTTGTAAGACACAGTAAAAAACTTGTTTGTCGATAATTACAGAGCACTCCGATAGGTATAGTGCCTTCATGAGGTAATATGTCTCAGTGTGTTCGAGCCAGTTGTTTGTTAAACAGGACCGTATTCAATACTGCCGAACAAATTGTTTACATTATGCATATGTTTCAGTGTCTGATAACATATCAGCCTGTAATTTTGTCGTTTTCTCAGCAAACTGATCGATACCTTGCGTGTGCCCACCTTTTATGCCTCTTCGACCAATTTATCGTTGGACTCGGTATACTTGCATGCCCTATTGGTGTGTTATTTTGCTAGTGAACTCTCCGTGTGTGCAAATCAATGAATCAAGTGTCCTTTTCGAACACACATTGTGCTGTAATTACTGTGACAACACCTCTGTAGCCGTATGTGAGCCCTGTAAAATCGAAGAAGATGAAGTTGGAAACATGAAAAAAAAGAAGCGAAATGTATTGTTTCATTTTGTCCTCCTTGGGTAAACAACTAGTTTTGCCAATGTGGATGATGAAGGTGGGATACTCTGCCATACACATGAATGTGTTTTGTGCCAATCCATAAAGTTTGAATGTACATGTATAGTATTGTAGAAAATAGTTATAAAAAGTATCGACATTGGTTTGCTACACAGTATGAGAAAAAGTGTTATTTTCTGAATAATCTTTAATATGGAATAGACATTTTTAGAAAAATTTAAAGTATGAAGTCATATTAGTTCAAATACTTTCCATCTGTTTTTATAATTTAATGACCATTTATTTGTAACGTTTCTTGCGTATGTAGTCAGTCAACTAACTGATTGTCATATTATAGGGTGCCTTGCCTTTCTCCTTTAACATTTTTCATGAATGTAACTTATTTATCATACATATTCCGACTTCATTTTCAATAATGTTTTCTTTGCAATCATGTGTGTCTTCTGTAATTAAGAGAATTGTTCAGCTTTATTTTCCTTGTCGACAATTCCCTCATGGCCTTGTTCTTATTATGAAACATTCGTTAAGAAGTGGGAGGCAATTAAGACTTTCCATGATTTCGCACATAATTTTGCCTTTTAAATTATCATTCCTTTCTCCAAAAGAAGAAGTCTAAATTGACTACTGTACAACATCGTGTTAAGAAATGTTAAACTTGTAATATAATATTTTGATATTATAAATTAAATCGTATATGATTTAATATGGATTATATGTAGAAACATTACGGACAATTTATTAAACATATAACAGAAATGTTTGTTTTAATCACTTACCAGACTCTTAAACATATACACCAAATTCTCTAGCAATTATGGTATATGTATACTGTCAGTTAATTGATTTTGGGTAAAACTTTTTTGTTTCCCAAACATGTGGTTTAGGTAAGGTATGTCCCACAAGACAATTGTTGATTACTTGCATTACAAATTTGAACTCGCGCTTACTCATTGCACTCCATGACGAACAGACATGCTTCTATCAACTTAAATTTTCATGTTTTGTGGAACACAGCTGATAGTAATTTTACCTGTACATTTTTAGTCCACAGTCATATATTTGGAAATCCTATAAGAGAAGTTGTGTGTAGAATCATATTTCGCAACACCAAAGTGGTGGTAGATGTTAAATGTATTTACAATTACATAAAAACCTTACGTTAGATTGTCTTAACAGGAAAATACCAAATTGTTTTCGTTATCTTCCGCACATCTTTCTTTCAATGTGAGCATACATAATTTATCCGACGCTCTTCGGCGACTGAAATTAATTTCGATATTTTACCTTTTGGCTGAGATTTGCGTGCTTATCTGGTCCTGCGGCTACACATACATACATTATGTACATAAATGCTTGCGTATCTTTGGCCATCACCGGGACTTTGATTTAACGAAACATACCTAAATAATTATAAATTCTATGTATTTTTTCGTTTGTAGGTATGTGTTCATAAAATTGTTAATGGAAAAATACTTTATTCCATGCATGATTTCATACAAATAACCACAAACTTTGATATGCAAAAAGAACCACTTCCGTGATGCTATGCATCGTCATCATTGCCATTGCCGTCACCGCCGTGAATAGGTATGTCAGAAATATCGGCTCAATTTAGGGTGAGTTGCTTATGGGAGGTTGGGGCGGAAAGATTGGCAACACCAAATACCACTACAACGCCATTTCACTCTAACACAACTAATCGCTAAAAATTTGCATTTATGTTTGTCGGGGATGGCAAATGCTTTGCTTGGTGGTTCCTTTTTTTATTTGAGGCCTAAACTTTGAAAAGAGTAATTTTGAAATAAATAGAATAACTGGACCTTGTGCACCTGAAGTTGATATTAATTCGGAATACATCCATACTAGGCATATAACAAATTTTTACGAAAAATTTGTCATACAACTATTTACGTGGTGGCAAATATTGTACAAGTAATGAATATCACCTTTTTAGGTGATTTGTGTTCACAAGTGTTCCGCACCAAAAATCAAATTGATCATGCGGTAATTGATGGCAGGCATGCATCTAGTGTCATGGATGTGCGTGTGATCAGTGGTGCTAATATTGGTTTGGATCAATACCTGGTTTCAGCCAAGGTGCGCACAAGATTGAGCAGAGCGAAAAACGCACGTAACCAAACACAAAGAAAGCTGGACATCGCGAAGCCTCAAGCCCCAGAGATAGCTACTGCCTACTTCAACCAGCTCTCCCAACTTTTACGACACAACGCCTCTACTTCAGACGTTCCCGATACACAGTGGCAGCATATTGCGCATTCCATGGCAACCGCCGCAACAACCGTGCTAGGATATCAAAGCGGTGCTCAGAAGAATCCTGGTAAGATGAAGAATGTTGCATAGCGTCTGAGGAACAGGATGCTGCTTATAGGGCAACGCTACAGCTAATTGTAAGCCGTGCTGTTAGGGAACGGCATAAGGAGAAAGCAAAACGGGCGAGACAGCTTCTTCTTTACTGGCAGCAACAACAGAAATTCATCTATCAGGAGGCGCACGTAGAAAACCATTCCAAGCGCTTCCGTCTTTTGCGCTCCGTAGATAGTTCGTCATACCAAGCTTACTTAACATTTCCGTCACCTGGTCTATCCATCGGAGTTTTGGTCGCGCCGCCCATCGAGTTTATTGCCGAAGACTTTTCGGGCGAAACAGCTATTTAGGCGAAAAAACGTCAGATGAAGGAACAGGAGAACGAGGATTTAGAGCGATACACGGATAGAGGTGAGGCCCGAAAATTTTACCAGAAAGTAAGAGCAAATGGATACGGTAATGGCCTCCCCACCTGTAAGGACAGTGATGGTAATCTGGTCTCGGATACGCAGAGTGTGCTGCACATATGGAGAGAACACTTCCAGCAACTGCTGGTTCCAGAAGGCAGCGCACGTGAAGTTATCACGCCAATTGTCGACGACGGCTTAGATTGCCCACCACCAAGTCAAGCCGAGGTAAGAAGAGCAATATCGCGGCTGAAAAACAACAAAGCAGCAGGTGCCGAGGGTCTGCCGGCAGAACTCTTCAAGTCCGGTGGCGAGGACCTGATAACGAGCATGCACCAGCTCCTGCGCACGGTTTGGCTAAAAGAGTGCATGTCCGACGATTGGAATGTAATCGTATTATGTCCGGTGCTGAAAAAAGGTGATCCAAATGTATGCTCCAACTATCGCGGGATCAGCCTTTTACCCATCGCATATAAGGTCCTGTCGAGTGTGCTATGTGAAAGACTAAAGCCAGTGTAATCCAACCTGATCGGGCCTTATCAGTGTGGCTTTAGACCTGGAAAATCAACAACTGTTCTCAGTTTCTGTCGTGCAGCTTTGTAATCGATAAGCAGATGGTAATAGTCGACCAAAATGTTTGGGATCTTTTCCAGAATTTGTCGTAGTGTGAATATCTGGTTGGTCGTGGGTCTAAAACCAAACTAATAAGGTCCAATCAGCCTTGCTATAATGTGCTTTAGTTATTCACATAACAAACTCGATAGGACCTTGTATGCGAAGGGTAGAAGCCTAATCCAAGTCTGTGCACAAACCTTTCTTAAGCTCAAGACATAGAACATTCAGATTTTAACCCTTAGGCATGCATTTCCTTATCAAAATCGTGTTTATGAGCTGGTGCATGCATGCTGCTAAATCATCCTTGCCAGGGTTTAAAAGTTCTGCCGGCAGTCTATCGGCTCCCGAAGCTTTATAGTTTTCAAGCCATGCAATTGCAATGCTAATGTCGTTTTGGCTCTGTGGTGGACAATCCAATCCGTTGCCGATAATCGGCATGATTTCGTTATTTAATCTGGGTTCGGGAATGAGCAAATTACGAAAGTGTTTCCTCCATATTTGCAACGCACTCTAAGTGTCCGTGACAAGATTTTCATCTATGTTCTCACTGGTGGGGAACCCTGTTTCAAAACCTCTGCTTTTTACCTTCTAAAAGAACTTTCGGGCTTCACCTCTATTCCCTCTGTCTCCCGCTATCTAGGCTCTGTCTTTTCTTCCATAGACGCTTTTTCTGTCAGGAGAGACGTTTCTTCTCCCTATCCTTCTCGTTGTATCGTTCCATCACCGCACGCGTTACCATTGACTATAGTTTTGCCCTGTATGCAGCATCCTTTTTCTTAGACATTATGCGACATTCCTCATCGTTCAAAATCGAAACCGAAAACTGTCTAACCGATTTTATCTCTCGAAACCCTGTGCCAGTGTCTTCAAAAATTTAAATTTCGAACATCCGGTTTAACCTGTTAATTGACGTTGGTTAACCAGTTTTTCAAAAAGCAGTATTTTTGCAGAAATATGCCAGGTAAGTTCTAGAAAAATCGGCGTAGAAGGTTGTTTTTGCTTATCCGATATTCTTTGGGCTTATCTCAAATGATCTTTTCTTTGAAATTTCCATATGCAATTCAAATTTTTTTTGCAAAATGCTGCTAGGTGAATTTTTTCACTCAACATCAAATTTATATAAAAAATATTTCGATTGCCGTTATCTCCAAAATTAAGCATTCAATCGCATAAATGAGCTTAATGTATGATCACCATGCCATTGTTGTTAAATCACTAAGATATACATAACTTGCAATGGATGGGAGCCGTAGATACTCAAATGAAATACAAAAGTGCAGTTGTCTTATAATATAAGTTTCCGATCGCAAGAAGACGCTTAATTTGGAAATCATCAAAATACAGTTGGGATCTCATCTTGAAATACATTGGGATCTAATTTTGAAATTTGTGGTAAGCTCTCGATAGTTATATGAAAAATTGTAAGTGCCTTCCTCTCCTATAAAGCTCTAATTAACTAAAAAAATGCTAAGTTGACTACTAAGCATACTTTCGAATAAACGTTTCAATATTCATATATTTTCGTATTTTATCCACACTTAATTTTATATTTAGTTTTATTTTACAATTTCCGGAAAACCGAACGAAAGCTGTTAAACCGGTTTTTTCCAAATTAGGTTATCGAAGTCCGAATATTTGAAAAAAAAATAATTTTTTTTTGGAAACCTATATTCGCAAAAATTCAAGTAGTTATTTGAACACTATATTCGCAATATGCTCCCACTGTGTGTATGGATCATAAGAAGTAGGCGGATTTGTTTAAAGTTATTGAGAGAGTTTGAATAGGCAGTGGCTATCTCAGTGGTATTCAGCATTGCGATGTCTAGCTTCTTTGGCGTTGGTTAAGTAGCGTTTTAGCACTACTTGATCGAGTGCGTATCATAGCTGCATCTGGGTGGTGGTCCGAGTCAATATTTGCACCGCGCATCTTACGCACATCCATAACGCTGGATAATGCATACCATCTATTACCATGTGATCAATCTTTTATAAAAATGTCATACATTGTATACCCTAGAAATGTTCTTCTTTATTTTACTTTTTGAGTAAAATTTATGCTACATTTTTTTGTGATACTTAATATCATCTCTGGCATGAACTTATATATCCGCATACATAACATTAGTCTCCCTATGCATGCGTACATATGAGCAAGTGTACTGCATGCATATGGATTGAGCCTATTGCAAAATTCATATGCGGTAAATACTTATGTATATTCATTCATATGAGATACTCTGGCGTTATAAGTAGGAACGTTTGTTCTAAATTTATGTGCGGCAATGTGAGTCTGTTGTTGCTAGTACGTGTGTTTAGGTATTAGTTTTTCATCAGTTGTTGTTGTTGTGTTTTATAATTTTTTCACGTTTTAATTTAAATGCAAATTTTCAACTCATTTTCAACATATTACGCCCCGTATTTTACATCCGCTCTTAACGCACCACACAGAAGCAGATTACTTCCAGCCGCTGGCGACTATCGATGGCTGCTGAGGGCAACGGTGATATGTTTCTTATTACACGGCCCCCCCACTTCTCCCATTTGCCGACGATTGAACTCCAACACTTGATGTTTGCATGATGTCAAGGTTTTAGCTTTTCCTCTTATATTGATTTGATAGATTTTTAGACGGCATAACGTTTTTTTTTTCTGTGTGCTCTAAACCTCTCACCCTCAATTCCGGCTCATAAAACCTCACCATATTGTAGGTAAACGCTGTTTGATGTTCATCACTAAATATTACTCTTATGCAATATTAATGTGAATGTTGGCTACTAAGGGGTGAGGGGGTGAGGTTGAGCAAAAATGTGATACACAAGAGTGCGTACGTACATATTTTAGCATAACTAAACACTAAATGTTGGCAATATATTGAAACGTTTTAGTCGTGCTCTCGTATGTGATGTATCACTTCTAAAGTGTTCGTGTCCTGGCTGCCGTCAAGTCAAGAGACGAAAAAAACCTTTGATGCTTTGTTATTCGCATATTAGAATTGCACGCCAATGTGATGATGGGCGAGCTTGTTGCCTAGGCTGATATACTATAACCACATGGTTCTATAGGCAAAAATTTTTCAACACTACATGCGACATAACTATGCACAATATTTGAGAAACTTTTACGCTACAGACAGGCATTAACGTCCTGAAAATGCTTGATTGAGTTGTTGATAGTAATTATATGCCAGCGTATTAGAAAAACTTTACAGTTGCAATTTTCTGATAAAATGGGTAGGATTTTATTAGTGTAGTTATTTAAGCTAAATGATAATTTAGTTGTAGCATGCCTCGGAGGATTAGGATGTATAAAGGTGTTAATGTAAAATGCGAGACTGCTATACCATAAACGTATAAATTTAATGGTTGAAATGATCGGTTCTTCTCCTATAGGTTTGGTTAATTTGACAGCCGCAGAAATAGTTAAGATTTACACTTTGTGTAGGTTCGTTGAGCCATGGATATAGCTTCCAGTTTAAGAGATTATTTCGTCCCCTCAATATAACAATAGCGTATGATAGCACTTTTTCTACAGCACATAGGTTAAAATTTTATTTAGGGGACGATTTGCCTGTCTTCCTTCCTACTTAAAACTTTGGAGAGAAGAGTTGAAGTGTATAATTGGTCTCTCCTAATCGGTCTTAAATTCTTTTCTTTAGTATGGAGTGTCTTTCCCCCTGTAGGAATATAGAAAATTTTGTAGGTTTTCCATCTCATTGCAATGTGTGGCATCTGTAGACAAGCTCTGAAAATTTTCAAAAGCAAGGGCGTCCATACTTTAATGCTCTTCTGTAGATCTGCGGAAATAATATCATAGCGGGTGATAACATTTGATAGTCCACTGAATTCGATGCTTTGTACACCCGCAATATCAAAAGCATAAGTATTCGGGCTTTCCATAGACTGGTAATAACTTTCCTGATAGCCTGCTAAGCTTTGATTAGTACATCCACGGTTTCGCAGCTGTTGGTGATCTATGTTTTCTGTATATACGATGGTGTTGTTGGATTCTAGGATAAAATCACTTAGAATTAAGCTTTAAGGTTGTTTTTGAACATTATATCGCCCCCTTAATAAAACAATAGTGTATATTTTTTTTTGGTGTTTTGAGAAAATCGAGTATAAAGTTTTCGTCAAATCGGATGTCTATAAAAATCTCAATATAGCGGTTAATATAAGGCTTTTATAATGGTTTTTTTCGACGAATACATAATACCATTCCTGTTGTATAAACTGACCATGTTTAATTATTTTACGCATCCTTTAAGACCATATCTATGTCATTCAAAACGCAAGAAAGCCATATAGGCTGTTTTTTTTTTTTAAATTTGTATGATGTTTTGTGATACACTATTTTATTTTGTATGGTATACAGTGTATATACTATACATATATATGTATACTATACACTGTTTTATTCAATAATTGTACGGTAGCTTTCCCTAAATAACACTATGTCACAAAATTTCAACAGTTTCTGTATCCGGGACATTTAATAATACATTTTAATGTAAAATTTCACGCTGAATTCAAATCTGCTCTCAGATATTTGGAAAGTAGAACAGTTTTTGAGATATGGTCAAATTGCCATTTTTAGTGTTTTGAAAAAAGGTAGGTCTACTAAAATGTAATTTTCTCTGGTTTTAGTTCGCCAATTTACCGAACTGTGACGAAAATAAAAGATAATAAAATTACTTCTTAAAAAAACGATAGCTGATTAAAATCCAATCATAAATGACGAAGTTATGACACTTCAAAGTTAGATTTTTGCAAAATTTTTAATGATTTTTCAAGTTTTCGCTGCCTTTAATTAAGGTTTTTTCCGTGTTCCCATAAGAATTGCTCCGGTTTCAGATCATTACATAATAGAATAATATGTTACAAAAATTTGTTGCCATTGGTCATCAAAATCGGTTGAAAACTGAACGCTACATTCACAATTAAGTACACATACCTCTTCTTGAGAGTAGTAGTAATTGTTGTTTTGCTTGGCCTCCGAAACATAACTCTACGTTTTTTTTTAAACAAGTCACATAGGAAAATCTAAAAAAATAAATTGGGTTATTTCACCAAATGCTGCAAATTCGGAAGTATTTTTTATCCGATTTTGATGACCAATGGCAAAAAATTTTTGTAACATATTATTCTATCAGGTAATATTTTGAAACCTTTAATTAAAGGCAGCGAAAACTTGAAAAATCATTAAAAATTTTGCATCATTTATGATTGGATTTTAAACAGCTATCGTTTTTTTAAGAAGTGATTTTATTATCTTTTATTTTCATCACAGTGATATCGGTGAACTAAAACCAGAGAAAATGGCATTATAGTAGACCTACCTTTTTTCAAAACACTAAAAATGGAAATTTGACCATATCTCAAAAACTGTTCTACTTTCCATACATCTGAGAGCAGATTTGAATTCAGCATGAAATTTTACATAAGGATCAACTATTTAGAAGCCGGGATCAAAAATTTGTTGCATTGTGTAATTGATCACAAAAATATCAATTTATAACATGATAAATCAGTAACAGTTAGCAAACTCAGATTATTTGTTGATAGTTTTGGCAATTTAGTGGTACATATTCATTTCTTTGCAATTTAAGTTATTACAAACAAACAATTATAACTAATTAATGCAAACATTGTGTAAATCAAAAATAAGTAGAAAATCATTCGTATTCTTTCTTTTCTCTGCTACATCTGGATCATCTAAAAAATTGGGCCTATATCCTCCTTGTAATTTAAAAAAAATGACTGCGGGGCACGAGGATTAAATTTTTTTTTGCAAAAATTTTTTAGATAAAATAGCGTATATTATTATAAGCTATATTACGAGTAAAAGTTTTGATAAATTTTTATTTATTTCTTCAGACTAAAATGGGGTATGATGCGTATACACTATTATTCTTTTAATAACTTTGAAGATGCAATTTCAAATAAAATAGCGCATTTGAGCATACACTCTTATAGATGGAAATTTTTGAAGAAGAAATTATACACTATTTTTTACAATGACCTTTTGACGCACTTTGTGGAAGTAGATTATGACGAAATTTTGAGCAGGTATAGAATCAATGATGGAGATTCTAAATTAAGAGGACGATATGTTATCTGGTCTTAACTGATCCGGCTGCAATTAGAGCACAGTAGCCTTCTTTGTAAAGTCCGCAAATACGTTCTATATTTATTGTTGGCTGCATATAATATCCTCCGTACCTAATGATGGTGGAACAAGTAGAGCGTAGCTGACGCCGCTTTTGATTGGTAAAGGTTAATTTGTGTGACATTCACACTATTTGAGTGCAGTGAACGATAGTTATGTTGACATTCTTCGGTTGTCTTTACATTCCAGGAGGTTGTTTTCATCTACAGCTACGTCATCTTGCTAAGATATTCAATCGTCAGATAGGTGACTCAATGAGAGTCTTTGCTGACAGGTGAACACGCAGTTTTATGGTCACTGATTTTGGTACTCTGTTGAGATGCAGGATTTTTTTCTGTCATTGCTTTTAATAGGCACACAGGAAGATAGATACATATCCATAGAACATACTTTCATGTGCCTCTCTGATTGGAAATAGCGAGTTACTAACCAGGATGATAGAGGCCTTTCTGAATGCTTCCGCAGCCTCAGAGACCTGGACTACTTTCTTGTCCTGTGTGGATGGTGTAGGAATATTGTTTTGGAGGATTTCCCGGATTACTAGGGGTCGGAAAGTTCGGCGTAGATCTTGGCAGTAGATCTTGACTTTTGTGGAATATTGACAAGATGTATTGCTTCGAGACTTGCCCCAGGCCAAAATTCCCTGAGGGATTCTATGGCTATAGCTACCCTGTACAGTTGGGTCTGCACGGGTTTTGAATTTAATGGGGTCCTAATACCAGTCCATATCTTGGCGGCGGTCCATTTCGCTCTCAAACAAATTTGAAGAACGCCAAAGTATGAGATACGACGACTTAAATCCAGTTACTTGATGGAATAGTGCAATTGCTGTTATAGCGGTCTATGATCGCTTTAATAAGGTAATCTTTAGCAATTTCCCTTTTCGATCTATATAGTGTTATGAGACCGGTGCCGTTTAGGCGCTACTTCTCGTGATTTCCTTTCAATCCCTCGATGTGGAGTCTAGCCCATTGGGGAGAACTCTTATCTTGTCGACCGGTTTATCATCCATCGTCTCGTCGACCAGTTTACCATAAAGCCAACTAATTATTCTATAGTCGGAGCGCCAGATTATGAAAGCTTTTTGGGAAAGTCGTGGGCCGGGAGATGCTTTCGATCAAATTACTCCTCGGATTTTCTTCTTTTCTTCTTCTCAACTGTTGACATTGAAGCCGTGACATCAGCACCCTAAGCAGAGGTTTAGACAGGATCGGACAACATACTACAAACTGAAACCAATGCTTGACTGGATATGCGAGGCATGCTTTCTTTCGGATATTTCGGCGACCTTCAGCCCCTCACTACGAGGATAAAAGATATGTATTTTAAATAAAAGACCGACTAACTTAAGAAGGACAGACAAGTGACCCTAAAGGATGAACGGAT
Organism: Muscina levida; assembly: GCA_964034835.1. NCBI lineage: Eukaryota > Metazoa > Arthropoda > Insecta > Diptera > Muscidae > Muscina > Muscina levida. The sequence goes on from OZ035882.1 coordinate 83,324,832, forward strand.
ATCTCTCTTTTAGCCACCCAACTGTGGAAAACAGATGCTAGGGGACAAGGGGTGGGTAAAGCGTACTCAGTTCAGGATTAAACTCTGCACAGAAGAAGGCATTAAACATGGATAGGATAGACCACGTTTAAAAACCTTTTTTTGTAAATATGGGTGACATACAAGAGAAAGAGTGCACAATAACGAAGAGCCATGAAATCCCACCATAAAATTAAAGTGGTTTAGACTATCCGCACTAATATTAAACTCTTCTCTGGTCATTGTTAACACATGTAAGTTATGTGGGATTGCAATAGTATTTCGGATACCTGAATACGAAAATACACTCAAAAGAGAGTAAATACACAAAAATGTATATACATATGTAGAAATGCGATATTTTTCAAGACAAGTGACTCAGTGCAGTATATCGTTATTACTAATACCAACACTACTGCACAACTATATTCTTTGTGGTAGTCATAGTAGTGGGAAGTAATGTTATTGTTAAGCTCTGTTAGTTGTTAATTACTTTCATTAAATGCTGCTCAACTGCAGTTGAAATTGAATTTGCTTTTAATTAAAAATTCACAAAAAGATGTTTTTCTTGGCAGTGTAACATCAGTTCAAAAACAACGAACCAACCAACTACTACTAAGAAAATGCGACACCAAATACACATATACAAACGCAGTCACTCTTATACATTCATATGGACGTTGTTGGAAGGTCTACGAAGAAACATGCAACTTAGTCTGAGTGCTCTCTCCATCAGCGGCATCTCATCGTCATCGTCTTTGGCATTTGCAACAATAGCAACAATGGTGGCGCGTTAATTTCTTAAAGTTATTGTTCAGCACACACAGTGCGTCTCGAGATAGTGTGAATACTAGTATGTGTGTGTGTGTATGCAATAATAGTTCGTTCACTTTGACGCTTTTAATGCATTGTAGAAAATTGCGTGGCAATGGCATTGGCAATTAGACAATACTACTTGTAATTCTGAAATTTTTGAAGAACGCAAACACTGGACAAATGGGAAGAGATTTTGGTGGGTACAGTAACGCCGCTGTAGTTTAAGATTGAGTTTGTAAATGATGACTTTAAGTTGTAAATTATGACTTTAAGTAAACAAAAATTCCGTATTTAATTCTGTGGTCACAACCAACTTAGGACAAAACTGAGTTTGTTTCAAAAATTTTGTTAAAATAAAATAAACTTACTTTTTTAAAGGTAGGTAAAAGAATAAGTTCCCTAGGAATCTGCAAAAAAGTTACAACAAAACACCCCAGAATAAACCCTGACCTTCTTTGAGAAATTGTAATTTTAAACTGCCTCCTGAAAAAAATTTTAATCAAAGGCTGTTATATATTGTGCCCGAAGGATTGTCGTGTCTGTCTTAGATATAGTGTAATGCATTTTTTTTTTAGTCTGCAAAAACAATTGTTTATCTGTGGTCTGAGAACTGACAATGGCTGTTAAAACCAGCGTATTCAGCAAAACCGTCAGAACATTAAAACACAAACCCTCTTAATCGTTTTGGCTTTTGATATGAGTTTCGTATATTTAAGTCAAAATCAAAGAGCTCTCAAACATTTTGAAACAAAACCTCTATATCGGTTTCACTTTTAAATCACCTAGTACTTCCAAACTTTATTATAGTAAAACTACTTATTTCTACCTATTCTGGAACAACATTATCATTTCCCATCAAATACAATTCAGTTGAAACAATTTTCTACTCGCCTGGCACTCGAAAACTGAGCTCTGTTTACTAACAATGTGTTGGCATCCGGAAGCGGGTGTTTGCTGCGTTATTGTTTTAGTGAGATTTTCTCTCATTTATTCATTTCCACCGTTCGGTAAATTGTTGTCGCACTGATTGGTGCCGCATTGGCGGCAAAGTTTTTGCCTCTTCAAGTACTTCGATGAGTGTGCGTTTTTTTGCATCGTCTCTTGTTGGGACTTTTTCCTTAACACAGTTGCCTCCCGACCAATATTGCCATCACTACTTACAGCCACCATCAGCAACAACAACAACTAAAACAACTACTATGTTGCACATCAGTGCAAAAAGGAACAAGTTGTCATTTTAAGGAGTTTTGTTGCTCAAGTGTATTTACAATTTAAAAGAGATTCATTTTGTGATTCCAATGGAAATCCTCTTTTACAATTTCTCTGAAATGCGGTAGAATGAATATCACCAATTGGGCATTGGCATGAGTTGTGCTAAAGTGCCACAAAGGTACTGGAGGAAACAAAGGACGTTGCTGCTGGGTATGTTTGTTTTGTTGTTAGCATGGCAGTTGTTGTTGCCAAATGTTGAATGTTTTGTAGGCGGATTTAAATGCGTTTGTAATTAGTTTTATTTTGTTGCTGCTGCTGTTTTAATCATTCAGTCAGTCTTTGACTGTATACATTGTTTTTCCGGGGGTTTCTGTCTGTTCATTTGCGTTTTGTCAGCTTTTGGACTGTCTGCGACAGTACTTGAAAGTTTTGTACAAAAAGTTTTTCTTATGCTGGCTGTACACCAAAAGAAAATTGGTTTAGTGGCTTGTTAGAGGAAGATGTCGATAGCTAATTTTGATTTGTAAATCTTTAGTTGTCATTTGGGTGAAATGAGAAAAAACAGTCCGATTATGATAAATTTCGTAACCGAAATGTGGTCAATGTTTTTTATAAAACGGAGGACTCTGCCGATATTCTAAAGAATGCACATGATAAAGCTTCTATTTTATAAGCGGAGGTGCCAATCTTTAAGGGGCAATATGAATATCAGCTTTTTGAGTTATTTTTGCCAAACACATGTCTACAAATTGTACGCTAGACATGTAGCGGATTTACTGGCGCACAAATAAAACTCCAAGGTTGTGTGGGGCTTTCACCCCATAATATTGGCGTACTTGTAGAAATAGTGTAGTAATTCTTGTCCCCCGAAGGACTATCCTTCTCGGAAGTCCTTAGGGAGTACCCAACCCAAGAGAACCACCTTTGGATTACATTCCGACCATGCTGCAGTAAAAAAGGTAGCCAGGATGTGTTCCTTTGCGACCTCATATCAAGGTGTCTAAAGATTGTATTACGGGCCGCCAGGTTACCCAAGATAGTTCCTACCTACCGTTCAGGTCGAATAGCTAAGAGGAACCACTTTTGGGTTAAACCAAAATGTACGCCGTCAAATCGAAAGTTTGATGTAGGAGTTATGGAGATGGGTGTCTCTTGATACCATACGAAACTCGTAGAAGGTAACGAAGAGACCAGCCGGAAGGGGAGCTATGCCTCTAGCTGATGGTAGTGAAGTAAGTTGTAGGTGTTGCGAATGGAGAACTTCGGTTTCTAGCAGGTGATGGTATAGACTCATTATTTGAAGTAAGGAAGAGGTACGTTACTGTTATATGACTTACAGACACGGCGATTTATAGGAAATTAAGACAGCGTCCAGCAAATGAACATGTACTGCAAAGGAGTTAAGTACGATCAGAACATCTAATTGCATAATTGAATTAAGTCCAGGGGTGGTGACTGCCATTCTTGCCTTTGTACATATTTATTCAGAGCATCAAATCCACATATAGATGTAAATAAGCCAAAAGAGTAGATTCCATATCTTTTTCCCCTTGTTACCATTTTTAAAACTGTCTATAAAAAAGTGCTCAGCTAATGTCTTACTATCGAAACGAAATTTCAAACAATATATTCGTAATTTTGACAAAAACAAACGTAAGGTGAAGCTAGATGACCAACATCGCTAATATAACCTATTTTTAACGAAATTCGAAAAAATGTCATATAAGGAACACCCTAATGCTCTTTGTGGACAATTAAAGGAATGAAGTGTTTCGATCATATTGGTTGTTTACAGAAATTGTGCAGATATGCAATAAGTATCTTTTTGGTAAAGATTGCAAGTAATATCATTGAATACCGGCCCAAAACTCTTAAAAAAACAGATTTTTTAAAATAAATAGTGGGTTTTTAAAGCTATTTTATATTGCTAGAAATGTTCAGATTGCATGGGTTTGTTGAGAGAAGTTATTTGTTGTTACCTAAACTAAAAATTCACTGAATAGAGTATGCAAAAAGTCTGAATTATAAATATTTCGAAATTTTTTGAAATAAAACGAGGGAAGCCAAATTTTGTTGGCAAATACTACAATAGTATTTTTTTAAGCAGACTATTAGCTACAACTTTGCCTAAGGATAGAAAGCGCTATATTCAAAACTGTAGGAACTGTTGACCAAAAACTGACGTCAACTTTTTTCGATGGACCCAAGGGTTTTCAAAATGTTTAGGGGCCAAAAAAATTAAGTTAGTAGCCAAACTAGCCGAACTGAGCTAGGATTTTTCTCAGCTCTGGTATTTCTATCAAACCTATATAGTAGGGTGATCAATTATTCGGGTTTTTGCGAAAACCGGTTTTCGAATTATTCGAAAAATGGAATTTAAAAAAAACCGGTTGCTTTTTTTAAAATTCACAAAAAACCGGATAATCCGGTTTTCAAATGTATGCCAAATAACAAATTAAAACACAATTTGTGACAAAAAATTTCGTTGAAAAATAACAGAAAATAATTCAAATATACTTAAAAAAAGTAAACTTTTAGTTTAATTATAATTACAATGCAGAACATTACTGAGATCAGTTTGGTATTTTAACAAAGATAAACAAAACATAACAATTCATTTGTAAATACTTGATTATATAAAAATATATTTAATTTAATCTTTAGTTTTCCCTAACATTTAAGAAATAAGATACAATTTAAGTGCGTGGGTGTATAACTATTTTTTTCTTTGATTTTTATAAAACTTGCCATTAAAAATGCCCTCTCACTGAATGTACCAGTTGGACTTATTGTGTACAAGGCATTTAATAATCTGTCAAGGTTTACAGTCCTTTTGCCGCTCTTATTCATATATAAAAAATCTTCCAAAAGAACATTTTTGGTAGAGTTTTTAATGGTAGTTTTAGGATATTGAACATTTTTTATAGCTTTATTTAGTTCTGTTTCTATCGTATCTTCAGTGGCTTCAACGATCATTTCGCCATTTAAATCTGTAAACGAATCTTGTTTTTCAGTAAATAATCGTGAATACAAAATGGACGCCAACTATTTTGTTTCATTTTTACTTGATTTTTTTAAAAATGGGTCACTAATTGGGAGTTTACTCGTACTTAAATACAAAATGAGAGTATTCAGTGTTTGAATACGTCTTTCTGATATACGTCTTTTTAAAATTTCATATAAATTTACTGATAATTGGTTTTGAACGTTTTGCTTTCGGGATCAAGTGTTCGCACAGTAACATTTATGTATTTTATGTAAGACTAGTGGGCCCAGCAATGCTTCGCTATTGCATATTATCGAATATTGCCATTTTCACCCCCTAAATGTAGAAAAATCCAAACAATTTGTAGCCTATGTTACTCGCGGGGTTATTCGGAAGATTCCCTGAAAATTTCATCAAAATCGGTCCAGCCGTTTTCGAGTCCATACGTTACATATATACATACACACATCCTCTTTTATATATATAGATATATCCGACCATTCATCGACCACAATAGAGATGCGCTGGTTTTTCTGCTTTAAGTAAATCAATTTTTTCTTTAACTTATCTTTTTTGGATAGATAGAAATCATATATTTTATCCCATATTGTAGTCTTGTAGCTGGAAAAAACATGTACGAGTACACATTTAATACAATTCTGAATGAATTTAAATAAAAAGGATCAAACGCCAAAAAACCGAGATTCGACAAAAAAAACCGGATTATTCGATATTCGAAAAACAGGGATTTAAAAAAAACCGACGGTTTTTATGAGTGAAAAAAACCGGGTATCCGGTTTCTGAAAACCGAACTGATCACCCTACTATATAGTCAAGTTCGAGTGTTTTTTTTTCACTGTTGCACTGTACAATCAGTTGAAATAAGGATTTCTTGTACACAACATAAATAGCCAAAAATTAATGTTAAGCCTACGTTGACGATGGAGTAATAGGTGCAAAACAATGTTTCGTAGAAGGATTGATGGTTTTTTTAGTTATTCTCTAAGTATTTTTAAATAGAGTGGAAACTTTTTTCTAACACATAAAAACTTCGTAATTACCTATTTTTGAAGTAATTAAAGCGTATGAGTGATGATAACATCAACATAGTAAATATTGTTCATACGTCATTGTTGGCAATTCATTGAACAACAGATGTATTAAGCACCAACACTATACACAATCGCTCTTATATATTTTCTTGTTTGGTGCAACATTTTCTCGAGCGTATCTGTTGAGTAGCATCCAACAAATTTGCTATTCGAATTGACTAATTTTACTTAAGTTACTACAATTTGCATAATTAGTATTTTATGCAGAAATGTCACAAATATTCCATGTTACAAACATGCAAATTTGGCATAGGATCCACTAGAAGTTACTCAATACTATTGAGAAGAAGACAATTTACGATTTATTTCCGCATTCCGACAGTGAACAATGTTGGCTCACTAAAATCATTGGTTGGCAACTTAAGATGTGCTTAAGTCTATAGCATAAAAAGTATTTAATATTAGAAAACATTGTATTTAAAAATTTTTAAATGAGAGTATTAGGATATTTGTGTAAAGACGAAAGTTTGCAATGATAGTACAGGGGAAGAGAGAAAGAAGTGTTAAAGTAATTCCGTTTTTTTTTTTCTCTACATGAAATCTATAGTATGAAGTAGTATGATTATGGGGGAGGTTATATGGTCCTCTGCCCTTATGCCAGCTTAAACCATTTGTCAACTTCACTAGATTCTCCACGTTGCATAACGACAATTCAGTGAGACTATCAAAAAACCATTTCCTAAGGAATTGCTTCCTTCTTTTGTAAAGAGCCGGGCAGTGGCATAGAAAATGCTCAATGGTCTCAATTTCCTCCTTATCGTCGCAAAGTCAGCAATAGTCTTCCTGTGTCGTCTTCCAGTTGGATGGAAATGCTCTTATCGGTTATTACTGCTTTGATGTTCCGAATTGGCTCTTTAGATGGACTTTATACCCATGGAAGGCCAAATCGGTGTGGTAGCTATGCAAGTGGGTTTTCTCACCCATCTTTTTTTTAGCAATGAGGTGCAGTTTCCTCGCAATTAGCTGTTTCCCACCTTTGCCCGAATTTACTATGGTGACGGCTTGCCAATCTTGGGCTCTTTGGTTACCATTAGTGTTTTTCTCCCAAGAATTCCCGGGACAAAAATCCCGGGAATCCCTGCTAGTTTTTTTCCCGGAATCCCGGGAATGCGACCGGGATTTCCCGGGATTTCATTACGCTTATTTAATGAGTCAACATCAGTTAAGTCAACATAAGTTAAAATCCACCAGAACCATAAATTATTTAGTGTTACAGATGATTTTTTTTTTTGAACATCACTATTGTCTTCTGTCTCTCGATGTTTTGTTTATTCTTCAAATATGCTTTCATATAAAAAATTCGAAAATGGATCAGCAATACCATGTCAATCGGTTGATGAGTTGTTGTACTGGGTGATTGTACCTTTAGGTTTTTGGTCTGAGCGATGATAACACTTTTGCCCTCTTTATGCAAAGGAGTACGAAATCCAAAAATCCCTTCATATTTCACAATGACACTATAAAATAAGCATTACATCTAATTGTCGCGATTCCAAATTTGGTTTGGGTGATGGTAACAGTTTCATCCCATTTCCGGGTTTGTTCTCCTAAAAGTTCGAAATTCCTTCATATCGCGCAAGTGACAATATCCACATCCAATATCCATATTTCTAAATTTAGACATTTGGTCTGGGTGATGGTACCAATTTGATATTAAATCACAGCGCACAACTACTCACTAAAATATATGCACCGCTCCATATTCACTATTCTACCTTAAACCGTTTGGTCTGGGTTTGGTTAGGTTTTTCTTTAAGGGGTAACAATTTTGAAAAATCTCCTAATGCAGCTCTCTTATTCTATAAGAAGCATTCCCATATGGATTTGTGCGATTCTACCTTTGGCCGTTGGTCTGGGTGATGGTACAAGTTATATCCCTTATGGGGAATTTTGCAGTAGTAAAAACAAATTATGAAAAATGCCTTCGGATATGGATTTGTGCGATTTTAGCTTAAATCGTTTAGATTGGGTCCTTTTACCCCTAAAAGGAGCTCCCTAATGCCGCTCTCTAATTCTATAAAAAAAAGTTTGTTCAATGGTACCGGTTTTATCCCTTTAGGCCTTTTTACTTCAAAAAGTACGAATATCGAAAAATCTCTGCTAGCAGCCTTCTTGTTCGTTAAGAAGCTTTCTCACATACATTTTCACAGTGATAGCTTTTGCCGTTTGGTCTGGATATAATTACCAGTTTCCATAGTTGTTAGACCTTTGTTCCCCCCTAAAAGTACGAATAACGAAAATCCCTTCGTACACCTCTCTAAGTCTATAAGGAGATTGATCATATACAGATTTCACGATGATAGCTTGTCTAAGTTTTAACAGCTTTTCGTATAAACCATAACGCGAGATTTTTAGAATTATTTGTATGCATCATTTCATGTTTGTTTGTATTAAAATAAAAACTATTTTTTAAAAGAAAAAGGCATTTTTTATTTATTTTTTGTTTTGGACCGGGATTTCTTGGGATGTGGGGAAATTGAAATAAAAATACCGATTTCCCGGAAAACTAAAAATTACGTGAAATCAAAATAACTAGTTACCGTGTATGTCACCATGTCCTAAAAATCATGTGGGGGTAACTCTCGATTGTCTCGCTATCTCTTGCAGAGACCACCACTGGATGGTGTACACATACTTCAGGGATCTGATAGCCGTTTTACCGGCCGTATTACTTTCAGAAAGTAGAAGAATATTGAAGATACTGAATATTCTCCACAGTTTACCTAATTGTAATTTCTGTGGTGCAAGTGCAAGTCTTTATGCATAATATATATCAACGACGAGCGTGAGAGGTTCAATTGTTGGGCACGACGACTCCTAAAACTATATGTGCATTAAAGTGGAAGAATATTGCCGCCTATATCCCAAGATACTGAATATTCTCCACAGTTTACCTTATTGTAATTTCTGTGGTGGTGCAAGTGCAAGTCTTTATGCATAATATATATCAACGACGAGCGTGAGAGGATCAAACAAACATGCATTCTGAATTTCAGTTAAATTGCTCAATCGATGCAAATTTTTAATAAAAATCCACCCCAGCGCCACCTAGGGGTGTGAAAATACATAGGTTCCTATTCTCATACCTACCAACTATATGCACAAAATTTCACAAACATTGTTCGAGCCGTTTCATAAGACTGCTGTGACAAACACCGTGTCACGAGATTTTGATATATTAGATGATACATTTTACAACTCATTATATTTTAAATTTTTGTTGTTTATTTATTTTTACGATATTCGTACACAACATTTAATACGATGTTAAGTTAATCGCCGTTTTTTTTTTTGCAGCAAGGGGATACTACTTCTCCTATTTATTCTATAGCCTTTATTGTCCAACTAATTATAACTTCGCCTAAAATGTACTTAAGTTTCGATTTCCTAAAATCAATTTACTCCTATTCAAAGTTTGCTATAACAAAAACTTTATCTAACATCCTGTTAAAGTTTTAAAATGCAAAAATATACAAATAAAGCGTTCGAGAAATGAGAGAAAACAAAAACTGAAAAACCATAATAAATGTTCATAGCAAACGGAACACAAATTCCAAAAACTTGACAAAAGTATGCACTTCCAACAACAGAAATATAAAATAAACCAGGTAAACGAAAAATAGGGACAACTTTGGTATAGTAAAACAATTTAATTTAAAAGTTAGACGACACACACAAATACAAAAACTGAACGCTTACACTAGCATATTTGAAAACTCTGACAAACTCCGATTTATTTACTGAAAACAATCGAAATATGAAAATCCAGTCGCATACAAAGTGTTAACTCTCTATGTAGGATAATTCGTGCGGGCAACTTTAAAAACGCATTTACTCGTCTGTGGGAGAGTTTGATATGTTTGGCAATGTGTTTGTTTTTCAAAATAGCTGCAACAACAAGTAAACACATGCGACATAGCATACAGTGTTTAGGGCATGAGAGAATGATACTTTTAAATTTAAGTGTTAGAATCTATATATATAAAATGGAATGTGTGTTTGTTTATTAATTTGTTTGTTTGTTTGTACCTTATAGGAGACCAAACCTCTGGACCGATCTTCCTGAAATTTTCACAGAATTTAACTGGGACTCTGGCATGACTTATAGGGTACTTTTTTTCGACCACGCCCACTTTTACACCCATTTTTTATCTTTATGTATAAAACTATATATATAAAATGGAATGTGTGTTTGTTTGTACCTTATAGGAGACCAAACCTCTGGACCGATCTTCCTAAAATTTTGACAGCATTTAACTGGGACTCGAGCATGATTTATAGGGTACTTTTATTCGACCACGACCACTTTTACGCCCATTTTGTCAATCTATATATATAAAAGGCTTGGGTGACTGACTGATCACTCCCCAGCCCAAACGGCTAAAGCTAGAACCGTGAAATTCAGAATGTAGGTTTCTTTTATGACGTAGGCGCGCACTAAGAAGGGATTTTTGGAAAATCGGACTGCAAAAGGGTAAAATGGGCGTGGCATACATACAACTCCATACAACTCAATTTTTAAATGAATGTATCTTTTAAGCAATAATAGGTTCGAAGTCGAAATTTGGTACGTATATTGGACGTATACGAAAAAATATTTCGTTAAAGGAAAGAGGGCGGTGTCACCCCTCTTTTAAAAAAAAATCCTTCATCATAGGCTACATGGAAACATATTTAGACAAAGGGCGTGCCACCGCCCACTCAAGCCTCATTTTCAATCGGTCATATCTCAAGAGCCATTAGAGGTATGTAGATGAGATATGCTACATATGTTACTGATACGAAGAGGAACCCGTCTCGCTGAAAAATGGTCGGTGCCACGCCCCATTTGAAAAAATCGTTATATGGGCGAAATAAATGGACCGATTGCAATGAAATTTGGACTGTGCAGTAATATCCGTAGGGTTTTTATCATAGGCTGCATGAAAACATACCTAGGCAAAGGGACATGGCACCGCCCCACACAAACCAAAATTTGAATCGGTCATATTTCGAGAGCCATTACATGGGGGATTACGTCCCGCTGGGAAATGGGCAGTGCCACGCCCCTTTTGTAACAATTGTTATGTCGGTCATATAAGAAGAAAGATTGTAATTAAAATTTCGTATATTTCAAATTAGTTAACTAACTGATTTGGTGAAATGGCTGTAGATAGGATGATGAAATTTGGGGTAGTTGTAAACATTACCAATAAGGGATAAACTCAGACGAATCGGTTAAAGCTGTAATCGCGAAAATTGATATGGACATGCTGACTATCAAATTGGATTGAAAGTTTTTTCGAAATCCGATATTTCTGGGAAAAAAATATCGAAAAGGGATGTAATTATGATAATTTTATGGGCTTGCTCCCTATGGAATTAGAACGAAGCAAGGAGGGTTTTAGAAATTCTTACCTTTTAGGGGTAAGAAAGGACGAGAATGAACATAACTGGTACTAAACGGCTAAAGGATTAGTCTTAAAAATTGAAGTGAATGTTTTAGTTGTACGATGTTAAGTAATTTTTCGAAATTCGTTCTTTAGTTGTAAAAATACTGAAAAGCAATTAAACTGGTACAACCGCCCAGACCAAATAACTAAAAGTAGAGCTACGAAAATGTATTTGGCATTGCTCCCTATAGAATTAGATACCCGTCAGATGGTGTATTCAGGGGATATAACTGATACCATCACCCAGACCAAACGGCTCAAGCTATTATCATATATGTGCATAGAATTAAAGGGGAACCACTCAATTATAGTTTTAGGTATAAAAGGCGGTACAATCACTCAGACAAATGGGATAAAGCTACAATAACATAAATTTGTGTCCTTTCGTCTTATGAAACGTTTGCATTATATTTGTATTGATTACATTCTTTAGAAGTACGGGTGAAGCAAAGCGAGCCGGGAAAGCTAGTATAATATAAGCTATAGGTGCAACTTATTCGTTCAAATAAAATATCTGTAACAAATTAAGAAAACCATTAATTTTTATATATTAAATTTAAAGTTTATATATTAATGTGACGAACATAAATTTGTTCGCTATGAAATGTACTATGTAACCTTTGTTATCGATAATCTCTGTTAAAAACTTAATGATTTTCTATAAATTTTTATACCATCACCCTTAGGGATGAGGGTATATATCATTTGATACGAAAAAAAGTGTAACGCATTAAAGGAGACGAGTTAGACCCCAAGTATCTTAAGACCAAATTCGTTTCAGAACTTTTTAAGAAGAATGAGCTATGTCCGTCTGTCTGGCTGGCTGGCTGGCTGGCTGGCTCGCAGGCTGGCTGGCTGGCTGGCTGGATGGCTGGTCAGCAGGATAACTCGAGTAAACCTTAACGGATCGGTATGAAAATTTACCAGTATCAATATTTTTCAAAACGAACTTATGGGATTGTAAATGGGCTGAATAGCCCCACCCCTTCTGGTACCTCCCATACAAAATTACCTATTTTTGGAAAATTAATATTTCTTCCATAACTTCCAAACGGGCAACCGGAGGATGTTTGAATTTGGTCAGTTTATTTATCTTGCAAAAGTAGACAAACCCTAAGAAAACCAAAACCTTTGTCCCACCCATTCTGGTACCTCCCATACAAATGACCGAATTGACCCTTATAGTTTTACATACATATCTTTTTTGAAAGTAAACTGAGATCACTCAAATTTTGCGTATGATGTTTGCTTATAAATATTAGACTCAGGTATGAATATGGACTATATCGGTTCACGCCTTCTGGTACCTCCCATACAAATTGACCTATTTTTGGAAATTATATATTTCTCCAATAACTTCCAAACGGACTCTTGGGGGGTAATGAAAATTGGTCGATTTATTTATGTTATTATAGGAAGCAAAACCTTAGAAAACCTAACTATTTGACGCACCCCTTCTGGTACCTCCCATACAAATGACTGAACTCACCCCCATAGTATTACAAACATATCTTTTTTCTAAGTACACTGAATTCAGTCAAATTATGAGTAATTTGTACGCTTATGAAAATATGAATCAGGAGTGAATATGGACTATATCGGTTCACCCCTTCTGGTACCTCCCATACAAAATTACCTATTTTTGGAAAATTAATAATTCACCCATAACTTCCAAACGGACATTTGAGGGGTAATGAAAAATAGTCGGTTAATTTATATTGTGATAGGAGGCGAAACCTCAGAAAACCTAACTATTTGACACACCCCTTCTGGTACCTCCCACACAAAGGACCGAACTCACCCCTATAGTCTTACATACATATCTTTTTTTGTAAGTGCATTGAATTCAGTCAAATTATTCGTAAGTTTTAAGTATGAAAATTTGAGTTAGGAATGAATAAGGACTGTTTCGGTTCACCCCTTGTGGTACCCCCTATCAAAATTAATTTTTTTTGAAAAATTAATATTTCTCACATAAATTCCAAACCGGCACCTATACCCCCTACACAAATAAGTAAAGTTTTGGACGATTTTGCACCACAAGCAGGGGAAAAAATATACATAAGTAATTTTATTTTAATTTAAAATCTATTCATTTCAATAACTCAAGAATTCAACAATATCTTATATTGGGTGATGGTATTTATCAGTCAGTTTACCTGACTGAAATTTCTGTACTGGTTATGTTATTTTTTACTTAAAATTGCAGCCTATAGCAGCCTTATAGCTGAAACACTTGTTCCTAAAAAAAGTCACAAATAATTTTTATGGCGAGTTTTTAGAAGACTGTGCATTAACTCACAATGAACATTAAAAAGTTTTATATTTAGATTTTGTCTATCCCTTTGCGTGCATTAGAGCTTTAGCATCGTGCAAAAAAAAAAACTGTTGCTTTCCCTAAGTGGCTATGTCTCCAGTTGGCTTCAACACTTTAGCACTGCCAGTCCCACTGCATTTGCCAGACAAAAAAAACTTGCTGTCGTTATCAACTATGGCCAATGATACGACAAAGAAGGAAGAACAACAACCAACAACGAGTATTTGCACATATTTGTATATATGTAAAACCACAATATTTATTATGGACAATTTTGAATGTATGCAGAAGTTTTGTGGACAATTAGCTTAAAAACCTTTTTTTTAAATAAGTAAACAATGAATAATTACCATAATTTAATTAATGAAATTCTAAGAAAGCTTAAACAAATCTTTATTCTATATGTGTATTTCCTGGCGTTGCGGACGCACGTTTTTTTTTCTTATTTTGTAGTTTTCTCGAAAAGTTGAAATATTTTGAAGATTATGTTCATATTACAAAATGTAGATTTTGGACAGTACTATAATGTTCTTTTAATGAATCTCGAAATTTCTTGTGACCAGTATATGTAAAATAAAGAAGATATGTTGGGATTTTATAAACAACTTATTTCACATTTAAAATACTTTTACCTTTTATGCTACTTCAATCTAAATGTGCGTTTCGAACACACGTTGCGGACACACGTTGCGGACATACGCATTTTTCTATGGATAAGACAGAGCGACAAAAAATCAATACCTGGGAAATTATACTATTTTGCTGGTAGGTGCTGCCGAGCACTACAAGAATCTGTTTTTCAAATTTCCCAAAACCCCCAACATCTTAAGTTACGGGCAAAAAGTTTTTCGAATTTTTACGCACTTATAAGCCAGTAGCGTGGATAAATATGATTTGCGGATTTGGAAATAAGAGACTTTCCAACGATATATATAGTTTGTTTTGTTAAAGTTCAACAAATTCAGAATACTATCCCAAGTTTTGAATAATCAGGCTCGAGGTCTACAAATTCATGATATGATTACAAAACCAAAAAGTAAAAAATATACCAATTTTATACTATGGAATCGTCCGTCCTTCAGCTGGAAATTTTTGTGTCCGGCGATCGACACAGATTGTCAAAGCTTAAAAACCGGTTTGTAAACTAAGCTACATATGGATATGAAGAAAATTTAAAACCCACTTAGTGAAAAGTCTTTAAAATGGTTGAAATTAAGCTACAGATGTGTGTATGTGTTGATGTTGGGCGTGACCTGTAATGGCGACGACGCCCTTTCCTACAGTTTATAAAATATATGCCTTTAAAAATGTTTAAATTTGAGCTACGGATGTCATATTTGGTAAGTGTGTATAAAACTTGCGTTAATATGATCTTAGATCACTTTTCCCCAGGACATACCTAATTTTTACCCGTGTTTTTGAGGAAACTACATAGCACTTCACATTATGATTATATAAACGTTTAGAAATCTCTTCCCTACATATATAAAAATTACGTGTATGTTCGTGATAGCTAAACTCAAAAACTACTGAACCCATTTTGACCAAATTTTATATGCTTGCTCTAGGGATCGTGAGTAGTGTTTCTGTGTAGTTTGTAGTTTTTCGTCCGACAGATGGCACAATATTTAGTTTATTTTTGTGTTTTTGAAGGCAAAACAACGTTTGACCGAGTCAGCTAGTCCGATATAAATAACTGTAAAATTATCTGTCATACTAATGAAGAGTGTTTGACTTTCTTTAAGTATACTTTGGAAATCACCATCCCACGTTTACTAATCGTGACAATTTATTCCTAAACAGGACCGTTCATCTGAGAAGCGTATACGCAATACTATGGATCGACTTATGACCACATTTACTCTTTTGGATACTATTCATATAAATCTAGCCTATACCGACCGTACGAAAGAAGCCACCGCTGCTGTAGACAAATGTGCAACAGAAGCCTTTAATGTATGGATCCGTGTTATACACCGTCAACAGAAATTCATTTAAGAAGTCACATGTAGAAAAGAATTCCAAACGCTTCGATTTTTGCGTTTCGTAGATAGTTCGTCACATTAAGATTAGGCAACAGCTCTGTCATCTGGTCCATCCATCGAAGTTTTGTCAACCCATTGCACTGCAATGATCGAGTACACATTTAAAAAAATACGCTTCAACACAAGATGACCTCTCCCCACGTGTCCAATGCCTAATGGCAACTGAAAGGCAGACGAATACAAATCTCCCACTAGCATCTATAAGCCACGCACACCCTACACTCTCTTTGACAAACAGTGCCGCCCCAGCCAGCAGTGCCGCGCTCCACCCTGCAAATCTATCCCAGTAATATCCGACATCTTGGCTTTCTCTTTTATTCCATAAACGATTTTCCGCCTGAAGAGGCGTTTAGGCTCCCTCGTTTTCATATTATATCGCTCCGTCATCTCATGCCATTGGCAGCAGTTTTGCTTTGTATGCAGGGAACATCAGAATTAGTGGGATTTTTTTCAATTAATTGAGAGAGTTGGTTGGAGTAGGCATTGGCTATCTCCGTGGTATGCGGCTTTGTGATGTCTAGCTTCCTTTGCGATTGGTTACATGCGTTTTTAGCACGTCTTAATAGCGTGTGTTCATTGGTTGCAACTAGGTGGTGCTCTGAGAAAATATTTGCACCGCGCATCACATGCACTTCCATATCGCTTCAGACATGCCTTCCATCGATTAAACCGTGATCAATCTGCGTTCTTGTCTTTAGATAAGAAGATATTCAGGTTTCCTTGTGGATATCTTTATGCAGAAATCTGCGGGAAATAAATTAGTTACAATGTTATAAAAACTACAGTATTTGGTATTGGTACTGTAAAACGCTGTCGCTGAAACCACATGGGTCCTTTAAACGCAATCATAATACGATCATAAAAAATCTATGTACTTTTTATACCATCACCCTTAGGGATGAGGGTATATATCATTTGATACGACCCAAAAGTGTAACACAAAGAAGGAGTCACCTTAGACCCTAGGTTTCTTAGAACCAAATTCGATTCATGACTTTTTAAGTCATTTGAGCCATGTCTGTCTGTCTGTCTGTCCCTTCTAGTACCTCCCATTCAAATTTACCACTCCACCTTTAGAAATCGAGTAATAATATCAATATAATAGCAATTTTTTTTATTTTATTGAGGGTGATGGTATATGTAAGTCGACTGAGACTTTCTTACTGGTTTCATATATCGTTTCAATGGAGAGTTCTGATTATAATGATGTCCATAACATTCGTTTACATTTATAGCTTATCTGTAATTTATGCAAGGGTGTCCAAATTTGTCAGGCTAAATTGGCCGGACTACTAACTGCTCGAAATATCGATGAATTCTTTCTACCCTTTGACTGGATTAACACAATGTTATTAAAAACGAAATTCCCTTAACACATGTTTTCAAAAGTGTGCCCACTTTTATACCAATTACCATCACATCTGTCAGAGACAAGTTCAAAACAAACTCATCTTTTTAAATATCTACACGAAGTCCTACAGGCAACTGACACAAATTTTGAATGGAATTTCTAAAAATTCCACATATTTGTTTTAAGTGAACTTTAAATTACCTGGAACAAACCGTAGCAAAAGGTTTGTTCTTAGCTCGTATATACGAAATAGTTAAAAGGCTCAAAGAAATTGTTGGGCCTTATGTCCTTTGGACTTATGATCGGTCACCGTAAGCAACACTGGAATATGTTATTGTACTTCTTTAAATTATGTTTTATCAAATATTTTCTTACTCAAAACTTAAATTAAAGTTCACATAAATTAACAAACATTACTGTAAATACATATTTTTTTTATATCATCACACTTAGGGATGAGGGTACATATCGTTTGATACGACCCAAAAGTGTAACACATAGAAGGAGTCACTGTAGACCCTAGGTTTAATTGAACCAAATTCGATTCATGACTTTTTAAGTCGATTGAGCCATGTCCGTCTGTCTGTCTGTCTGCCTGCCTGCCTGCCTGCCTGCCTGTCCGTCTGTCTGTCTGGCTGTCCGGCTGGTTCGCACGATAACTTTCGAAAGACGTAACCAAATGTTTTGAAATTTTGCACTAATTTGTATTTCCTCAAAACTACTTACGGTATGCAAATGGGCTACTTGGCCCCGCCCCTTCTGGTACCTTCCATACAAATACATCATTCCGCCCACTTTAGAAATAGAGTAATAAAATCAATACACCCAACGGGATCGTACCCAAATTCTGTATTTGGTAAAGCCATAACAGGATAAAGTTTTGGAAACAATTTTGAAAGCCTAGCCGCGCCCCTTCTGGTACCTCCCATACAAATCTACCTTTCCGACCACTATAGAGAGGAAGGGATGAATAATATCAATAATTCAAACGTGATTGTACCCAAATTCTATTTTTAGTAAAGCTATAACAGGATAAAGCTTTGAAGAAAATAATTTTAAGTCTATCCACGCCCCATCTGGTACCTCCCATACACATCTGGTACCGCCCACTTTAGAAATCGATTAATATTTTTAAAAGACCTAACGCTATCGTGCCCAAATTCTGTATTGGTAAAGTTCAAGCAGGATAAAGTTTTGGAGAAACCAGTACAGAAATTTCAGACAGATAAACTGACTGATGAATACCATCACCCAATATAAGATATTGTTTAAGTCTTGAGTTATAGATATTAACCGAGTTTTATTTAAAACCTAAACACGCCCTTCTGGTACCTCCCATACAAATGTACCTCTCCGCCCACTTAAGAAATAGGGTAATAATAGCAATACACTCGACGCGATCGTGCCCACCTTCTGAATTTTGTTATGCTATAATAGGACAAAGTTTTGGAGAATAATTTGGAAATCTAGACACGCCCCTTATGGTACCTCCCATACAAATGTGCCTTTCCGCCCACTTTAGGAATGTAGTAATAATATCAATACACCCAACGAAATCGTGCCCAAATTCTGTATTTATTAAAGCTATAACAGGATAAAGTTATGGAGACTAAATCTGGAAGCCTAGACACACCCCTTCTCGTACCTCCCATACAAATGTACCACTCCGCCCACTTTAGAAATCGAGTAATAATATCAATATAATAGAAAATTATTTGTTTTACTGAGGGTAAGGGTATATATATGTCGGGTTGCCCAACTAAAATTTTCTAACTGGTTTTAAATGTAAATCGGTTAATTTCAATAACTCAAGACTTAAACAATATCTTATAGTGGGTGATTGTATTTATCAGTCAGTTTATCTGACTGAAATTTCTGTACCGGTTTTAATATGATATTATATACTGTTTATAAATATTTAAGTTGCAAAGTCATTTATGACTAATCTCTTTGAATTTATGTTTTGTTTATAAGTATACTTACTTAAAAAAAAACTTAATTTCCCTTTGCACCCCATGAATGAGGTATGGAATAGCTTCTCGCGTTGTTGTGAATTAACACGCTTTCTATTTTTAGATTCACAACTAACGGCACCTACTTGTTTATCGACGAATGCGAACGTCACTGTTTGAGAAGCTCTTACTAGACACGACGATTGAATCGACGCTTAATACTGCGAAGTTGCTGTCAACAACATTCGAGGGGAGCCGACAATGAAAGAAAATTGTATTTATTTTTTTTCTTTTTTTAAGATGACTGGACCCAGGTTTGAACCTGCGATCTCCCGCATGGTAGTCGCGTGTTCTAACCACTATGCCACGGCCGGTCCCATACTATTGTACATTTTATTCAGTTTGCAATAAATCATCTTTAAATCTTTTAAAAAATAAACATTATTCCAAATGAAAATATGATTAAAAAACATATTAGAATTTTTAAATGGAAAACTTTAATATTACTCTGTCGATATTTTTAATTTGTGTAGATTGTGACAAAATTCGATATGAATTATTAGATGAAATAGAGGATAATTACCAAAGAACATAACAAGTGTATTCGAAATATATATAATCTTTAAAGAAATTTATTCTAATACTATTTAAAGATCTTGTTTTGCTATCCCTGTATAAGCCGTTGAAATAAAAAGAAGAAAAATAAATTTTAGGAAAGCACGAAACCATCAAATAAAATATGACCAAACCAAATCAAACCATAATAATTTGTAATTTTTATACAAAAAACCAATTTCACATCATGAAAATTAAAATTTATTTTCAAGATATTTCTCGGTTAGCCGCAAAGTTCCCTAGTGTCACGGCGCTATTTTCATTTAAATGAAAAACCATTTAACCGTAAATTTGTTCTATTCGTTACTTTAGAACAAATACTTTTGTACAGCACCAACGAATATGTACTGTGTAATAGCACTTCTACTTGTATTTCCCACAATTTGATTCATCGATGTAATTTCTATGTATTCAAACAATGTAAATATTGGCTTGTCAGCCAGTGGGAATTGAAGAACAATAACCAAAGGCACTTTTGGCACATAAACAAACAAATTTCCAAATAAATATTGGAAAGAATAAAAATACATAAGTTCAGTCTCATTACTACAGAGTGTACCCCCTTAAAATCGTATACCAAAGACAATTTCAGTGGAATAACAATAGAGTCGTCAGATTGAGTGAAGTACTACTGCGGCATGACTAATGTTAATGGGGTAACATTTGCCAAGAAAAAATAACAGTAGAATTGCCAAAGGCACTGTTATTGTCTACATTGCTTTTGGACAGAAATTTAAATGTTCCAATTACTTGAGCATTGGATAGACAGAGAGACAGCATTTTATTACCTTTTTTTGTAGCCTTATTTGTCACTGAATGTTAACTATCGCGGTACTTATTTAATCAATAAAAATGCACTGAAATAAAGACAGAAGAACGAAAATTAATTAAGACATTTCGCCAGAATAAATTACATATCCACGTATGCTGATAGAATCTCATTGCCTTTGAGTTGGATGCAGCCAAATTAATTTATTGATGTCCTGCATATTTTCCACAAATATAAATGGGCATATGAGCAATTGCCAGGGGAAAAAACCACGTAACATAATTTTGCTGCAATGATTTGTACAAAAAATTAGTACAGAAATTACAGGTAACTAAAATATATTTACAACTAGTGGGCTCTGCAATGCTTCGCTATTGCATTTTAACTTGTAATATATTTCACATTTACGTCTACAAAGTACTTTGAAAACGATACTTAAGCTCGATAATGATATGTTGAGTAGACCATTTCATTTTACCAATTTTTTCGAAAAGTCATTGGGATAATATATTTTCTAATTCTACTTAAAAAAACAAACATTTTGGTATATAAAACTTGAAAATTGATCGACGTTTAGGGGTCGCGCAAAATCGTTTAAGGTTTTTGGCTGCAAAAAGGCATGTTTCAAAAATACTGATTTACTTATATGATTAAAAGTTTTGATGCGCTTGACCGATTTTAATCAGATTAGACTTGTTTTACAGGTAATAATATTTCGCACATTTTCTGTGAAGACATCAAAACATTTTAGATAATAGTTTGAGTTTAATACCCATTCAAACCTAAAAATTTTTTAATTTTAATTCAAAATTTACCTACTTTTGTCCATTAAAAATTTTTTATACCATCACCCTTAGGGATGAGGGTATATATCATTTGATACGACCCAAAAGTGTAACACATAGAAGGAGTGTTTTTAGACTTTTTAAGTCGTTTGAGCCATGTCCGTCTGTCTGTCTGTCTGTCTGGTGGCTGTCCGGCTGGTTCGCACAATAACTTTCGAAAGACACAACCAAATGTTTTTAAATTTTGCACGAGTTATTATTTTCTCAAAACTACTTACGGTATTGCAAATGGACTACATGGCCCCGCCCCTTCTGGTACCTCCCATGCAAATACATCATTCCGCCCACTTTAGAAATCGAATAATAATATCAATACACCCTACGGGATCGTCCCCAAATTCTGTATTTAGTAAAGCTATAACAGGATATAGTTTTGGAAAAAAATTTGAAAGCCTAGCCACGCCCCTTCTGGTACCTCCCATACAAATCTACCTCTCCGCCCACTATAGAGATGGAGAAATAATATCAATAAATTAAACGTGATCGTGCCCAAATTCTATTTTTAGTAAAACTATAACAAGATAAAATTTTGGAGAAAAAATTGGAAGTCTATTCACGCCCCATCTGGTACCTCCCATACACATCTGGTACCGCCCACTTTAGAAATCGATAAATATTATTAAAAGACCTAACGCGATCGTGCACAAATTCTGTATTTAGTAAAGTTTAAGCAGGATAAAGTTTTGTAGAGAAAATCTGGAAGTCTAGACACGCCCCTTCTGGTACCTCCCATACAAATGTACCACTCCGCCCACTTTAGAAATAGGGTAATAATATAAGGTAATAATAATAGGTAACACTCGACACGATCGTGCCCAAATTCTGAATTTTGTTATGTTATAACAGGACAAAGTTTTGGATAAAAATTGGAAGTCTAGCGACGCCCCTTATGGTACCTCCCATACAAATGTACCTTTCCGCCCACTTTAGGGATGTACTAATAATATCAATACACCCAAGGCAATCGTGCCCAAATTCTGTAATTAGTAAAGCTATAACAGGATAAAGTAATGGAGAATGAATCTGGAAGCCTAACCACTCCCCTTCTCGTACCTCCCATACAAATGTACCACTCCACCCACTTTAGAAATCGAGTTATAATATCAATATAATAGAAAATTATTTATTTTACTGAGGGTAAGGGTAAATGTAAGTTGGGTTGCCCGACTGAAACTTTCTAACTGCTTTTTATTACAAATCGGTTAATTTCAATAACTCAAGACTTAAACAATATCTTATATTGGGTGATGGTATTTATCAGTCAGTTCAACTGACTGAAATTTCTGTACTGGTTTTTTTTAGTTTTGGGTCTAATATTTGTATATCTTTAAATGCACAATTGACAAACACTTTCTAACGATACTTTTGATGTATGCAGGACCATGCAAATAACATATGTTCAGCAGCAGCAATAATAATCAATAGTGATAAAAATTAAACGAAAACTGTGTACTATGTATATTTTTAGTAAGGAAAACGATTTAGGTAATTAAAAAGAAGATTTTTTTCAAATTGGATACGATAACACCTTTTGTGTTATTTTTGCATGTTTTATTGCGTTTTTAGATGACTTGTACTAATTAGTTTTGCTGGTTATTATCCTTCGTCAAAGTGTTGTTCACAGTTTTAATAAGCCCAATAGCAATCGTTGACAACGCTGATGTTTTTCACAATTTCTTTAATCCGTTTAAAATTCTCATTCTTGGGCCAATTTGACGGGTGGGTAGCAAGAAAACTGCTGTCTACTCCAATAATATTGAAGAATTTCATAGTATTTTCTGAAATCATTTTTGTAACATTTCCTTCGCAATCTTGGTCAACAGGATGCTTTAATGCAGATGTAATTTTAATTAAAGTTCCTTCGGTATGCGTGGGGTCGAAAAGAAAAAAGCCGAACGCGATGTCACTTATATACCATAAATGCCACACAAAAGTTTTGAGTGCAACATTTCCTATCATTTCATTTGATTTGCGGTATTTTTTTAAGATTCTATCAACAAAATGTCGTTAAATGGGGCTTGTGTTGCAAGGGGACACGTAAACCAGTTTTGAATGTAAATTTTGACCACAAAAATGTTGATCTGAATAAATCCATTTATCTCATCCCCAGAGAAATAGTAAAAATTTCAGCAACAATTAAAAATTCTATTCATTATATTATACATCAAAAGTATCGTTAGGAATTGGTTGTCAATTGTGCATTTAAAGATATAAAAAAATTAGAGCCAAAACTAAAAAAAATAATTTTTTAATGGGCAAAAGTAGGTAAATTTTGAATTAAAATTTTAAAATTTTTAGGTTTGACGGGTTCTTAAACTCAAACTACTATCTGAAATGTTTTGATGTCTTCACAGAAAATGTGTGAAATATTATTACCTTTAAAACAAGTCTATTCTGATCAAAATTGGTCAAGCGTATCACAACTTTTAATCATATAAGTAAATCAGTATTTTTGAAACAGCCTTTTTGCAGCCAAAAACCTTAAACGATTTTGCGCGACTCCTAAACGTCGATCAATTTTCAAGTTTTATATACCAAAATGTTTGTTTTTTTAAGTAGAATTAGAAAATATATTATCCCAATGACTTTTCGAAAAAATTGGTAAAATGAAATGGTCTAATGTTGAGTTTAGTAACATTTGTAACTAATTTCAAGCAACTCCTTAACATGAAAGTTAACAAATTAAGTGTTGTTGTTTTAAATTCTAAATATCATAGGCTCTATGACGATAGTAAAAAGTTCATCATCAAAGCCATATCTATAGTTTCGACATGTACATTAAGTTTTGTCTGTATGTAGGGAGAAGAAACACTTCTTTCACAAATCTGAAACAGAAATTCCTCTAAAGATCAAAATTCAATTTTTATATTTATCTGTAGTAGCGGGAACTAACTATGTCTGTATACTAACTATGTCTTTGGGTGTAAAAATTACTTTTGTTATGCCTTCTCCTCCTATTGACCACAAATGAAAATTTCGTTTGAAGCTTCATGCTTTTAGCCATAAAAACCTCCTTTGTCATGTCTTCTTCTCATACGGACCAAGAATATACCCGAATACTCTTTATATATTGAACTCGTATTACCATTTTTTGAGATAATTCGGTCACCAACGTTTGGCTTAACAAAGTGATGATCTCACGCTCTGCATGGCTTATTACGACGTCGTGTTGGAACCATTTCTCCTTCAAATAATGTGCAATGACATGATAAATAAAAAAAATCAATTGATCGGCCACTTGCTCTAGTTTTTCTACCATTTGGATTTTATATGAATTAACATCAAGATCTTTCCTCAGCATTTGCAGAAACCGAGTTGCTGAGAACGAAGTCGGTTTGATAAATTTAAGTCCCCTGTCACACTTACGTCTACAGCGTCGATGGCTTCTATTAGCTGCTCAGATGGATGATTATATGCACCCTCAACTTCACAAAGGGCTCCATAAGTTTGGCGAACATAACGCGCATTTTATCTATAGGATTTATTACCGATTCGCTCTCCTGAAAAGTAATTAATAAATACATGTCTGTTAAGTAAATTGAAAACAAATCACTGTTTTAGTCTGCACAGCTACCATGTGTCCTAAATTGCCTGGTGTACGGACCATTATTTGATACAGTCAAAAAGTTAAATATTGAAGTGCGTCGGCGGAGCCTCGGCACTTTTTAAGTTATTAAGTTGCAAATAACCTGTTCATTAGGGCGGATCAGTTTTTTCGCGTCGAAAAAACGTGGTAATCGTATACCAATATAGGAATCTACGATGAATTCTTAGAAAATTTGACAAAAAATCAATATGTATAGAATTAATTCCTAGTTCGCGCTGAGAAGCATGAATATTTCAGGTAGACATATTTTTTTTACAATGAGCAACTATTAAAATCTTTAGACCTATGGGCCCCGCCTCTAATTTTTACCTACTATTCTGATGCGTGGAGACCAAGACGAAGAGAATGGTTTATTATTGACATTGCTTTCTGTATGCCAACACTCAGAGGCCATAACTTTTTTACCAATACATAGATTTGCTTCTGTAATACCACATTTAGTTTGTTGGGAAGTCAGTTTTACGCAGAAGGTCTCAAAAAGAATATATCTGAAGTTTTCGGTTTGTTGTCATGTAAAACCAAAAAATCTCTATCTGAAATCTTCATGCTTCCCAACGCGAGCTAGGAATTGATTTTAGACACAAAGTTTATTGGTGAACTTTTCTTATAATTCATCGTAGATTCCGATTTTGGTTACGATTTTTGCGAATAAAAAATTGGCCCACCTTACTGTTCATATCTCTAGGCGGACAGCAATATACTGTGGAATTTTGACAGTTATAACTGTTTGTTTTAAAAAGGGTGTGGAACAGCCCATTTCCACCCTTACTGTAATTCATACTGCAACAACAACATATGTAACAAATCTCAGATTCATACCTCTGATAGTTCATGAGATGTAGCCCTTATATTTTCAAGTTGAATGGGCGGAGCCACACCCCTTTATCCAATCACAACCAAATATAGCCTGGGACTGTCAACAGGTCAACAGTACCTCATGGTAAAATTTTCGTATCAATCGATTTATTAGAAAAGCCGTTAGAGCGATTTTTGAAAAGGGGGCGTGGCACCGCCCACTTCCATCCTGGCTGTAATTAATACTACTCAAGCAACATATATACCAAATCTCATCTTCATACCTCTGATAGTTCATAAAATATAGCCTTTTTAATTTTCAAATTGTATGGGCGGTGCCACGCCCCTATAGCGTACAAAAAAAAAAAAATTATGAAAATCGGTCCAGCCGTTTTTGAGTTTTAGCGAGACAACTGCACAGCAATTAATTTTTATATATAAGACTAGTGGACCCGGCAATGCTTCGCTATTGCATATTAACTTGTAATATATTTCACATTTAGGTCTTCAAAGTACTTTGAAAACGGTACTTAAGCTCGACAATAATATGTTGAGTTTATTTACTTATGTAACTTATTTAAAGTAACTCCTTAACATTAAAGTTAAGTTTTATTGTTGTAAATGCTAATAAAAAGTTCATCAGCAAAGTCATATCTATTGTGCCGACATGTAGATTAATTTTTTTTCTGAATGTAGGGCGAAAAACCTCTTCTTCCACAAATCGGAAACAGACATTCCTCTAAAGATCAAAAATATTTATTTTAATCCGTAGAAGCGGGAACCATCTGTATACTAACTATCGCTTTGGTCATAAAAAAAACATTTTTGTTATGCCTTCGTCTATTGACCGCAAATGAAAATTCCGTTTGAAGCTTCATGCCTTTAGCCATAGAAACTTCTTTTGTCATGTCTTCTTCTCGCACGGATCAAGAATAATTCGGAATACTATTTTTGTATTGAACTTGTATACCATTTTTTGAGATAATTCAGTCACCAACGTTTGTCTTAACAAAGTGATGTTCTCACGCGCTGTATGGCATGTTACACCGTCGTGATGCAACCATTTCTCCTTCAAACAATGTGCAATGACATGATAAATAAAAAAAATCAATTGATCGTCCACTGGCTCTAGTTCTTCTACCAGTTGGATTTTATATGAATGTAGGCCAAGATCTTTCCTCAGCATTTGCAGAGACCGAGTTGCTGAGAAATGCGTCGGTTCGATAAAATCAAGTGCTTTGCCACACTTACGTCCACAACGACGATGGCTTCTATTAGCTGCTCAGATGGATCATTATATGCACCCTCAACTTCACAAAGGGCTTCATAAGTTTGGCGATCAGAAGGTGCATTTTGAAAATAAATTTGCAAGATTTGTAAACGTTGTTCTTGTTTAGTTTTTACATGGTGATTTTCCAAAGTATACTAAAAGAAAGTCTATCACACTTCATTAGTATGACAGCTAGATTTACACCTTTACCTATCAGAAGTTCTATATGTCAAGAAAAATACCCCATGCATAGGTTTTTTAAAATTTTTTGCTAATGTTACCTCTGATATACTATAAAAATTTAACCATTGTAGTATAACTATAATGAATATTGCTTAATTTTTCTATCTATATGATTTATTACCGATTCGTTCTCCTGAAAAGTAATTGAATAATACATACCTGTAAAGTAAATTAAAAAAAAATCACTATTTTAGTCTGCGCATCCTCAACTGCCTGGTGTACGGACCATTATTTGATACAGTGCCTTCGTCTTTTAACTTATTTAGTTCGAAATGCCTGATCATTAGGGCGAATAAATTAGTTCGCGTCAGGAATGTACGAAGAATTCTTAGAAAATTTTACTAAGAATCTATATGTCTAAAATCAATTCCTAATTCGCACTGAGAAGCATTAAGATTTCAGGTAGATATATTTTTTTTAGCAATGAGCAATTATTCAGATACTTCAGACCTATGAGCCCCGGCTCTAATTTTTACCTACCATTCCGATGTTTGGAGACCAAGATGAAGAGAATAGTATATTTTTTATTCTTTTTATTGGGAACCCGCCCAATATTCTGAAAAATTATTTTTAAAAACATAATTTCTGTATGCCAACTCTCAGAGGCCATAACTTTTTAACCAATCCTTAGATTTGCTCTGTAATACCTCATTTAGTTTGTTGGGTAGTCAGTTTTACGCAGAAGGTATATATCTGAAGTTTTCGGTTTGTGCTCATTTAAGACAAAAAAAATCTCTATCTGAAATCTTCATGCTTCCCAACGCGAGATAGGAATTGATTTAAAACACAAACTTTATTGGTGAAATTATTGGTTACGATTTTTGCGAATAAAAAAATTAGACCACCTTACTGTTCATATCTCTAGGCGAACAGCAATATACTGTGGAATTTTGACAGTTATAACTGTTTGCTTTAAAAGGATGTAGAAAAGCCCATTTCCACCCTTACTGTAACATATGACAAATATCTCTTCTTCATACCTCTGATAGTTCATGAGATGTAGCCCTTATATTTTCAAGTTGAATGGGTGGAGCCACGCCCCTTTATCCAATCACAACCAAATATAGCCTGGGACTGTTAACAGGTCAACAGTACCTCATGGTAAAATTTTCGTATCAATCGTTGTTGTTGTTGCAGTATGAATTTCAGTAAGGGTGGAAATGGGCTGTTCCACACCCTTTTTAAAACAAACAGTTAAAGCTGTCAAAATTCCACAGTATATTGCTGTTCGCCTAGAGATATGAACAGTAAGGTAGGCCAATTTTTTTATTCGCAAAAATCGTAACCAAAATCGGAATCTACGATGAATTTTAAGAAAATTTCACCAATAAACTTTGTGTCTAAAATCAATTCCTAGCTCGCGTTTGGAAGCATGAAGATTTCAGATAGAGATTTTTTTTGTATTTAAATGAGCACAAACCGAAAACTTCAGATATATATTTTTTGAGGATGCGCAGACTAAAATAGTGTTTTTTTCTAATTTACTTTAAAGGTATGTATTTTTCAACTACTTTTCAGGAGAGCGAATCGGTAATAAATCATATAGATAGAAAAATTAAGCAATATTCATTGTAGTTATACTACAATGGTTAAATTTTTACAGTATATCAGAGGTAACATTAGCAAACAATTGTAAATAACCTATCCATGGGGTATTTTTCTTGACATATAGAACTTCTGATAGGTATAAGTGTAAATCTAGCTGTCATACTAATGAAGTGTGAGAGACTCTCTTTTAGTATACTTTGCAAAATCACCATGTAAAAACTAAACAAGAACAACGTTTACAAATCTTGCAAATTTATTTTCAAAATGCACGTGCTGTTCGCCAAACCTATGGAGCCCTTTGTGAAGTTGAGGGTGCATATAATGATCCATCCAGCTAATAGAAGCCACCGACGCTGTAGACGTTAGTGTGACAGGGGACTCAAATTTATCGAACCGACATATTTCTTAGCAACTCGGTGTCTGCAAATGCTGAGGAAAGATCTTGGCCTACATTCATATAAAATCCAACTGGTAGAAGAACTAGAGCCAGTCGGCGATCAATTGATTATCATGTTTTATTTATCATGTCATTGTACATTATTTGAAGGAGAAATGGTTACAACACGACGGTGTAACATGCCATACAGCGCGTGAGACCATCACTTTGTTAAGCCAAACGTTGGTGACCGAATTATCTCAAAAAATGGTAATACGAGTTCAATACAAAAATAGTATTCCGGATTATTCTTGATTCGTGTGAGAAGAAGACATGACAAAAGAAGTTTTTATGGCTAAAGGCATGAATCTTCAAACGGAATTTCATTTGCGGTCAATAGGAGTACGCATCACAAAAATGGTTTTTTTATGACCAAAGAGATAGTTAGTATGGTTCACGCTATTACGGATCAAAATAAATAATTTTTTTTCCGATTTGTGGAAGAAGTGGTTTTTCGCCCTACATACAGAAAAAACTTAATCTACATGTCGGCACTATAGATATGACTTTGCTCATGAACTTTTTATTAGCATTTACAACAATAAAACTTAATTGGTTAACTTTAATGTTAAGGAGTTACTTTAAATAAGTTACATAAGTAAATAAACTCAACATATTATTGTCGAGCTTTAGTATCGTTTTCAAAGTACTTTGTTGACCTAAATATATTACAAGTTAATATGCAATAGCGAAGCATTGCCGGGCCCACTAGTATAAAATACTTTTAAATCAAAGCTTACAGTTTTTGGACCAAATTATGGTCTCATTAATGAATGTGAGAATTGATAATAAACCATTAGTGTTAAATTCATTATATAGGTCGCAGAAATGCAAAATAGAATCTTTTCTTCCGAGATTGAATGAAGTGTTGCATGAAGTTTATGACCAGCCTTGTGTATTTGTTGGAGATTATAATATTGATTTGCTTTGTGAAAATGGTTCAACGAGAGCCTTGATAAACACATTTGCTGAATTAAATATGCATTCATGCCATGGACTAATAACACGGCCTGCAAGTAAGTCGTTAATAGACTGTGTGTTTAGTAATTTAGATCATGTAAGGGCTATAAGCTCAATTAGAAATAATCTCAGTGATCATAACCTAGTGGGCCCGGCAATGCTTCGCTATTGCATATCAACTTGTAATATATTTCACATTTAGGTCTGCAAAGTACTTTGAAAACGGTACTTAAGCTCGACAATAATATTTTGAGTTTATGTACTTATGTAACTTATTTAAAGTAACTCCTTAACATTAAATTTAACCAATTAAGATGTATTGTCGTAAATGCTAATAAAAAGTTTATCAGCAAAGTCATATCTATAGTGCCGACATGTAGATTAAGTTATTTCTGTATGAAGGGCGAAAAACCACTTCTTCCACAAAGCGGAAACAGACATTCCTCTAAAGATCAAAATTATTTTTTTTTGATCCGTAGTAGCGTGAACCATCTGTATGCTAAATATCTCTTTGGTCATAAAAAAACATTTTTGTTATGCCTTCTCCTATTGAACGCAAATGAAAATTCCGTTTGAAGCTTCATGCCTTTGGCCATAAGAACTTCTTTTGTCATGTCTTCTTCTCACACGGATCAATAATATTCCCGAATACTATCTTTGTATTGAACTCGTATTTCCATTTTTTGGGATAATTCGGTCGCCAATGTTTAGCTTAACAAAGTGATGGTCTCACGCGCTGTATGGCATTTTACACCGTCGTGTTGGAACCATTTCTTCTTCAAATAATGTGCAATGACATGATAAATAAAAAAAAATCAATTGATCGCCCACTGGCTCTAGTTCTTCTACCAGTTGGATTTTATATGAATGTGGGCCAAGATCTTTCCTCAGCATTTGCAGAGACCGAGTTGCTAAGAAATACGTCGGTTCGATAAATTCGAGTCCCCTGTCACACTAACGTCTACAGCGTCGATGGCTTCTATTAGCTGCTTAGATGGATCATTATATGCACCCTCAACTTCACAAAGAGCTCCATAAGTTTGCGAACAGAACGCGCATTTTGAAAATAAATTTGCAAGATTTGTAAACGTTGTTCTTGTTTAGTTTTTGCATGGTGATTTTGCAAAGTATACTAAAAGAAAGTCTATCACACTTCATTAGTATGACATCTAGATTTACACTTAAACCTATCAGAAGTTCTATATGTCAAGAAAAATACCCCATGCATAGGTTATTTACAATTGTTTGCTAATGTTACCTCTGATATACTATAAAAATGTAACCATTGTAGTAAAACTACAATGAATATTGCATAATTTTTCTATCTATATGATTTATTGCCGATTCGCTCTCCTGAAAAGTAATTGAAAAATACATACCTGTAAAGTTAATTAAAAAAAAATCACTATTTTAGTCTGCGCATCCTCAACTGCCTGGTGTACGGACCATTATTTGATACAGTTAAAAAGTTAACTATTGAAGTGCGTGGGCAGCGCCTCGGCACTTTTAACTTATTTAGTTTGAAATAGCCTGATCATTAGGGCGTTAAAAATGTGTTAATCGTATATCGGTATTGGAATATACGAAGAATTCTTAGTTACTTCAGACCTATGGGCCCCGGCTCTAATTTTTACATACCATTTCAATGTTTGGAGACCAAGACGAAAATAATAGTATATTTTTGTTTTTTTTATTGGGATCCCGCCCTATATTCTGAAAAATGATTTTTACAAATTTATTTTCTGTATGCCAACTCTCAGAGGCCACAACTTTTTAACCAATACATAGATTTGCTTCTCTAATACTTCATTTAGTTTGTTGGGAAGTCAGTTTTACGCAGATGGTCTCAAAAAATATATATCTGAAGTTTTCGGTTTGTGCTCATTTAAAAACAAAAAAAAAATCTTTATTTGAAATCTTCATGCTTTCCAACTTTCCAAATTGGCCCACCTTACTGTGCATATCTCTAGGCGAACAGCAATATACTGTGGAATTTTGACAGTTTTAACCGTTTGTTTTAAAAAGGGTGTGGAACAGCCCATTTCCACCCTTACTGTAATTTATACTGCAACAACAACATATGTAACAAATCTCATCTTCATACCTCTGATAGTTCATGAGATATAGCCCTTTTAATTTTCAAGTTGAGTGGGCGGTGCCACGCCCCTTTATCCAATCACAACCAAATATAGCCTGAGACTATCAACAGGTCAACAGTACCACTTGATAAATTTTTGGTATCAATCTATCTAGTAGAAAAGCCTTTAGATTGATTTTTGAAAAGGGGGCGTGGCACCGCCCACTTCCATCCTGGCTGTAATTAATACTGCTCCAACAACATATATACCAAATCTCATCTTCATACCTCTGATAGTTCATGAAATATAGCCTTTTTAATTTTCAAGTTGTATGGGCGGTGCCACGCCCCTTTATC
The DNA here is from genome assembly GCA_964034835.1 of Muscina levida. NCBI lineage: Eukaryota > Metazoa > Arthropoda > Insecta > Diptera > Muscidae > Muscina > Muscina levida. The sequence continues at coordinate 83,357,595 of OZ035882.1, forward strand.
TAATTACAACCAAATGTAGTCAGGAACTATCTACAGGTCAACAGTACCTTATGGTAAAATTTTCGTATAAATCGGTCTATTAGAAAAGCCTTTAGATTGATTTTTGAAAAGGGGGCGTGGCACCGCCCACTTCCATCCTGGCTGTAATTAATACTGCTCCAACAACATATATACCAAATCTCATCTTCATACCTCTGATAGTTCATGAAGTATAGCCTTTTTAATTTTCAAGTTGTATGGGCGGTGCCACGCCCCTTTATCCAATTACAACCAAATGTAGTCAGGAACTATCCACAGGTCAACAGTACCTCATGGTAAAATTTTTGTATCAATCGGTCTATTAGAAAATCCGTCTGAGCGATATTTGAAAAAAGGGGCGTGCCGCCGCCCACTTTTTGAAAAAATAAAACCTTTTAAACCATCCGGAAGCTATAGCGAACAAAACAAAAAAAAAATTTTGAAAATCGGTCCAGCCGTTTTTGAGTTTTAGCGAGACAACTGCACAGCAATTCATTTTTATATATAAGATATCCACAGTTTTTGGAAAATGATGAATATTTAAAAACTAGCTGACCCGAAAGACTTCGTCCTGACTCCAAAATTATTGATAAAAACATTTCATACTGTTTCAACTCACTAACGATTGGTACATTTTTGGTAAATATCACTCGAACAGTTTTCGCAGTTATTGGTTATATCAATATGTACACTTTTTTATATTTGTAGATATACTGAAATATATGGAAGTATATTGCAAAATCTTTAAAACCTAATGTAAATCATCTACAGATCATTTTAAATTTTACTGAAATTTTGGTTTGGTTTGGTCGCCCTTCCTGCTCCGTCCATCTAGTTTATTGCTACAGACTTTTAAAGCTGGAACATTTTTATCCATTCGTACAACATGTTCCACCTAGCGCATCCAGTATATTTGAACGCGCTTGACAACATCGATATCATTATACAGCTCATTGTTAATTTTATACCTGTACTCGCCGTTAACGGAGTCCAAATATTTTTTGTAGCATATTTCTCTCGAATAATTCCAGAATAGATTGATCCGCTTGTGTCATTACCCAGGATTCTGCGCAGTAGAGCAATACCGGTATAATCAGTGTCTTGTAGAATTTTATCATTGTTCGTCGAAAGATTGGATTTTTTGCCTATTTTCACTGAAGACATCGTATCGGTCGGTGTCATCCCGCAATTTCGTATCAGCTTCGGGGGACACAAAATTCAGCCACAGCATCTAATAGTTTCTGTGGTATTGGACTGTCGAATACAGTTTTGTACCTGATTACCAGCTACATTTCTTGCGCCTTCTGCAGAATTTGTTGTAATATGAATATGTGGTCGATCGTGGAATTACCAGGTCTAAAGCCACACTGAAAAGGTCCAATCATATTCGTTATAATGTTCTTTAGTCTTTCTTATAACATTCTAGACAGAAACTTGCATGCGATGGGTAAAAGGGTAAGCACGGGACACAGCGAAATCGTGTTTATGAGTTGGTGCATGCATGTTGCCAGCTCATCGCCGCCTGCCCTTATTATGACTTCGGAAACGAGGAGAATACGAAAGTGTTCCCTCTATTATCGCATTACACTCTGCAGGCCCGTGAACAGATATTCATTACTGTGCCTACATGTGGCTATTCCTATAGACCATTTCTTTTAATCTTTTGGTAAGATATCCTTGCTCTGTTTTCTTTCTCCCCTTTTTTACTTCTCATTATATTGTACCATCACAGCACGAGTTACCATTGGCTGTAATCTTCCCCTGTATGCAGCATCCATTTCCTCAGACGTTACACAACATGGGCTTGTCTGAGTTTTTACATATCCCAGTATGGGCAACGGTTAACAACGCGAGAAGCTATCCCACACCTCATTCATAAGGCTTAAAGGGAAATTACGTTTTTTAGTATGGTCGTTGCGGAACTGGTCATAGATTTCTCATTATACTGTCACTATGTGTCGGGAACATCAGAATTATAGGGGTTTGTTTGAAGTACGTCATGGACAGGGCATCGGTCATATATTTCCTCCAGGCGCTTATAGAATGTATCTTTAATGTCGTCGTCATTGCCTTCCGTCTGGATCGGCACACAAATCAGCGTAATGTAAAAATATTTCACCTTGATACGAATGGTTTGTCGAGAACACCCGCGAATAAAATATCTCTGTAGATAGTTCGGACAATTCAGTTTTATATCCTTAAATCATGGTCCTTATAACATTTGGAGGTTCTCCTTTTTTCCTCTTCTTCGTGTTTTCGTTTTAGAAGTTAAAATCTCTAGAGCTACCATTATTACATACCAATAACAATTAAATACACCTTTGCAGTACGCGAAGTCCTCTGGACATTTCATAGTAAATACCTCATATGCTCTGCGGAACTTCCACACTTGTCTACGCTCAAATTGAAATAATTTATATTTTTTAAGTTTGTTACTTTTGCGATTAACTTTGACATAGTGGTGCATTAACCAATTGTCAATTCAGTCTTTGCTGTCCATTCACAGAACAAAGTAGTATCTATAGGGTTATTTTATTTCAATGTATTCGTGTGGTATTTCCGCATCAACATTTATTAACATTTCTGTATATGTGTGTACACCATGCTACATACGTCACTGCAAATACCAAACAGTATGTCAATCGAAATTCGTTTAAAGGTTTCCTTGTGCATTGCGATCGTTGCGCTAGTATTTCTGATTATGCTCCATGGGTATTTACAGTACTCGTATACATTATAGACATACATACATATCTACCTACATTATACGTAGGATTCTATGGTCTGGACATCAATAAATTCTACAAAATGCGAGTGAATATGTGGATATGCACATGTGTGTGTGTGTGTATATCGTACTGCATAGATGTGTAAACGGTGAGAAAGGAAAGCATGAAAACGTTTACTGTTGTTACTAATTCAATTTGCCTAAAAGCCATTTGCTGGGTAAAATTTTCATTTCAACTTCGTGCACTTTTCACCAATCAAGCAAAAATGTACAAAATTAAAATCGAAATCAAATTAAACGTCATCGAAAAACAGTTGTAGTATATTTTTGAGTGTGTGTTAAATTAACAATGGGCCTACGCACCCCTGTGTATTCACATCTTTATATATGTATAGTGGGCCCGGCAATGCTTCGCTATTGCATATTAACTTGTAATATATTTCACATTTAGGTCTACAAAGTACTTTAAAACGGTACTTAAGCTCGACAATAATATGTTGAGTTTATTAACTTATGTTACTAATTTCAAGTAACTCCTTAACATGGAAGTTAACTAATTAAGTTTTATTGTATTAAATTCAAAATAAGATAGGCTCTATGACGATAGTAAAAAGTTCATCATCAAAGTCATATCTATAGTGCCGACATGCAGATTAAGTTTTGTCTGTATGTAGGGCGAAAAACTACTTCTTTCACAAATCGGAAACATATATTCCGGTCGGTTCGATAAATTCGAATCCCCTGTCACACTAACGTCTACAGCGTCGATGGCTTCTATTAGCTGCTCAGATAGATCATTATATGCACCCTCAACTTCACAAAGGGCTCCATAAGTTTGGCGAACAGAACTTGCATTTTGAAAATAAATTTTCAAGATTTGTAAACGTTGTTCTTGTTTAGTTTTTACATGGCGATTTTTCAAAGTAAACTAAAAGAGAGTCTATCACACTTCATTAGTATGACAGCTAGATTTACACTTATACCTATCAGAAGTTCTATATGTCAAGAAAAATACCCCATGCATAGTTTATTTACAATTGTTTGCTAATGTTACCTCTGATATACAATAAAAATATAACCATTGTGGTATAACTACAATGAATATTGCTTAATTTTTCTATCTATATGAATTATTACCGATTCGCTCTCCTGAAAAGTAATTGAAGAATACATACCTGTAAAGTAAATTAAAAAAAATCATTATTTTAGTCTGCGCATCCTTAACTGCCTGGTGTACGTACTATTATTTGATACAGTTAAAAAGTTAACTATTGAAGTGCGTGGGCAGCGCCTCGGCACTTTTAACTTCTTTAGTTCGAAATAGCCTGATCATTAGGGCGAATCAATTAGTTCGCGTCAATAAAAAACGTGTTAATCGTATATCAGTATTGGAATGTACGAAGAAAATTTCACTCAGAGAAGCATTAAGATTTCAGGTAGAGATATTTTTTTTAGCAATGAGCAATATTTCAGTTACTTCAGACCTATGGGCCCCTGCTCGAATTTTTACCTACCATTCCAATGTTTGGAGAATAAGACGAAAAGAATAGTATATTTTTGATTTTTTTATTCTTTTTTATATTCTGAAAAATGATTTTTAAAAATTTCATTTCTGTGTGCTAAATTTCAGAGGCCAACAATTTTTAACCATTACATATATTTGCTTCTGCAAAACCTCATTTAGAAGGCAGAAGGTCTCAAAAAATATATGTTTTTGATGTTTTCGGTTTCTGCTCTTTAAAAACAAAAAAACTCTATCTGAAATCTTCACTCTTCTCAGCGCGAGCTAGGAATTGAATTTAGACACAAAGTTTGTTGGTGAAATTTTCTAACAATTCCTCGTAGATTCCGATTTTGGCATGCGAATTTTGCAGAAAAAAAAATTGGCCATCCCTACTGTTCATATCTCTAGGCGAACTGCAATATACTGTTGAATTTTGACAGTTTTAACTGTTTATTTTCAAAGGGGAGTGTCACAGCTCACTTCCACCTTTACTGAAATTCATACTGTAATAACAACATATGTAACAAATGGCATCTTCTTACCTCTGATAGTTCATGAGATATAGTCCTTTTTACTTCCAAGTTGTATGGGCGGTGACACGCTTCATTATTTAATCACAACCAAGTACAGCCAGAGACTACAGGACATAAGTACCACTTGTTAAAATTTTCGTATCAACAGGTCTGTTAGAAAAGCAGTCAGAGCGATTTTTTAAAAGAGGGCGTGGCACCGCACTCTTTCACCCTAGCTGTAATTAATACTGCTCCAATAACATATATACCAAATCCCATTATCATACCTTTGATAGTTCATAATATATATCCCTATCGATTTTAAAGTTGTATGGGCGGTGCCACGCCCCTTTATCCAATCACAACCAAATATAGCCTGAGGCTATCTGCAGGTCAACAGTACCTCATGGTAAAATTTTTGTATCAATCGATTTATTAGAAAAGCCGTTAGAGAGATTTTTGAAAAGGGGGGCGTGGCACCCAACAACATATATACCAAATCTCATCTTCATACCTCTGATAGTTCATGAAATATAACCTTTTTAATTTTCAAGTTGTATGGGCGGTGCCATGCCCTTTTTCCAATTACAACCAAATGTAGTCAGGAATTATCTACAGGTCAACATTACCTCATGGTAAAATTTTTGTATCCATCGGTCTATTAGAAAAGCCGTCAGAGCGATATTTGAAAAAAGGGGCGTGGCGCCGCCCACTTTTTGAAAAAATAAAACCTTTTAAACCATCCGGAAGCTATAGCGAACAAAACAAAAAAAAAATTTGAAAATCGGTCCAGCCGTTTTTTGAGTTTTAGCGAGACAACTGCACATCGATTCATTTTTATATATAAGATAATGGCAAGTGGAAATTAACGTTTTTATAGCGTTTCACGCAGGGATCAGCTAAATATTTATAGTGAAGACGATTAAATGAATAGGTAGACATCAGCTTGAAATTAAGTCATCATCTTGAAATTAAACATAATCTTTATGTTAATATGTTGCCACTGCAATAAGTTTTACTTATCTGAGAAAGTGTTAACTTATTCAAATGCGAGTAGCTCTTCCATCTCCCATTTCGAGCATGCAAAGGGAAATTATTTTGTTTAAGTTACGTTGTAATTGACCGTTTTTCTATATAGTTGGAGCCAGCTGTGGTAAGATGGTTTAAAAACACGCGATTATCATTCGGGAGCACCATGGTTCAATTCCTATATCAGTTATTTGCATTTTCTTTTATTCGTGGCCCCCACGATGTTGTCGACAGCAGTATAGTGTAGAGTTCAATGGCATGCCAAGTAAATGCTTCGCATTCGCCTATAAACAAGTAGGTGCCGTTTGTTGGGGGTATGAAAATAAAAAGCATGTTAATTCACAATAATGCGTGAACCTATCACATACCTCATTCAAGGATGTAAAGGGGAATTGAGTAAGTTTAAAGTTAGAGTAAAAGTTAAACAAAGAATATGAAAAAATAGCAAATTGTTACTAATAATATGTTATATTTTTACAACAAACAATTAAAACAGATTTTACCATACATTCTATTCAGGCAATAGTCCGATATAAAAATTTTTTTTTCTCGTAAAATTTATTTTATCTGCTTACAACCTGGGGATTAAATTAATCAAATATTTTACATGCAGGTGCCTACTCACCGCCAACACCCCGTTGTGTACACAACTTGCAAATAACAAATTCAGCATAATTTGTGATTACGATATTACGTGCGGATGGATGGGGTTTGGAGTATGTGGTTTTAATTTAATTAATATTTATATTCACTCTTATGCTTAATACGCAAAAAACGTGGTACAAATATATATATATGTACTAGTGGGCCCGCAATGCTTCGCTATTGAATATTAACTTGTAATATTTTTGACATTTAGGTCTACAAAGTACTTTGAAAACGGTAATTAAGCTAAATAATAATATGTTGAGTTTATTAACTTATGTAATTTATTTCAAGTAAAATCCATCATCAAAGTCGAATCTTTCACAAATCGGAAACAGACATTCCGTTAAAGATCAAAATTCAATTTTTATTTTTATCTGCAGAAGCGGGAACTGTCTGTATACTTACTACTCTTTTGGGCGTAAAAAACACTTTTGTCATGCCTTCTCTGCCTATTGAACGCAAATATAAATTTCGTTTGAAGCTTCATGCTTTTAGCCATAAAAACCTCTTTTGCCATGTCTTCTTCTCACACGGATCAAGAATATTCCCGAATACTATCTTTGTATTGAACTCTTATTACCATTTTTTGGGATTATTCGTTTACCAGTGTTTGACTTAACATACCCTCATCCCTAAGGGTGATGGTATAAAAAAATCAATGGATCGTTCACTGGCTCTAGTTCTTCTATCAGATGGATTTTATATGAATGTAGGCCAAGAACTTTCCTCAGCATTTGCAGAGACCGAGTTGTTGAGAACGGCGTCGGTTCGATAAATTCGAGTCCCCTGTCACACGTCTAAGTCTACAGCGTCGATTGCTTATATTAGCTGCTCAGATGGATGAGTATATGCACCGTAAACTTCACAAAGGGCTCCATAAGTTTGGCGAACAGAACGCGCATTTTTAAAATAAATTTGCAAGATTTGCAAATGTTGTTCTTGTGTAGTCTTTACATGTTGATTTTCCAAAGTATACTGAATGAAAGTCTATCACACTTCATTAGTATGACAGCTAGATTTACACATATACCTATCAGAAGTTATATACGTCAAAAAAATGCCCCATACATAGGTAATTTACAAATGTTTGCTAATATTACCTCTGACATACGATAAAAATTCAAATTGTGCCTCAATTAAACAAAAGGTGTTTTCCAGTATAACTACAATAAATATTGCTTAATTTTTCTATCTATAGTATTTATTATTGAGTGCCAGGGCAGCACCTCGGCATATTTTACTTATTTAGTTCCAAATAGCCTGTTCATTAGGACGGATCAATTTGTTCACGGCGAAAAAAAATGTGGTAATCGCATACCAGTATCGGCATCTATGACGAATTCTAAAAAATGTCTCTTAGAAACTTTATGTCTAAAATCAATTCCTAATTCGCGCTGAGAAGCATGAAGATTTCAGGTGGCGATATTTTTTTAGTGAATGAGAAATTATTGGGAATTTCAGACCTTTGGGCTCGGCTCTAATTTTTACCAACCCTTCCGATTTTTGGAGACTAAGACGAAGAGAATGGTATATTTTTGACATTGTTTGGGATCACGCCCAATATTCTGAAAAATGATTTTTAAAAACTTAATTTCTGTATACCAACTCTCTGAGGCCATAACTTTTTAACCAATACATAGATTTGCTTCTGCAGTAATTCATTTAGTTTATTTAGTTGGGAAGTCAGTTTTACGCAGAAAGTCTCCAAAAATATACTTTTTTGAAGTTTTCGGTTTGCGCTCATTTTAAAATAAAAAAATCTTAAATTTACGTTAACGTGTATCAAATGATACATCAAATTCGGCTTACGATCAGAAAAGTGTTTTTTATTGTTTGATATTTTTGGCCAAATTCAGTGTGTCACGCACTAGGATGACGCGTTTCGAACTCCATGACGAGTTCATCTTCAGACCCCTTTGTGACGAACTGATGCACAATGGTACATCATCAGCTGTAAATATATCTACAATTATGTCAAACATGTACATGCAAAGTAGATATCAGACGAAAATGTCCACCACCAATTATAGTTTGAATTTGACCGTTAATATTCAAAAATCTCTATCTGAAATCTTCATGCTTTCCAGCGCGAGCAAGGAATCGATTTTAGACACAAAGTTTATTGGTGAAACTTTCTAACAATTCATCGTAGATTCCGATTTTTGCGAATAAAACCCTTGGCCCACCTTACTGTTCATATCTCGAGGCGAACTACAATATATTTTGACAGTTATATTCATACAGAAACAACAACATATCGTCATATGAAATCAAAAAAGGCGTAAATTACCAAAAATTCAAGATCGACTTTTTGATCGAATACTATGCACCGCATCAAAATACATGTATGTACCTGATAAGTTTTACAGTCATACGACTAAAAATTTTTGAAATGTAAGTTACACCTTTTTTGATTTCATATGATAATATGTAACATCTTCATACCTCTGATAGTTCATGAGATATAGCCTTTTCACTTTCAAGGTGTATGGGCGGTGCCACGCTCCTTTATCCAATCACAACCAAATATAGCCAGCGACTATATACAGGTCAACAGTACCACTTGGTAAAATTTTCGTATCAATCTGTCTATTGGAAAAGCCTGTAGATCGATTTTTAAAAAGGGGGCGTGGCAGCCCCCACTTCCACCCTGGCTGTAATTAATCCTGCTCCAACAACATACATGCTACGGCCCTTTATCCAATTAAAACCTATATAAGCCAGGGACTATCAACAAGTCAACAGTACAACTTTCGTATCAATCGGTCTATTAGGAAAGAAGTACGAGAGATTTTTGAAAAGGGGGCGTGGCACCGCCCACTTCCACCTTGGCTGTAATTAATACTGCTCCAACAACATATACACCAAATCTCATCTTCATACCTCTGATAGTTCATGAGATACAGTCCTTATGATTTTCAAGTTGTATGGGCGGTGTTACGCCCCTTTGTCCAATTGGACCGAATTGTAAATCTAAACCAACCGGAGTGCTACCCAAACGCATACAAAAAAAACTTATGCAAATCGGTCCAGCCGTTTAGGAGGAGTTCAGTCACAACACACGTACAGTAGAATTTAATATATGGGTAAATCCGAAATAATGTATACCAAGGAAAGAATTTCAGAGTTGTTAAAACCACATATATTTGTAAATCCATAAATGGGCTATATATTCAACCCTCAAAATATATACAGCATAACCATTTTCGGTAATCCACTTATGAATGGCAGATTTAAACTCACACCTACCTCGTGTTTTTATTTGTTTTTCTAAAATATATGTTTTTTAGATGTTCATAAAAATGGTAAAAACCACCATATTTGTTTTATGTTTCATAATAATCTTAAAGTCTAATCAATTGTCCACAATTAAATGTAAAAAACGCATCGGTAGGTCATTCAGATGATATAAATAATGTTAAGTAAAGATGAGCATTCGGCATATAACGTCCGCAACGGAAAACAAGGTTTTTTAAATTTAACTGCTTTAATATTTAGTTTTTTTTCAATCGAAGTACGTTTGTAAAGAAAGCCAATAGCGCGCTTAAAATATATATAAAAAAATATGTTTTTTTACACCATTTAACAGAAAAATATGAATGACAAAGTGTATAACGTCCGCAACGGAATGAATTTTTTTCGAAAATTATATTTATTAAATAAAGCAATTGTGAACTCATATGAAGTGTACAATGTGCAAGAGTTCTAGAACTTCAGGTAGACATTATCTGGGGGTATCATGTCATGCAACTGACATGTATTCTAACTGAAGCTTTGTCAAATTTGCCAAACCTCTGTGTATTTTGAACGTGCTTCGGTATTAATAATATTGTTTCATAAATATACAAATGACTGAAACTGCAGAAAGGTCAAAACGATTTCGTAATAATTTAAGAAATAATGAACATCAACTGATGTTGCACAAAAAAAGCTGTTGTAAAGCGGAAAGTTTGGCAACTGGTACGATCCCAAAATCATATTTTAAAAAATACTCAGGATCTTTACATACTTGCAAAAGGGCATATAAGTGGTTTATTCCTAATATATGCTTCTAATAATGATATAAAGACCACAACTGAAGATATATCCCAAAAATGGTTAAATGTAAAAAATATTCCTGGTGTAAAATCACATCATTATTTTGCGGCCCATTCTAATAATCCCACCATTAAAATGGCACGTACAGCAGGGTCCAAAAAATACCTAATTAAATAAAATATACCAAAGAATGTTAAATCAAATGAATATTGTTGTTTTATTTGTATAAATAATATAATAGGAAAAAGTATAACGTCCGCAACGTAACGTCCGCAACAGACGATTTTCTAATTTTTGGATGAACCAAAAAATTTGTAACTGTCATAAAAGCGTTTTTAGAATCCTTGATTATTCCTCTTTCCTTTATGTATTTAAATTTTTTCAGTTACTATGCAATATTTGCTGAAATAGATGCAAATACAGGTTGACATTAAAAACTACTTCCATTTTTTGTAACATCCGCAACGGCACTTTAGGCACGAATATCTCTTTTGTCAAAAGTAGTTAGGCAAAAAATTAAATGTCATTTTAAAGTACTTTCAAATAACTGTTGTTGCTGAAGTTTATATATAAATATCTCACTCATAACGCAAACGGTATTAATATAACAAAACATAAATGCGTACGAATGTAACGACCGCAACGCAGGATTTACCCATATCAGACACGGATTATAAGTAGTATTTAGTAGGAGGTTTTTGTTTGTTTATTTTATGAAGAGTATTTGATATCACATAGTGAAAATATATTTTAAAAATATCAATCAATATATCAAATATCAAAACAAACAATATCAATAAATTTAATTGCACTACAAAATCTTATTTAAATTTAATACACTGTCATGATACTTAATGTTAGGTCTCATTTCAAATTTAGAGTAATTTGAATTGCATGCTACCACCTAAGGGAGTAGGTAATAAAGTTACTGAAGCTCAGCACAGCCCAAGAAACTTAGATCGCCAGCGGTAGCGTAATAAGTCAAACTCGTTACCTCTACAAATTATTATGAACATGCTAGGAAAGAAAGAGACAAGAATCCAGCGCAAATGCTGACGACCCCCACAAATGTTAAAGGGAATGAGGGTGAGGATGCACACGATTAAAAACAGTGATACTCCCCGACGGCAGACAAAGATCCCCGAAGGCAGACAAAGATGAGGAATTTAAAGATCCATTCTATTAGCGACCGCAGGAAGTAAAATTATGCCTACACAGCAAAATCTTCGATAATGGATTCAGACTGGTTAGCCTCGCGTCGGCAAGAAACATGGAGGTGAGTGGAACCAGATTTCCACACAAAGATATCCATAAAAACAACCAAACTAAATTAATTATGTGGTAATTTAAATAAGACATTGCTCAACCGTTA
>OZ035882.1:83997190-84050192 GCA_964034835.1 Muscina levida
TGTACGTCTTAATAAAATTTTAACTTGGCCCATGAAAAATTATAAAACATTTTTTTTTTGCCAAATAAGAATCAACCTAATGTTCATCCTTTGGTTTTGTTGTAATCTAATATGTATTTTAAATTGTTTTATCGGAACTACAGACTTTGTTAGAGGAACACTTAAAAGTATTATAACTGACCTTCCATTTTCTCCATCGCACCTCGCTGCTTTGGTGGTATGTTTTAAGTAAATATAATTCTTCCGCGAAAAGGAAATATATGAGCAACAACTGTTATATCCTTTGATGGTTAATAGAATTTAAGAAAATTTCATTTCATGTAAGCGCACAGTACAGGTATTGGAGCGGGTTTATTGCTGTCTAGTCGAACTGCTCAACCGACAGTGGCATAATGATTAGAACACGCGACTACCATGCGGGAGATCCCGGGATCGATTCCCGCCTCAAGCTATCTACATGTCTTTTTTTATTGCCGGCCTCCTCAATGTGTTCGCAGCATCTTCGCAGTATAAGTGTCGAGTCATTCGGCATGTCTAGTAAAGGCTTCTCAAAAAGTGACGTTCGCGTTCGTCGATACACAAGTAGGTACCCTTTGTTGTGAATCTAAAATAGAAAGCATGTTTATTCGCAACAACGCGACAAGTATCCCATACCTCATTCATTCATTCGTTTAAAGGGAAATAAAGTTGAACTGCTCATGTATGGTAATTTTCAATCAAAATAAATAGTTCGCTATTTGGAAATTGTATCACTATAATAATACACAGCATTTGTAATGCACAATGCATCTTATCCCATCAATTGAATCATTGACGATTGCTGGCAATAGAATTTCAACGAACGCTCTCAGTTCGATGATTTCATATCGTCTGGTTTGCAGTATGTATTTCTTTATTCGGCATTTGCAATAATTTGATGATTTTTTATAGTTTGCAACCATTGCACCATGATGCTGGCGTGTAACGGCCACCTGCTCTGCATCCAAGTCGTTCTGAACATCTCATAATTTAGCTACATCGTTCTCTTGCGATCTCCTCCAATATCGTACACCACAAGTATAATTTCGTTTTTCGCGTTTTATTCTTTAAAGCTGGTTGTGACAAACAGTGAAAAATAATCTTGTCCAGAATAATAACACTGCAAATACGATGAATAGAATCCTCGATCTAGTTCTAGTTAATGACTCTGATGTTTTCGAAGTATTTCGTGTTGATCCTCTTACTTGTCCTGAGGACTCATATCATCCAACAATCGGAATTCGATATTCCTATTGAACTGCAAATGAGGGCTTGCGTCAGTCAATTAAAAAAATTAAGAAAATTTTCTGTTTCTCTCGTGCTAATTATTTATTACTCAATAGACTTATCGGAGCAGAAGACTGGAAATCATTATTACTTTGTAATGATTGATTCGGTCTGGACAAGGCTTTGTTAATCTTTTATGATATTATACGGGATTTCATGGATACATCTGTGTCCAAGATTACTGTTGACCGTGAACCTGATTAAACCCCTTGGTCCTCTAAATATTTGAGACAACTGAAGAACTTGAAAACTAGGTTGTATTAAAATTACCAGAGGTCAGGTAGTGCATTTGATTATTGCAAGTACTCCATTGCCAGTTATAAAACTAATTTGGCAAGGGCTGGAAATAATTTGAGGTATAATCCTAAGAGTTTCTATAAATTCGTGAACGCTAAGCGTAAATCCGCATCAACTACTACAAGAATTGTCATCAATGGTGTTGAGCATATTGATATTCAATATATCGCAAATTGTTTTGCAGATTTTTTTACCACGGTTTATTCTTCTAGAACATTCCCTAATATCTTTCATTATCCTTTTCATTAGAGCCGTTTGGATTTCCTTATCTCGATCAAATATGGATTCGCCAGAATTTGTCATCTTTGAAACCTACAAACTCCTTTGGTCCCGACGGCATTCCCAACTCTATTTAAAAATATTTTTCAAGTACATTGGCAAAACCATTGACTTTGTTATTTAATGCCTCTGTAAAATTTGGATATTTTCCAGCCATCTAGAAGAGCTCGTATATAATTCCTCTTCATAAGTCTGGTAGCACTATAAGAGTGTCGAATTACATAAGTATTGCTAAACTCAACGCCATCCCTAAACTTTTTGGTGACTGATATTATATCTTACAGGGTCTCTTCAATTCTTGATTGTCGGCAACGTGGTTTTCGTAAGGGCAGGTCTACTGTCACCAATCTGCTACAATTCTCTTCACACATTATTGAAGGTTTTATTTCGGTAATGCAAACCGACGAATTTTTTATACTGATTTCTGTAAAGCCTTCGACAAGGTTAATCACAAACTCTTACTGCATAAGTTGATTAATATTGGTTTCGACAATAATATCATAAAGCGGATTTCTTCTTATCTAATGAACCGCGAACAAATGGTCATGTTCGGCAATTCCATCTCTAAGTCTATTCATGTGACATCTGGCGTTCTCCAGGGAAGCCATTTGGGTCCAATTTTATTCTTGTTATTTATTAATGATCTGCCTAAGGCAATAGTAGATTCTAATTGTCTAATGTATGCAGATGATGTCAAGATATATTTACAATATAATAATGCTTCCGATCATGATCTTCTTAAGAATGATCTTAATCGCATTAGTACTTGGTGCGACATTAACTTAATGGAGCTTAACATGAAAAAGTGTAAACATATGGTATTCTATAGACCCCGCCATTCTTCATCCCAATATAGGTTGGGAGGCTGCACTTTGGAACAGGTTGACTTATTTCTAGATTTAGCAATATTACTTGATAGAAAATTAACATTCAATAATCACATTGTAACAACAGTAAACAAGGCATATGGAGTTCTTTCTTTTATAAAGCGTTGGGCTAAGAAATTTACTGACCCGTATATTACGAAGAAACTTTTTACGTCACTTGTAAGACCCATTCTGGAGTATGGATCTGTTGTATGGGATCCACAATATGATGTTTATATCAATATGTTAGAGTCGGTTCAAAAACAATTTCTACTGTTCAGTTTGAGGGATCTTCGATGGGATCCAAACTCCAATCTTCCACAATACGTCTGCAGACTGTCTCTAATTAAATTGCCTACTCTATTTAGTAGGAGAAAAATGTTAAATTCTATTACGATTTATAAAATTCTCAGAGGCGATATAAGATCAGAATATATTCTCTCACGAGTTTATCTTAATATACCATTAAGGTCTTCTAGATATTTCAAACACCTCTACATTTGTTTTAGACGCCATAATTATACTGTATCTGAACCGCTGCGTATGTAAATGTAAATGTACGAGTATGTTATATAAAAAAAAACTTAATTTCCCTTTGCACCCCATGAATGAGTATAGGATAGCTTCTCGCGTTGTTGTGAATTAACACGCTTTTCTATTTTTAGATTCACAACTAACGGCACCTACTTGTTTATCGACGAATGCGAACGTCACTGTTTTGAGAAGCTCTTACTAGACACGACGATTAAATCGACGCTTAATACTGCGAAGTTGCTGTCAAACAACATTCGAGGGGAGCCGACAATGAAAGAAAATTTTTCTTTTTTTTCTTTTTTTAAGATGACTGGAGCCAGGTTTGAACCTGCGATCTCCCGCATGGTAGTCGCGTGTTCTAACCACTATGCCACGGCCGGTCCATTACAATTCATTCCATTACAATTATGAAAATATAAACCAACACTTGTTTGATAATATTTTGAAATAAAATAAGAGTACAAAACACACTTCATTTAAAACATGTTTCAAACACACTAGCTCACAAACATTGCCAAAATGTATACTTAAAACATCAACTACCATTTACATTTTTTTGAATATTCCAATTCATTTCAATTCTTTAATTGAGCTTTATCTGATTTCATAACTTTCAATCGCAAGTCTTTTCACGCTATATCCATAAAAGCGTGTAAAAAACGAGGTAAACTCATGCTGGTCAATATCTTCTTGTAAATAAAATTTCGCTACATAAAATGCTCGATTCTTTTGCGTTTTTTTTTTTTTGTAAAATTGTGCATGCAAAAGAAGTTATGACAGAGTACAACATATATGTATGCATTTGAAGCAAATATGCACATATACATGAATTTGTATCCACTTTTTCCTTCCGCTTAATATCACAATGCTTAGTGATGTGGAAATTTATGTATTTCTTTACTTTAAAAAAAAAACATGACCATCATGTACTAAAAATGTAGCAAAAAAAAACGAATACATATCCATGTTGGAGTGTGCGTTATTTTGTAATACATAGCTTAGTTCATATTTTTTACTAACAAAACAATTTTTTTTTACTTTGTTTATTTTCAATCTTAAATATTTTAATGGTGATACAGCGCACAGAGGGGCAGAATCGCAAAAAATGGAGATTAATTGAAAAATTAAAATTTGATTTTTTGAAAAATACTTAGTATCCGATTAAAGTATATAAAATTCTACATCACTACTGAAAATTTCAATGACATACGTTGTTTACTTGTCAAGCTGCATTGTATTAAAGTTAAGAAATTTTTGAGCTATTCGCGCACAATAGTGTTAATTAAAATTCGGTATATTTTAACGCTTAATATAAAGTTTTTCGCAAGCCAAAAGTAATACTTTTACTATGGAACCTTCAACCTCAGGTATTTTAGCGTTGTTCTAAAAATAATTGTTTTAGCAAAAGTTGTGTAGAAATATTTTTAAATTTTTTTTTAAAATGTGTCTAAATTTTGGCTATTTTCAAAATATTTGTGGATTTTTAAATATGAATGGCGTTAGATGGCGTTAGGATATTATTTTTTTAAGAAGCATCAGTTCCTAAGCTTTCATATTCAGTAATAACATGTTGCGCGTTTTTGCGCGAATTTTTTTTATTAAATTTATTGTGAAAATAGTCACTCCAGCAAAGAACATCAGTTCTTGTCTTTAGTTTACTTTGTCTTCGTTTTCATTGTTATGATTGTTGTTTTTGTGTTACAATGACAATAGTATTTAGAGTATTTGATTTAGAGTATTTGCTGAGAATACAGCTCGACTTTTTGTTAAGAAGTATCAGTGGTATAACATGCCACCAACTTTGCATAAGTTTTTAATACATGGCCCAGAAATCATTTCACAGGCGCTATTACCGATCGGTGAACTGTCTGAGGAAGCCCAGGAAGCCCAAAACAAAGATTTTAAAAACTACAGAGAACGTTTTTCTCGTAAATGTAGTCGGGAGGATTGCAATTGAGACATTTAAAAAAGGTTCCTACTAAGTTCAGATCCATTCATATCTGGCAAAACGAAATTGCCAAAAAAAAGTTCACTAACTGCCAAAATCTGTACTAGATCTATTAGTTTCGCCTTCAGTTTTAACGAACGTGGCACCAGAAGGCAAAAATCATGATACAGATGATGACGATGATTATATCAAGGGCGATGCATTGGAGTATGATGACTTTGGGCATATTTTTTAAAATAGCAGGTCAGAAACACATGTCCTATAATAAATATATACATATATATGAAAACTTATGTATAATTTTTTTCCTTTTTTGTAGACATGAAGGAAGAAGCTATTTATATTTTTGAACAAAATACTCACCAGACACATCCGTACACGATCGAACAATTTTAATATCTGCTTTGAGTCCCGTAATTGTATTAAATTATATGAAAAATAATTGAACTATATAAAAATTATATTACTTTTTCCCTAAAAAAAATTCCGGTGAGCCAGAGACATTTTTTAAAAGGGGGCGTGGTACTCCCTATTCCACCTTGGATGTAATTCATACTGTACGATCAACATATATACCAAATCTCACCTTCATACCTCTGATAGTTCATGAAAAATATCCATTCTAAGTTTCAGGTTATATGGGCGGTGCCACGCCCCTTTATCCAATCATAACCAAGTATAGCCATGGACTATTAGCAGGCCAACAGTACAACATTGGGAAAGTTTCATGACAATCGGTCTATTACTATGGCCGCTAGAGCGATTTTTTTAATAAGGGGGAGTGGCACCGCCCACTTTTCCAAAAGACGTCTAGCTTATGTCACTCAGTGATAACGTAGCATTCTAATAGTGAAAGAATTTTTAAAATCGGACAAGTAGTTTAATTGATCTCCATTTTTTGCGATTCTGCCCCTCTGTGCAGCGTGTCAAACTAGGTTAAACTGCGGGTGCTTTTGTTTTTCACCTATTTGAACTAGAGCTAAATAAACTGAACAGTATATTTGAGCATACAAACATCATTTGTTTGCATGGATACGCAGATTGTAGTAATATTTCTACTGCTTCTAAATTGCAAAAAAAAATTTTACTGAAATAATTAGTTAACACATAATTTGATTCATGTCTATCCGTGCAGAATATGGGAACTTTTTAGTAAAGTAAAACTATTAGAGTAAGTCGATTTGCAGACATTTGTTGTTTCAGTGGTTTAAGTATGGAACGAAGAGAATAGCTTGTAAGCTGCCTTCAAAAATGTTTAGGTACAGAAAAATAAAGGCCTCCCTATTTCATACAATAAGGGACGGACTTCAAATGACTTAAAAAGGTTTTTTAGTATACGAGTATATGACTTTGTATACATTAGAGAAGTATTTGTATATTAATATAAGACCAGTACAGAATTTAAGTCAGGTTAACAGGCTGATAAATACCCTCTGTATAATGTTATTATAAAAATATAAATTTTCGAAAGAAAAGAAAAACAATAAAAATTCCTTTCATTGCCGGCCTCCTCGATGTTGTCGACAGCAACTTCGCAGTAGAAGTCTTGAGTCAATCGGCTTGTCTTGTAAAAAGCTTCTAAAACACTGACGTTGGCATTCGTCTATAAACAAAAAGGTGCCGTTAGTTGTGAATCTAAAAATAGAAAGCGTGTTAATTCACAGCAATGCAAGAAGCTACTCACACCTCATTGATGGGGTGTAAAGGTAAATTAAGTTTTTTTTCACTAATTTGTAGAAGGGATAATCAGTAGGGGCAGCACAAAGTGTTCGATTTTTTCGTAAATCAACGTTCAATATACGGTTACCTAAAGAAAATATGTATGTAAGCCAATAAGGGTCAATTCGGCCATTTGTGTGAGAGAAAATAGAAGGGGAATGACAACGGCTTCAGTTATCTGAAACTTTATTCGCTATTACATAAAAGAAATTAATTTCCCTTTACACCCCTTGAATGAGGTATGGAAAAACTTCTAGCGTTGTTGTGAACTAACACGCTTTCTATTTTTTAGATTCATAACTAACGGCACCTACTTGTTTATCGACGAATGCAAACGTCACTGTTTGAAGAGCTTTTACTAAACATGTAGATTGACTCGACACTATTCTACGTAGTTGCTGTCGACAACGTCGAGGGGGCCGGCAATGACAGATTAATGTAAATGACTGGAGAATTGAACCACCGACGTCCCGCATGGTAGTTTCGTGTTCTAATCAGTCGAAGTCTTATACAAAAAAGATATGTATATAAAAGTACGGGGGTGAAGAGAAGGTTTCGGTTTTCTGAGCGTCTGTCTAATACTGACTTACTTACTTACTTAGCTGTCACTTCTATGCAATCCCATTGGATTATATACCACACGTAGACAAATACTATAAGCGCCTCGATCTCTTGCGCTTCATCTCTAGTTAGTCACACCAAGTTATGTAAAGCTCTCAGTAACCTGGTTATTCCAACGGAGTTTTGGTCGCCCACTCTTAGCGCCGTCCATCGAGTTCGTTTTCGAAGATATTTCGAGCTGGAGCATTTTCGTCCATGCATACAACATGACCTAGCCAACGCAACCGCTGCACATTAATGCGTCTGACCACGTCAATGTCAGTGTACAGCTCGTACAGCTCATGATTCATACGACGCCGATACTCTTTGTTCACGATGATGGGCCCATATATTTTACGGAGTATTTTTCTTTCGAACACTGCCAGAACCGATTCATCCGCTTGTATGTGACTGAGAAAAATGTTAGGAGGAAAAAATTACTGGGGATCGGTCATCCATTTTACTCCTCTAGGGCGACTCCGCAGCAGTTTCTTGGCTTGATGTGGTTTTTTTTCTCCTTCCCCACCAATTTGACCACGATGCGCGATCTAAAGATATCGTCCGATTTAAATTTTTTTACCAAAATACTTGTATTATCCATAGTAAGTTTTCCGCACTACTAAAATTTGATCTGAATAACTTGATGGAATTCGAGCCACCCTATTATGTATTGGCGGACGAAATTAACGTGTCTTTCTAATATCCTTAAACATCTTAATATAATTAATTGTGGAATTTTTATGATAAAATTATTTATTTTCACTCCGTTTATAATAAACTTTAGTTATATAAACAAATTTATATGATGAATTAATTTATTTAATATGACTTCTGAGCACATTTGTACATTTTAAAAACGTTTGTTTATGAATAAAAGTGGGTAATTCAAAAGCAATATAATCACAATTTTTTAAGATCTTTACGTGCGTTATGGAAAATCTCCAGAAAAAAGGGGTAGAAATCGAGATAGAATCAGTCACTTGTCAAATTTGACGTCGGAGTCAAAAATGACATATGGAGGAAATGCAGCCTTTGTAAAACCAAAAACAACAGTGTACCTTTTTTCTCGATCGGACTTCAAATGACGTCACAGCACAGAAAAAACTAAATGGGCCGTTTTTAGGGTGCGCGTAAAAAATTTTTTTCTTGTGTCCCAGAATCGTTGTTGCCTAATCTTCAAATTTAGGGACTGACAAGTGCAACTTTTTTTTTCGACCCTATCTACTGCACACTCATCTAATCAGTGACCAGATTTCCATATTGTTCTTATACTAAGCCTTTTCCTTTTAGTTTCTGGTAAAATGTTCGGGCCTCACCTTTATTCCTACATCGCTCTAAATCCTCGTTCTCCCGTTCCTTTATCTGCCGTTGTTTTCGCTTAAATAGCTGTCTCGCCTGTTTTACTGTCTCCCTGTGCCGTTGGCTGTAGAGTTACCCTATAAGCAGTATCATGTTCCTCAGACGCTATGCGATATTATACATCGTACCAGGATTCGTCTGAGCGCCGCGCCAAAGAATGCGCAATATGCTGTCACTGTGTATAGGAAACGTCAGAAGTAGAGGCGTTGTGACGTAATAGTTGGGAGAGCTGGTTGGAGTAGGCCGTGGCTATCTCTGGGGTTTACTACTTCGCGATGTCCAGTTTTCTTTGTGTTTGGTTAAGTGCGATTTTCGCTGTGCTCATTTTGTACGCACCTTGGCTGCAACCAGGTAATGATTCGAGCCAATATTAGCACCACTGTTCACACGCACGGCTATGACGCTAGATACATACCTCCCATCAACTACCATATTGTCAATATTGATGTTTTGATGTTCAAAATATAGTCAAGTTGCCTTGTGGATTTTTGTATTAAAGTCTCCCAGAACAATTTTTATGTCGTGGTCAGGGCATCTAGGCGCTCGTAAAATGCAACTTAAATATCATTGTCTTTATCTTCCGTCGTGGCTGAGCATAAATCAGCTAGATGTAAAAATATATCGCCTTGATGCGGATTGCGGCTATTCGATCAATCACAGTATTGAATCGCGAGACAAGATGTCTCGCCAACTACAAATCCACATCCAAATTCGAGTTTTTCGGCATAGCAGCTGTAATAGATGTCACAATTTATACGTCGCGAGCATCCTTGTCCTGTCCATCTTATCTCCTGGATGGCGGTGATGTCAGCCTTATATTTTTTTAGGACATCTGCCAGTCGGATAGTGCAACCTTCTCTGTAGATAGTCCGGACGTTCCAGATGTATATTCTTAAAACAAAGTCCTTTTTTTGTTTGCTGTGGACGTCAACATTTGGGGGGTTCCTTTTTTCTCGTGTTTTCATAGCCAGTAAAGGACCTAAAGGCGGGTGGCTAGCCCAACCATCAGGGTGCGTCACTCCCTATCAGCCGCTATTCATGCTAAAAAATATTACGAACACCGTTGCCCAGGTG
Organism: Muscina levida; assembly: GCA_964034835.1. Classification (NCBI taxonomy): domain Eukaryota; kingdom Metazoa; phylum Arthropoda; class Insecta; order Diptera; family Muscidae; genus Muscina; species Muscina levida. The sequence continues at coordinate 84,007,172 of OZ035882.1, forward strand.
CCACCAGGAAAGAAGGTTGTGAGTCGGCTTGAGATGCAAGATTCACTTTACATTCCCAACGGCAACCCGGGGGTTGGACTAATATTACAAGATAATTAAGCTGACAATATTCAAATATCCTCCAGTTGTCTGTTTGCAAGTTATGGAAGAAATATAAATTGTCCAAAAATAAGTAATTTGTTATAGGTGGTACATGAAGGAGTTGTTGTTGTGGTAACAACTGGAGCAAGTAGCTGAGTTGATAAATCTTTATGCCGATAAAATCGGCACTCGATCGGGCATTTAATCCGATTATTGTATTGCCATTTTTTGGCAATTCGGTTTTTGTTGTTCCCTTCTGCGGATGCTTGGTTTGTGTCAAGGATTCATAACTAGTTGTGTTTTTTTTAGTTTTAACAGCCATTTTTCTCCAAGAGATGGCGCCAGCTGGTTTCATTGATTTATTTTTGAGATGTTGATAAAAAATTTCCTTTTGTCCTTGCGCAATCTAGAATTTTGTAGTTGATGCATCTAGAATCAGTTTAGTTTGCTGAAGAATTGAAAGTATTTGAAAAGTAATTTTTCAGCGAAGGTAATTTGACCATTGCCCGTTCCCATTGCAATCGAACCCGTCACATTAAATTTAAAGCATATATTTTTTATTTCAACCTTCGTCAATTTAATTTTTATTGCAAACTCATTGCACCATTGTAACCATTGTAAGGCCCCATTTTCTTAGCGCCCACCAACGTACAACCACAAACTCATGTAGATACATTTCGACAGAAAAAATCATATTGTCCAGATGTTTTGATTCCATATCATTTCATTCAAGTGTTTTAAGGCTTACAAGGAAAGCAACAACAAAAAATCACATATCATAAACAAATATGTGTGCAAACGAATGTTTGGTTCCTTTTTTTTAAACAAGATGTAAGTAATATGAGACCGGAAACATTTAAGAAAATGCCTGAAGACACAATACAAAAGAACTAAGCGAACAAAAGGAACCAAGTCACTATCCACCCACAGACATACATATGTATGACCACACGAAATGAGTGCTGAAACAATAATAAAATGGAATATGATTGTATTTTCGCATGAATTGTTTTCATTTTCTGATGTACATTGATTTCGAGAAGGGCTGGTGGCAGGAGTGCCACCCACCCAATCGTTTTATACCATACTATTAAGCTTCAACACACTCACATAAAACAACAGCTGTTTCCGCTTATGTCCTAAGGGATGGGTGCCCACAAACTGGAGTGAGTCGTAACATGAATGGATAGGGAGCAGTTTCGATATGATAATATTGCCCTTTTCTTGGTTAAACTGTTTTTGTGGTTAACAAGAAGAAATTGACCTGAAAGGAAATCAAAAACAAACAAGAAAATTTGGGAATTTTAAACGATGTCCTAACAGAACGGAATATTTAGCAATTACTGCTGTGTCAACTGTGGGCGTATAGTTCGCGTAGACTAAGGTGTATAAAGTATAGCTGTATGTTCAGTAAAAGATACGAAAAGGAATGAGCTTCCATAATACGGAATAGCTGATTGTCTGAAATCTAGATCATTAAATATAATAACCAGTACAGAAATATCAGTCAGGTAAACTGACTGATAAATACCATCACCCAATATAATATATTGTTTAAGTTTTGGGAGGTAGCAGAATGAGTGTGACAATAGGTCATTTTCTATGGGAGGTACTGATACGTCTATATTTATTCCTAACTCAAATTTCCATAACCGTACAACTTACGCAAAAGTTGACTGGATTCAGTGTACTTACAAACCAGTAAGAAAGTTTCAGTTGGGCAACCCGACCTGCAAATACCCTTACTTAAAACATAATTTCCCTTTACACCCCATGAACGAGGTATGGAATAGCTTCTCGCGTTGTTGTAAATTAACACGCTTTCTATTTTTAGATTCACAACTAACGGCATCTACTTGTTTATCGACGAATGCACACGCCGATTGACTCGACTCTAATACGGCGAAGTTGCTGTCGACAACATTCGAGGGGAGCCGAAAATGAAAGAAATATTTATTTTATTTTTTTTCTTTAGAATGGAGCCAGGAGTTGAACCTGTGATCTCCCGCATGGTAGTCGCGTGTTGTAACCACTATGCCACCGCCGGTCCCACATATTACATATACCCTTACCCTCAGTGAAACAAATAATTTTCTATTATATTGATATTATTACTCCATTGCTAAGTGGGCGGAGTGGTACATTAGTATGGGAGATACCAGAAGGGGTGTAGGTAGACTTCCAATTTTTCTCCAAAACTTTATCCTGTTATAACTTAAAAATACAGAATTTGGGCACGATCGTGTCGAGTGCACATCCATCTCTAAAGTGGACGGAGTGGTACACTTGTATGGGAGGTATCAGAAGGGGCGTGTCTAGACTCAGATTTTTTCTCCAAAACCTTATAATGTTAAAGCTTTGGATGTACTGATATTATTACTCAATCTCTAAAGTTTGCGGAAAGGTACATTTGTATGGGAGGTACCAGATGGGTTGTAGGTAGACTTCCAATTTTTTCTCCAAAACTTTATCCTGTTATAACTTAAAAATACAGAATTTGGGCACGATCGTATCGAGTGCATTGATATTATTACTCCATCTCTAAAGTGGACGGAGTGGTACACTTGTATGGGAGGTACCAGAAGGGGCGTGGCTAGACTTCCAGATTTTTACTCCAAAACTTTATCTTGTTAAAGCTTTACTAAATACAAGATTTGGACACGATCGCATTGGATGTATTGATAATATTACTCCATCTCTAAAGTGGGCGGAAAGGTACATTTGTATAGGAGGTACCAGAAGGGACATGTCTTGACTTCCAGATTTTTTCTCCCAAACTTTATCCTGTTATAGCTTTACTAAATACAGAATTTGGGCACGATCGCATTGGATGTATTGAAATTATTACTCCATCTCTAAAGTGGGGGGTGGTACATTTGTACGGGAGGTATCAGAAGGGGCGTGTCCAGACTTCCAGATTTTTTCTCCAAAACTTTATTCTGCTTAAACTTTACTAAATCCAGAATGTAGGCACGATCGCGTTAGTTCTATTAATAATATTAATCGACTACTAAAGTGGCCGGTTCCACTCCATCTCTAAAGTGGGCGGAAAGATAAATTTGTATGGGAGGTACCAGAAGGGGCGTAGCTAGACTTAAATTTTTTTCACAAACTTTATCCTTTTATAGCTTTACTAAGTACAGAATTTGGGTATAATCCCGGTGGATGTATTGATATTATCACTCGATTTCTTAAGTGGGCGGAATGATGTATTTGTATGGGAGGTACCAGAAGGGGCGGGGCCATGTAGCTGATTTGCAATACAGTAAGTAGTTTTGGGGAAATATTAACTCGTGCAAAATTTGAAAACATTTGGTTGCGTCTGTCGAAAATTATCGTGCGTACCAGCCAGACAGACAGACGGACATGGCTCAAACGACTAAACAAGTCATGAATCGAATTTGGTTCCAATAAACCTAGGGTCTACAGTGACTCCTTCTATGTGTTATACTTTTGGGTCGTATCAAATGATATATACCCTCATCCCTAAGGGTGATGGTATAATAATATAATAACGCACAATTGTTCATCAATATATATGTATACACCTAATAGAATGTGTTAAAAAAATTTGGAATGAATTTGGGTCGCACTGTGGGGGAAAAAAATTATTTTGGCAATTTGAAATTTTAGGCCGCAATTCTTGACCGATTTTCAATATTATTTTATTTTATTATTGGTAACAAAATTGTGCACAGAATGTAAGTTTTAATTTATTCTGAATTCTTTACCGTTATTTTTTTAAAATTTTTCAAAGTCGATGAAAAAATAATTTTTGACTTTAATGTCAAATATTTTTTAGATTGCGTGTCCTAAAAATTTCAAACTGACATTAATTAATGTGAACATATGTTACGAATTAAACTCAGTGAAAAAGTAAGACAAAAATTTTGATACACTTAACGTAAATTTAATATATAAAACACGATCGACTAAAATTAACAATCAAAAATTATTATCGGATTAGAACAAGACTGTTAAGAAAGTCGTCTGTAAAAATAAGCCAAATCGGGGAATGTTGCCATGCAATTTTTTTGCATATGTACCAAAATAATGCAGTTTTAAAATTTCAATAAAATAAAATTTTGTGTTTGCAAGTATGCTAAGTGGTGTGGTTTCCCCACTGTGGGACGGAATAAAAATATAAATATTTCACTTACCACAAAAGAATATTATCCTCACCCATGAGGATATACGAGAACAATTTTATTTACTAAAAGAAACGATACTAAAATTCGTTTCAGATTTTTATGAGACGATTGATCTATATCTGCTTTTTTTGTCTTGCTTGGTAATATTATAATCTCGTCGTGTTCTGTCATTGTTTAAGTATTGAGAATTTGTGGAAGGTTACAGTCAAAAAGTTAACTTCAATACGTATGGGTAAATGGTAATTTTTATGGGGGTACCGAAAAGGCCTTTTACGGTACCAATTGAGAAACAAGGAAAAAGTCTCTAATAAATTCAAACAAAATTTTCAAAAAAAATCAACAGTTCTACTGTGTGAAGTAAACCTCCCAGGTTACTAGATTTCACCGATAAATACAAAATATTAAAAGTAAAATATTTTCAACGTTTTTAAGGGTATCTGTTAGAAATTAGACTGGCCGTGGCATAGTGGTTAGAACACGCGACCACCATGCGGGAGATCACAGGTTCAAGTCCTGGCTCCAGTCATCTTAAAAAAAGAAAAATGTTCTTTCATTGTCGGCATTGACATTCGAGTTGTTAACAGCAACTACGCAGTATAAGTGTCGAGTCAATCGGCATGGCTAGTAAAAGATTCTCAAACAGTGACGTTCGCATTCGTCGATAAACAAGTAGGTGCCGTTAGTTGTTAATCTAAAAATAGAAAGCTTGTAAATTCACAACAACGCGAGAAGCATGGGGTGTAAAGGGAAATTAAGATTTTTTTAAGTAAGTAGAAAATTATTGGAAAATTTTAAACTTCCGTAAAAATGGGACTGGCAAATGTTTCGGTTTTCTAAGATTTTACATACTATTACATACCAGAAGCATTGCAAGAGCTACCAATGCATCCAGAAAAAGTCACAGTTTGGTGCGGTTCAGGCTGGTGGCATCATTGGACCGTACATCTTCAAAGATGATGCGAATCGTAACGTACCTGGTGAATGCTACCGTGAGATGATATCCAACTTTTTTTGCCCAAAATGCAAGAGCTTGACTTGCATGACATGTGGTTTCAACAAGACGGTGTCACATGCCACACAGCACGCTTAACAATGGACTTTTTGAAAGGCGACTTCAATGAACATTTTATTTTACGTTCGGGACCGGTCAATTGGTCGTCTAGATCGTGCGATTTAAAGCTTTTAGACTTTTTTTGTCGGGCTATCTTAAGGCTCATGTCTATACACACATGCCCGCTTCAATTGACGTATTGGAAGACAACATTGAAACATTTATTTATGAGATACCAGCCGAAATGTTGGAAAGAATATGCCAAAATAGGACTAAGCGGATGGACCATTTGTGGCGAAGTCACGGTCAACATTTGCATGAAATAATTAAAAAATAAAATTAAATTATATGGATCGTACTATCGATTCAAATAAAGATTTCATACATTTTTCTGAATTTTATGTGTTTTTTTTTTTGAAACCTTCCTATAGCTCTTAAAAATCACCCTTTATAAGCGCCTCGGTACTTTTTACTTACTTGTTTCCAAATAGCCTGTTCATATCACTAGGCGAACTGCAACATACTGTGATATTTGAAGTACGATCAAACTATAACTATGGCAGTTATAATGTTTTATTTTAAAAGGGGCGTGGCACAACCCACTATCACCCTGACTGTAATTCATACAACATATATAACAAAACTCATCGTCATACCTCTGGTAGTTCATGAGATTTATCAATATTAAATTTAAATTGTATGGGCAGTACCACGTCCCTTTTTGAAATCACATTCAAGTATAGCCAAGGATTTGCAACAGGTCGTCAGTACCATTTTGTAAAATTTTCGTATCAATTGGTCTATTAGAAAAGAGGTCAGAGCGATTTTTTAAATGGGGGAGTGGCACCGCCCTCTTCCACTTTGGCTGTAATTCATACTGCACCAACAACATATACACCGAAAATCATCTTCATACCTCTGACAGTTCATGAGATATAGCCCTTTTAACTTTTACATTGTATTTTCTGTGCCACGTCCCTTTATCCAATCACATCCAAGAATAGCCAAGGACTATCAACAGGTCATCAGTACCGCTTTGTAAGAAAATTGGGCGTGGCACCGCCCACTTCCACCCTGGCTGTAATTCTAACTGTACGACCTACATATATACCAAATATCATATTCATACCTCTGATAGTTAATGTGATACAGATGTTTAAAGTTTCGAGATGTAAGCCACGCCCACTGACCCGGTCCCGCACATTTTTTGTTAGATCTCGAATTATGGTGTCAAATGCATCCAGGCAAATTTTCAAGGCGATTGGTCAAATGGTCCTCAAAAAATAGCGATTTTAAAAATTGGGTTCAAAGGGCGGGGCCGTGCCCACTTAATATATCAAAAATTCCGCCTATAAGTCCCCACGATTACGCCTGTAGTTTAAGAAATGTTAAGCTGAAATTTGATATGCAAGACTATATCCCCTAAGCGAAGGTAAAGTTCTAAGATGAGCGACATAGAACAAAAACTACATCCACCTCCTATACAGACACTCCCTTTCATACATCACCTGTACGAAAGGACCCCTTTTTGCGATACAAAGCTTAATAAAATAATGCAAATATACTCTTTTATGAAAATTGTTACAAATCGTGGAAGGTATTTGAGCTTCAGTCTAGCCGAATATTATTATCTTACTAGTAAGGTTTTGGTTAAATACCAAATAAGTGTCAAGATAATAACGGACCAACATAAAATATTGGGCATGGAATATTGGGCATGGATGAAGTGCTCATGAATTAATGATAATGTTTCCAGAAAATAAATAGTTTCCGGAAACATGTAAATAATTAATAAAGTTACTTAAAATCAATTAACTGCCTTTCCCAAAATTGTACTGACAATGTCACCCCATAACTTCAATCTAGCTGAAATCATTAATGAGTTTTCTACATAGCGTATATACTTTTAATAATATCGTATATCCCTTATGCCATTAAACGAGTTTATAACTATTACATCCTCATAAAGAGACATTTTTTAGTTGTATGTAATACATATTACATTTAACATGTCTTAACATTGCAACGTTTACATACGACATGACCCTGAGGATATTATTGGAGTAAACAATTAATATTTTTACACTTATTTCACTTAACCGACACTTTTACTACAAAACGATTTTAATTGTTTCTCCCATGAGACTTGGACGCTGGCGATATTGAAAGAAGTGTCTAAGAAGAAAGGATAAACACTCATACTCGCCACACTCGTATGCACACAATACAGCTTTACATCCTTGAGGCGAGCATTTTAATTTCACATTTACCAACATTCCAGCCGATCAACAAACATGTGTTTGAGCAAAAATTCACAAGGCAAACAATCAAACAAAACCGAATCAAAAACGAGACCAATATTTGTTTAAGTTTTACACAAGATGCCAGAGCAGAACGGAGCCGACATGCCCATACACTTGCGATAGTGTTGACAACTTGTCCATGTATCGGGGCTATGAAAAATTGTTCGGTTTTCTTTTCAGTTTTTTTGTTATGAAGAATATATGTACATGGTCATATACACCAAACACATGTGTGTAAGGTTTCAGATATTTTTTCCCCATTCAGCAAGGGCATTGTTGTGTCTGAAAAATAATGCTATTGTAGCGTTTTTTAAAGCGAAGGTTGGCTACACGCTTAAGTGTGTTGTCAGTGGCAGGAATGGGCAACGTTGTTCGTTATCATGAATAGCGGCAGATAGTGAGCGACGAACCCTGATGATTGGGCCTCTAGGTCCTTTAGTGGCTTTTAAAACACGAACGTTGACAACCGCGGCAAACCTAAAAAGGACCATGATTTAAGGATATTCACCTGGAACGTCCGCACTATCTAAAGAGCAGGTGTCATTATCCGACTGGCGGATGTCCTAAACCTGTACAGAAATTTCAGTCAGTTGAACTGACTGATAAATACCATCACCCAATATAAGATATTGTTTAAGTCTTGAGTTATTGAAATTAACCGATTTGTAATTAAAAGCAGTTAGAAAGTTTCAGTCGGGCAACCCAACTTACATTTACCCTTACCCTCAGTAAAATAAATAATTTTCTATTATATTGATATTATTACTCGATTTCTAAAGTGAGCGGAGTGGTACATTTGTATGGGAGGTACGAGAAGGGGAGTGGTTAGGCTTCCAGATTCATTCTCCGTTACTTTATCCTGTTATAGCTTTACTAATTACAGAATTTGGGCACGATTGTCTTGGGTGTATTGATATTATTAGTACATCCCTAAAGTGGGCGGAAAGGTACATTTGTATGGGAGGTACCATAAGGGGCGTCGCTAGACTTCCAATTTTTTCTCCAAAACTTTTTCCTGTTATAACATAACAAAATACAGAATTTGGGCACGATCGTGTCGAGTGTATTGATATTATTACCCTATTTCTAAAGTGGGCGGAGTGGTACATTTGTATGGGAGGTACCAGAAGGGGCGTGTCTAGACTTCCAGATTTTCTCTCCAAAACTTTATCCTGCTTAAACTTTACTAAATACAGAATTTGGGCACGATCGCGTTAGGTCTTTTAATAATATTTATCGATTTCTAAAGTGGGCGGTACCAGATGTGTATGGGAGGTACCAGATGGGGCGTGAATAGACTTCCAATTTTTTCTCCAAAATTTTATCTTGTTATAGCTTTACTAAAAATAGAATTTGGGCACGATCATGTTTAATTTATTGATATTATTACTCCATATCTAAAGTGGGCGGAGAGGTAGATTTGTATGGGAGGTACCAGAAGGGGCGTGGCTAGGCTTTCAAAATTTTTTCCAAAACTATATCCTGTTATAGCTTTACTAAATACAGAATTTGGGGACGATCCCGTAGGTTGTATTGATATTAATATTCGATTTCTAAAGTGGGCGGAATGATGTATTTGTATGGGAGGTACCAGAAGGGGCGGGGCCATGTAGTCCATTTGCAATACCGTAAGTAGTTTTGAGAAAATAATAACTCGTGCAAAATTTAAAAACATTTGGTTGTGTCTTTCGAAAGTTATCGTGCGAACCAGCCGGACAGCCACCAGACAGACAGACAGACAGACGGACATGGCTCAAACGACTTAAAAAGTCATGAATCGAATTTGGTTCAAAGACACCTAGGGTCTAAAAACACTCCTTCTATGTGTTACACTTTTGGGTCGTATCAAATGATATATACCCTCATCCCTAAGGGTGATGGTATAAAAAATATAGGGCTAGCATCACCGCCATCAAGGATATGAGATGGACAGGACAATGATATTTGCGACGTAACAATTGCGATATCTATTAAAGCTGCCATGCCGAAAAGCTCGAGTTTAGTGTTGGCGAGAGACTCAGACTTCTTGTCTCTCGGTTTAATCCTGTTAGTGATCGAACAGCCACAATCCGCATCAAGGCGAAACGTTTCTACATACGCTGATTTGAGCTCATGCCCCGACGGAAGATAAAGACGATGAGATTAAAGATGAATTTTACGAGCCCCTAGTGGAAGCATACGTCCGCTGCCCTGGCCACGACATTAAAATTGTTCTGGGAGACTTTAATGCAAAAATAGAAAGGAAAAATATTCTTGGTCCATCGATCGGTTAATTCAGCCTTCATACCGACAGACAATGCGTTTAGGCTGGATAGCTTCGCAGCGGGAAGGAACATGGAACAAAGATATCCACAAAGCAACTTGGCTATCCCCCGATCAAAAGACCAAAAAACAAATTGATCATGTGGTAATTGATGGTAGGTTTGCATCTAGTGTCATAGACGTGCGTGTGATCCTCGGATCATTAACAAGGTGGCAAAATGCACACAAGATTGATCAGAGCGAAAAACGCACGTAACATAACACAAAGAATGCTGGACATCGCAAAGCTGCAAACCCCAGAGATAGCCACTGCCTACTCCAACCAGCTCTCCCAACTTTTACGACACAACGCCAGTACTTCTGACGTTCCCGATACACAGTGGCAGCATATTGCGCATTCCATTTCAACCCCCGCAACAACTGTGCTAGGATATGAAAAGCGGCGCTCAGACGAATCCTTGTACGATGAAGAATACCGCATAGCATATGAGGAACATGATGCTACCGCATAGCATCTAGGGAACGGCACAAGGAGAAAGCAAAACAGGCAAAAAAAATACTTCAGATGAAGGAACGGGGGAACGAGGATATAGAGCAAAATAGGGAAAGAGGTGAGGCCCCTAAATTTAACCAGAAAGTAAGAGCAAATGGATACGGTAATGTGCTCCCCTCTTGTAAGGACAAGGGTGGAAATCTGGTTAGAGATACGCAGAGTGTGCTACATATATCGGGAGAACATTTCCAGCAACTGCTGGTTCCAGAAGGCAACGCACGAAAAGTTATCACGCCAATTGTCGACGACGGCATAGATTGCCCACCACCAAGTCAAGCGGCTGAAAAACGAAAAATCAGCCGGTGCCGACGGTCTGCCAGCAGAGCTCTTCAAGTCCGGCGGTCAGGAACTGATAACGAGCATACACCAGCTCGCGCGCACGGTTTGGCTTAAAGAGTGCATGCTCGACGATTGGAATGTAAGCGTATTATGTCCTGTGCTGAAAAAGGTGATTCAAGTGCGCTCCAACTATAGCGGGATTTGCATATTTATATTCACACTTCGGTAAATCCTGGAAAAGACCCAAGAGTAACAGATCGACACGTACCACCGTCGTCGACTACAAAGCTGCCTTCGACAGCCCGATATGGCAGAAACTACTCGAAGCCATGACTGAGTTTGGTATTCCAGCGAAGCTAATACGCCTTTGCGGAATGCTGACTGACACGAAGTCTTCAGTGAAGATTGGTAGGGACATTACCGAGGCTTTCGATATCAGACGAAGCCTTAAACAAAGCGACAGCCTATCGTTTAGTACGATATTGAACAAAAGCCACATGATACTCGCGTACACTGATGACGTAGACATCATCGGTCGAAAACTGCGGGGTATGACTACAGCCTTCTCAAGTTTACAGCAGGAATTAGCGAACAAGGACCAAACGCAGTTATTAGTTTGAAGGAACAAAGAATCTACTCGTTTGGGATACTGCTTGACCATTGAAAGCTACTCCGCCATCAATAAAACTAATGTCGTCATCCTCGAAATCCAGAGAAGAATCCTGCTTGCTATAAGATGCTACTACTGACTAAGCAAGCGAGCCAATGACAGGGCTATCTCTCGACGAACTAAAAACCAGCTATACCAGATAATTCTTCTACCTGTTTTGATATATGGTTTAGAATCCTGAGCTATGATAGAAGCGGATGAATCGGATTGAGCTGTATATTCCGTAATACTCCGTAAAATATGTAGGTCTATCATCGTTAAAAGACAGTATCGACGTCATGAGTTGTACGAGCTGTACACTAAAATTGACGTGGTCAGACTGATTAAGGTGCAGCGGTTGCGTTGCTAGGTTATGTTGTAAGCATGGACGGAAATGCTCTAGCTCGGAAAGTCTTCGACAATGAACTCGATGGACGGTGCAGAAGGGGGCTTAAACTCCGTTGAAAAGTTAATATAAACTTTGCAAAAGATCAAAAAGCATCTTCTCGTGTTTACTGCAGCTATGCTCATTACCATTTCCATCACTATGTTGAAGAGGTCAATCATTAATCAGCCGCCTTATTTAAGGCCTCGTTTGGTTTAGAATGGCTTCATAAGGTCCTTGCCAATCTTCACTGAAGACTTTATGCCAGTAAGCGTCATTCCGCAAACGCGTGATAGTTTCGTTGGAATACCAAACACAACCATGACTTCGGGTTATTTGGGTCGTATCGGACTGTCAGAAACAGCTTTATAGTCGACGATAAGATTTGGTCTCTTGCGTCTTTTCCAGAATTTGTTGTAATACGCATTAGCTGTACGAGCTGTATAATGACATCGACGTAGTCAAGCATGTTTAAGAAGACCGAATAAGCTGGCTAAGACACGATGAACTAATGAATGAAAATGCTCCAGCTTGAAAATTTGTTCGCAATAAACTCGATTGGTGGCTTAAGAGGGGGCAGCGTAGACTTCGTTGGGGCCAGGTTAAGGAGCTGTTACTTTATCTTAACTGTGTGTGACGAACTCCACAGTGAAACTAGCTTCAAAAAGAAGAAGTTCTGCATCATTCGTTTTCTCAAGTTACATGCCAACATAATTTAATATCGATTTGAAGTTAATAAGTATCGTAACGTAAAACAAATTTAAAAAAATTAATCATTGCAATTCCTTTAATCTGTTCATATAACGTTTTCCTACATAAGCAACAGTTTCACTTTTCCATTCATCAAATGATCTCGAACTGGGTTTATTTTGTAGCAGTTACAATAAACCTGTTGTACTCCATGGCGTATGATTTACGTGCAATATTACTTTTGATAATCATACGCCACCACATAGTATCTATGTTATGTCAAACAAAAGAGCCTAAAACGTGACAAATTCGCCTATACGATAATTACTAACTTCAAATTGATATTAAATTATTATGGCATGTAACTTGACATAACGAATGATGCAGAACTTCTTCTTTTTGGAGCTAGTTTCACGTGCAGTTCTCGGAAATGAGTCCAAAAATCATCTGTTGTACTGTGCTATCTAAACTATAAACACCATTAGTTGGCAACACTTTAGAAAATCAAGAATACAATGAGAGAAACAAATGCAAAAACATGTCATTGCACCCACCTATGCACATAGCTACATATGGGCGTTCAAGCGTTTGTGTGCGTACACATGAATACAATGCAGTTTGCACTTGATTTTGTCGTTGCATACTTGTAGGCGGAAAAACATTGGAAATAGGGAAGATTTTTCATAGGGCTACACAAAAAAATAAACAGTTACGACAAATAAAATCCTTGGAAAAACATGGTCAAAGTCCTGTTACCAGAGGCTTTTGTTTACACATACTCACACAAACACACTTGTTTGCACTCCTGCCGTGGTGTAGCATTTTTTTCCACAACTCCCGTTCAGATTTGTATAATGTTACAAATAAGCGCAGGGATGCATATATTTCATAGTCTTCCTCGAGCTGTTATTTGTCGTTATCCATACAACATATATTGTGGGTGTTTGTTGCCGTCGTCGTAGTCATTGTTGGCCAACAAAAAAAAAACAACGAAATGAAAATCTGCCCACATCAGCCAGGAGTTGGTGGGGTGCTGAGGAACCAAACACTAGAGTCTGTGTACACTTCCCTTTTTTTTCAAGTACAAACACAGGAAAATGTGTAAAAACCGCAGACATGAAGTGTAACTACAACAACAGATTCCCTCAAGCATGTCAGTTGAGGTTTTTTCAGATGCTGTTTTCTTTTCTAACTCCCCCGTTCACAAACCGACCGCCCAGTTTAAATCGTTTTCTCAGTTTTTACGTTTTCTTTTTTTGCCTTGACAAAGGGACTGGCAAAGCAGCTCATGTGTGAAATGTGTTTATTTAGACGATAAATTGAGAAAGCAGTGCAATTATTAACGTAATAGAAATAACCGGGAGTTACGTTGCTATGACAATTTCACCTTGTGGTCATCGACCAAAAATGAAGAAATTAGGGAAAACATTAATTTTGTTTTTGTTGGGATAATAAAATTTTTATAATATTTAGTAAAATAGGATGACACAATTATTTCAGTAGTGCCTTAACAAGTATTTGAATAATAAGCTCCTGGTCCAGTTAGATCTTGTACGTAAGCTAGACAAATGTGCTGTAATATATCTTTATGCAGTCCCATGGATGAGATATCCTATGGTTATTATAAACGGTATAGAAAACTCAATATATTCCATAATCGCATTAGGAAGAAAGAGAGAGAGGGAGAGTTCACAAATATTTAGGCTCAAATAATTTAATGCCAACATATTTTACAGCATCATATACACACATGTCTACTATTCTATTAAATTGGTTACAAATAATTTGGTTTTAAAAGATTTTTATTCATTGGCACGGGTGGTGTTGTTATGCAGATCATGTTTTAAATCCATCTAAAAAGTTTGATTATACGTATGTACAAAATGTCTATATGGACACGAGTTTCATATTCCAACTAATGCAGTCTTTTGTATGTGTTCCATTATATGAGTATGAGTTTATATATTCATTTCTTATGATGTGACGATTTGAATATTCAATTAGTTTGAACAAGTCATCAATCTTATAAATTGACTTAAAACTCATATGTCAGTCATGCATAAATGCATACATCGAAGTATGAAAATATACATGTATATGTATGTATAGCTCGCACACTTATACTCTTCAGCCAACGATAACGGACCAACTCATGTCCTGTTGGCTGCCCTTAAATTGTAATAATATTACGGTGTGACATCTGAAATATGTACACAGCGTGTGTGTGCCTGTGTGTTTGAGGGTAATGCATGACCTCCCATAATATGGTTTACTTACCGTTCACACAAGCATAAACAGAAATTCAATTAACAATTCAAGAGTGTGTAACATGACTGAGTGGTTGTGGGCCTCAATTCCTGCAAGGTAGTTTTCCGATCGTGCTCATTGAACACCAATGGTCAGACGGCACATGAGTAAGGTAGATGTGTGCAGTCAGAGAAACTTCAAAATGCCTTGCACCAGTGAAGTATATAACTTCTTAACAAATTGTAGTGAAGATGGAATATAAAATGTAAAAAACGACAGTATTATAGAGTGCCCTATACTAGGTGTATAAAGATTTTTAAAGACCCTGTGGTAAACGCCGACAGAAAGCGTTAACGAAACGTTTAAAGCTGTTTTAATGTTTTAATTCTGGGTATGGCTGGCCGTGGCATGATGGTTAGTACACGCGACTATTATACGGGAGATCAATGGTTCGATTCCCCATTGATACCTCGATGTTGACAAGAACAATTTTACTGTATAGTGTCAAGTCAATCGAAATATCTAATAAAAGTAAACAAGTATGTTAATCTGAAAATAGAAAATTCGCCTTTACAACTCAATCATGGGGTAAAAAGGAAAATTAAGTTTGTCTTGGTACTCATATCACCACCCCTAGTATGGGTACCTATGTACCCTTTTCATGGGGACCCATTTCACTAGTTCGATTGACCCTGTTTGCGGATATTTCATACAAAAAACGAAAGATGAAATATATTGCTAAGGGTTTGTAATGTAAGTACTGGTGGCCCTCCAGTAAGTAGTGATTTCACCACCTACGAACTAGTGCCCAGTTTTAGAGGGATTATTTTTATTGCTTGCATTTATGTTTGTTCGCATAGTTTTTCAGCTATAACTCAACAACCATTGAATATTACCCATAATTAAAGAGAACCCCAAGCCCTTTGAAGGTTTTTCGTATAAAGCCTAAGTACCTTCACCTTCACAATTTTAAAATTTCTCCTCCCACAGATTGGATGTTGCTCGGTGTTTTTAAGCCACAAATCCACAACGCTAGAACGACACAAGTATTATTAATGTGAAATTTACATGAAATAAATATTACTCATAAGTTGTACATACATATGTAGCGAGTACCATATGCAAACTCGCTACATATGAACAGTAATGAAATGAGAAGTCATCTATGGTTCCTGAGTTATAGCTGAGCCAGTAAGAAAGTTTCAGTCGGGAAACCCGACTAACATATAACTTCACCCTCAGTAATACATAACATTTTTTAGTATATCCATATTATTACTCGCTTTCTAAAGTGGGCGGAGAGGTATTTTTGTATGGGAGGTAGCAGAAGAGGCGTGGCTACTCTTCTAGTTTTTTTTTTCCAAATTTTATCCTACATACACAATTTAGGCACGATGGTGTTGGGTGTATTAATAATATTAATTGATATCAAGAGTGGATTGTTGCAAATTAATGTAGGAGGTACCAAATGGGACGTGGCTAGACTTACACTTTTATCTATGTTTATATATGAAACATTGTTGCAAGTGTGTTGTGACTTTATAACTCACGAACGGCTGGACCGATTTGCATAAATTTTTTTGTATGCGTTTGGGTGGCGTCCCGGTTGGTTTATATTTACAATTCGGTCCAATTGGACAAAGGGGCGCGGCACCACCCATACAACTTGAAAATCAAAAGGGCTGTATCTCATGAACTATCAGAGGTATGAAGATGAGATTTGGTATATATGTTGTTGGAGCAGTATTAATCACAGCCAAGGTGGAAGTGGGCGGTGCCACGCCCCCCTTTTCAAAAATCGCTCAAAGGGCTTTTCTAATAGACCGATTGATACGAAAATTTTACCAAATGGTACTGTTGACCTGTTGATAGTCCCTGGCTATAATAGGTTGTGATTGGATAAAGGGGAGTGGCACCACTGATACAACTTGAAAATCAAAAGGGCTATAGCTCATGAACTATCAGAGGTATGAAGATGAGATTTGGTATATATGTTGTTGGAGCAGTATTAATTACAGCAAGCGTGGAAGCGGGGGGTGCCACGCCCCCTTTTAGAAGCTAATAGAAGCCATCGACGCCGTAGACGTAAGTGTGACAGGGGACTCGAATTTATCGAACCGACCCCGTTCTCAGCAACTCGGTCTCTGCAAATGCTTAGGAAAGATCTTGGCCTATATTCATACAACCAACTGGTAGAAGAACTAAAACTAGTGGACGATCAATTGATATTTTTTATTTATCATGTCATTGCACATTATTTGAAGGAGAAATGGTTCCAACACAACGGCGTAAAATGTCATACAGCGCGTGAGATCATCACTTTGTAAAGCCAAACTTTGTTGACCGAATTATCTCATAGAATGGCAATATGAGTTCAATACAAAGATAGTATTCGGAAATATTCTTGATCCATGTGAGAAGAAGACATGGCAAAAGAGGTTTTTATTGCTAAAGGCATAAAGCTGCAAACGAAATTTCCATTTTCGGTTAATAGGCGGAGAAGGCATGTCAAAAGTTTTTTTTACGCCCAAAGAGATATTTAGTATACAAACAGTTACCGCTACTACATTGAATTTTGATCTTTAACGGAATGTCCGTTTCCGATTTGTAAAAGATATGACTTTGCTGATGAACTTTTTACTATCGTCATAGAGCCTATGATATTTAGAATTTAAAACAACAACACTTAATTTGTTAACTTTCATGTTAAGGAGTTGCTTAAAATTAGTTACATAAGTTAATAAACTCAACGTATCATTATCGAGCTTAAGTACCGTTTTCAAAGTACTTCGTAGACCTAAATATGAAATATAATACAAGTTAAAATACAATAGCGAAGCATTGCCGGGCCCACTAGTTCTCCATAACTTTAATCTGGCATAGCTTTACTTAATACATAATTTGGGCACCATCGCGTTGGGTGTATTATTATTATTACACGATTGCTAAAGTAAGCGGAATGATATATTTGTATTGGAGGTACCATAAGTAGTTTTGGGGAAATATCAACTCGTGCTAAGTTTCAGATGACTTTGTTGCGTTTTTAGAAAGCAGGACAGACGGACATGGCTCAGATGACTTAAAAAGGCATGAATCGAATTTGGTTTAAAGAAACTTAGGGTCTATAGTGACTCCTACTATGTATTACACTTTTAGTACCCTACCCGTAGGGTGAGGGTATAAAAACAAAGCGAAAAAACAAAATTTTTGCAGTTTGGATCATTTTTATGCGAGGTACAGGAAGGGATGTATCAAATAGCTCGGGTTTCTGAGGCTTTGCCACAATTACAAGATAAATTAACTAACCAAATTTAAATATCCTCCAATTGTCCGTTTGGGAGATATGAAAAAAAAACTTAATTTATCTTTGCAACCTATGAATGAGGTATGGGTAAGATTCTCGCATTGTTGGGAATTAACACGCTTTCTATTTAAGATTCGGAGGCGTACATCTTACGCAAAATTTGACTGAATTCAATGATCTTACAAAAATGTATGTATGCCAAACCACGAAGGTGAATTCAGTATTTTTTTCTGCATCATTCGCTTTGTCAAGTTACATGCCATAATAATTGAATATCAATTTGAAGTTAGGAAGTATCGTATAGGGAAATTATATCTTTTGTTTGACATAACATAAATACTATATGGTGGCATATGATTATCATAAGTAATATTACATGTAAATCATACGCCACGGAGTTCAACAGTTTTATTGTAACTGCTACAAAATAAACCCAGTTGAAAATCATTTGATAAACGGAAAAAAGAAACTGTTGCTTATGTAGGGAAACGGTATATGAACAGATTAAAGGAATTGTAACTCTTAATTTTTATACCATCACCCTTAGGGATGAGGGTATATATCATTTGATACGAAAAAAAGTGTAACGCATTAAAGGAGACGAGTTAGACCCCAAGTATCTTAAGACCAAATTCGTTTCAGAACTTTTTAAGAAGAATGAGCTATGTCCGTCTGTCCGGCTGGCTGGCTGGCTGGATGGTTGGTCAGCAGGATAACTCGAGTAAACCTTAACGGATCGGTATGAAAATTTACCAGTATTAATATTTTTCGAAACGAACTTATGGGATTGTAAATGAGCAGATTAGACCCACCCCTTCTGGTACCTCCCATACAAAATTACCCATTTTTGGATAATTAAAATTTCTTCCATAACTGTCAAACAGACCATCGGAGGATATCTTAATTTGGTCGGATTATTTATCTTACAATAGTAGACAAACGCTAAGAAAGCCGAAACTTTTGCTACACCCCTTCTGGTACCTCCCATACAAATTACCGAATTGACCCTTATAGTTTTACATACATATCTTTTTGGTAAGTAAACTGAATTCACTCAAATTTTGCGTATGATGTTCGCTTATGAAAATTAAACTAAGGTATGAATATGGACTATATCGGTTCACGCCTTCTGGTACCTCCCATACAAAATGACCTATTTTTGGAAAATTAATATTTCTCCCATAACTTCCAAAAGAACACTTGGGGGGTTATGAAAATTGGTCGATAAATTAACGTTGTGATAGGAGGCGAAACCTCAGAGAGCCTAACTATTTGACACACCCCTTCTTGTACCTACCATACAAATGACCGAATTTACCCCCATAGGATTACATACATATCTTTTTTACAAATACACTGAATTCAGCCAGAATTTGCGTACGTTGTACGCTCATGAAAATTTGATTTTTTAATAAATAGGGACTTTATCGGTTGACCTCTTCAGGTACCTCCCATACAAATTGACCTATTTTTGGAAATTGAACGTTAATTTACAAAAAAAACTTCGGACACTTTGAGCTGCCCCTAACGATACCTCGTAAACAAATAAGTCAAACTTTTACGGTTTTGATACATGTCTTTAGACCATTAGTATTATATTCCGAAAGTCTTAGCTACAACCGTTTACGCTCCAAAGCAAGCATATACCTAATAACACATAAGTAATTGTAATTACAAATCAGTTAATTTCAACAACTCAAGACTTACACAATATCTTATAGTGGGTGATGGTATTTATCAGTCAGTTTATATGACTGAAATTTCTGTACTGGTTTTAAATTTGTTTCAGCTAAATCGGACTGGTGTTCTCGAGGTATATCAAACAAAAAACCCGAAGACGTGACAAATTCCCCTATACGACACTTACTAACTTCAAATCGATATAAAATTCCTAGCAGCGGAAAAGACGAGGCATTGGAAAATTATGCAAAATTTAAAGCCATGCACATTTTGCTTCTAAAATGAGACCTGCAAAGAGGCCTCTGACTAGGGTGAGAAAAGATTCGGTAGATAAGCTTCTTTTCCTTCTTAAAACTGGTCTGTGAGCCCTACTGGACACAACACAAAGGACATGGCCTTAAACAGGCCTATAGACAGGCCTATTAGAAGAAGGCAGCAATGCCTCATAGAATGCCCTTGTTTTTAGGACTCCAAGCAGGACTTACTATGCATGCCTACATAAAACGCCTTCAATGAGAAATGAACTGAAGGATAGGACTTCTGACTGCCGTTGCAGGCCTGCAAGAAGGCATGCAAAGCCCCATTTTTTTCCGCTGGGTTATTATGGCATGTAACTTGACAAAACGAATGATTCACACATCTTCCTTTTTGGGCTACTGTTACGTGCTGTTCTCAGAATTGAGTCCCAAATTAATGAGCTGAAAAATTGTGTACTGTGTTAAAAGGCCAAATTCAAATAGGCTCCAGCAGTCCGTTTAAAAGCTATGAGAGAATTTTCCAAAAATATGTTATTTTGTATGGGAGGTACCATAAAGGTCAGCCGATACAGTACAGATTCATTCATCTCTACATTGAAGCAATAAAATGTTTCCAAAAAAAGGTCATTTTGTATGTAAGATGCCAGAATGCGTCAGCAGAATTAGCCCCTCTTCATTCGTGACTCTAGCTCTCACAAGCATTTATATTAAGTTAGTCTAATTGCAACAAATATATGTATGTAAAACTATAAGCGAAATTTCGGTAATTTCTATGGAAGGTATCACAAGTTTTGTAACAAAGGTATCGGTTTTCTGAGGATGTGTCTAGTATTGTAAGATAACTAAGCTGATAAAATTCAAAATTCTCAAGTTATACGTTTGGAAGTTATGGAAAAAATATTAGTTGTGGTAATTTTGTATGGGTAAAACCAGAAGGGGTAAAGCTATTCTGTCCAGTTACAATCGCATTACTTCATTTGGGAAAATATTAATACTGGTAAGTTTTCATCAGATCAGTTAGGGTTAACTCGAGTTATCCTTTTCACCAGACCACCAATCCAGTCAGACAAATGGACATGCCTCAATCCCCTTCAAATGTCTTGAAACGTATTTGGCCTAAAGATATTTGGGGTCTACCTATTTATTAACACTTTTTACACTGTAACCTTTTTTACAGTCCTAAAGACCATAAGACCAAAGGTCCTATCTCCAACCGTTTACGCACCACAAGCAGACAAATTATAATCTTATATATATAAAAATGGTGGCAAAAATTTATAGTAATTCATCAATTGAGAACGGCTGGGCCGATTTTGCTCATTTTTTTTAAGTTGTTCGCATTTGCCAGGAGAAGGTTTATGTGAAAGAAAATGTTGGGAAAATCCTCTGGAAAAGTCGGGAAATTGGAAAAATCGAAAATTGTGTCTTTTGTATGGAAATTTGTGTGCAATTATTACAAATGGCTTTTCGAATGAAAATGAAAAATTTCGTTGGAAAATTCGAAAAATTCGACAAAATTCGACAAAATTTTACATTTTTTTTTTGGAAATTTTGCATATTATCGTATAGTTTGGACGATGTAACAGTGACAAATTTAGGATATGACCTTCCGAATGGAAAAATAAAAAAAATTTTCTGTGGAAAAGTCTGAAAATTCCGGAAAAATTTAGATGTTTTTGGAAACATTTTGCATCGCAATTTAAATTTTTGCAAATAATTTTGTGTGCAATTGTTCCGTAGAGGCTTTTCGACAGGAAAAATAGAAAATTGTGGTTGGAAAATTCCAAAAATTTTAATTTTTTTTCGACGAATTTTTAAATTTTATTGTACATTTTGAAAATTTTGAAAAATATAAACAAATTGGAAAAATCGAAAATAGTTTTTATACCATCACCCTTAGGGATGAGGGTTTATATCATTTGATACGAAAAAAAGTGTAACGCATTAAAGGAGACGAGTTAGACCCCAAGTATCTTAAGACCAAATACGTTTCAGAACTTTTTAAGAAGAATGAGCTATGTCCGTCTGTCCGGCTGGCTGGCTCGCAGGCTGGCTGGCTGGATGGCTGGTCAGCAGGATAACTCGAGTAAACCTTAACGGATCGGTATGAAAATTTACCAGTATCAATATTTTTCAAAACGAACTTATGGGATTGTAAATGGGCTGAATAGCCCCACCCCTTCTGGTACCTCCCATACAAAATTACCTATTTTTGGAAAATTAATATTTCTTTCATAACTTCCAAACGGACAACCGGAGGATGTTTGAATTTGGTCAGATTATTTATCTTGCTAAAGTAGACAAACCCTAAGAAACCCGAAACCTGTGCCCCACCCATTCTGGTACCTCCCATACAAATGACCGAATTGACCCTTATAGTTTTACATACTTATCTTTTTTGCAAGTAAACTGAAATCACTCAAATTTTGCGTATGATGTTTGCTTATAAATATTAGACACAGGTATGAATATGGACTATATCAGCTTACGTATTCTGGTACCTCCCATACAAAATTACCTATTTTTGGAAAATTAATATTTCTCCAATAACTTCAAAACAGTCACTTGGGGGGTTATGAACATTGGTTGATAAATTAATGTTGTTATAGAAGGCGAAACCTCAAAGAGCCTAACTATTTGACACACCCCTTCTGGTACCTCCCATACAAATGACCGAACTCACCCCCATAGTATTACAAACATATCTTTTTCTACGTACACTGAATTCAGTCAAATTATGAGTAATTTGTACGCTTATGAAAATATGAATCAGGAGTGAATATGGACTATATCGGGTCACCCCTTCTGGTACCTCCCATACAAAATTAGCTATTTTTGGAAAATTAATAATTCTCCCATAACTTCCAAACGGACATTTGAGGGTAATGAAAATTAGTCGGTTAATTTATATTGTGATAGGAGGCGAAACCTCAGAAAACCTAACTATTTGACACACCCCTTCTGGTACCTCACACAAAGGACCGAACTCACCCCTATAGTCTTACATACATATCTTTTTTTGTAAGTGCACTGAATTCAGTCAAATTATTCGTATGAAAATTTGAGTCAGGAATGAATAAGGACTGTATCGGTTCACCCCTTGTGGTACCCCCTATCAAAATTAATTTTTTTTTTGAAAATTTAATATTTCTCACATAAATTCCAATCCGGCACCTATACCCCCTACATAAATAAGTAAAGTTGTGGACGATTTTGCACCACAAGCAGGGGGAAAAATATACATATGTAATTTTATTTTAAATAAAAATCTATTAATTTCAATAACTCAAGACATCAACAATATCTTATATTGGGTGATGGTATTTATCAGTCAGTTTACCTGACTGAAATTTCTGTACTGGTTTTATATGGAATTTTGCAATTGTTACGGAATGGCTTTGCAAATGGAAAAATAGAAAATTCTTAGGAAAAAACTCGAAAAATTTCGTAAAACTCAAAAAATTTGATTTTTTTATCGACAAAATTTTGCAATTTTCGCATGATTTGATGGTTTTGCACGATGTTTAGGTGGAAAATTTCAGTTAAATGTTGGTTGGTAACGAGATAAATAATATTAAAATAAAAAATATATTGATATCCTATGCAATATTTGTCAAATTTATCATATTTTGAGAAAAAGAGTTTACGTGTGAAAAATTAAGTCATCCAATGTGATTGCGGGCAATTATTCCGTAACGACTTTGTAGTTTTTTAGGGAGAGTTATTCGCTTGGTTAATGCCTCCTACTATCAGATCAAACCTTAAATGACCCAAACATCATGCAATATTTAGTCAGACTTTCACAGTTCATCTACGCCAAGGTGTATGCTTATATCTTAACTATCCCTTCAATTCGCTGCGTACTGTGGATGGTGTTCTGTGTGTCGTATTTCGGGAGGCTTGCCAAAATTAAAATTTCCTCAAAAATAAAATTTCATTACTCGCTAATGCGACCGTTTCTGCGTCAGCGATTCAAATTCGTACATTGTTTGCGATCATTGGTGTCACATGTCATCAGTCGAACTCGACGGGATGGCATGTGAGTGCTCCTGTGCGGCAATCTGCTATCGACATTGGGAATACCAGCACCAAAACGTTCGGTGCAAGATAAATACGATCGCGAATTTTAACGGGAGCAAGACTGTAATCTAGATGAGCTGACCGGAAGACTTCAAACAAATGTGCCGCTGTTAAATGCCGAGTACAAGAACGTGTATGATTCACGATAAAACGAAAGGCATTTACTTTCAAGATGCTCCGGGTGGGACAGCCAAGACATTCGGTCAAGATCTCAAATAACGTTAGCCGCTGCATCGTCTGGTATAGCTGCCACATTGTTGGAAGGCAGTCGAACTGCAAATTCCGCTTTTAAAATGTTTATCTGAAGGTATTAAATTGGGGCGAAACAAAGTTCGCCGGGTCCGCTAGTATGTACATAAATAACTTCAATACCAAATGGGTTAATTTTAAAAACGAGAAGTTTAAGGCTGGTGCTGAATTATTGAGAGGCTGGTTTTTATACTCCTTAGAATCTGTACAAAGTTCTACATGGGTCAACAATGGAAATTTAGAAAAAATATTAAATCACAAATTTTAACTTCCAAAGATTCAAAAGCATCAGTAGAACCGTCCCTATAGTTCTGCACTGCTTACCAAAAACATATTCTTTACTGCCTCGCCTCATTCTATTCGCATTCACGTTGTTAAACTGATTGTGTTTTACTCAAGTTCCGTTAACAAATGTAAATGTACCAAGTATTATACACATAAAAAGAAAACTGATTGAGGTCCTGCTATAAACGTTAAACATTTTACCTCAAACTGTATAAATTGTGAAACGTTGTGGGCAGGTGCTCACAGGTGTGTAAGCTAAGGAGTAACTCACACACTCGTTGATGTTCTTGTTGCTCTGTGGTATATAGTTACTCGTAAAACAGCATTTCAACATTTTGTGCAAAGTTTGCATTTATGGTATATTAATTTAATTTTTATACATACGAATATGTACAAATTTAAATGTCACCAAGGGTTATATTTTTCACAAGCGTCTGGTACCAACGAGTAGCAAGTAGCATGAACACGACTCTTTTGGCTAGCAGTAGCCACAAAATTTGTTTCCACTTTGTTCGAAAAGTCCAAAAGTGTTGGTGTTGGGTATGAACAGTATGATTGTATAAATGTCCAACAAAATTCGAAAACAAACAGAACTGACTTTATGTAAAGTTATCTCGAATATGACTACTGCCATCTTGGACAGAGAATAAGGTAACTGTAGAATTCAACTAAATCAGAAAACCCCGAAAATGCAGACAAAAGAGGAGATGGCATAAAAATATACAAACTTCAGAAATGATAATAATTAGTTTAGTCTATGGCAAACAAACATTAGTATTTGTTATAAAGTTAACAATAGAATAATGCAATTTGAAAGTAAAAACTAAAATGATTTTTTTCTAAAGGCAATTGTTACAGTTTTTGGTTACTGTTTAATACTGTAAACATATTAAGTAAACACTAGAACTTATCAGCAAAAGAATTGATAGTTTTAGAACGAGGGAAAAATCCCACATAGATAAACCAGTCATAAATTATGTGTTTTATGGCTCACACTAATGACTGGCATACACAAAGGGTTTTGTTTATTTACTGTGCACACCACATGTCGGCAAGGGTCATGATTAGAAAATGTGTGTGATCGTACAGTAGGTAGAAAATGCCTTTCTTAAAGATTATAAACTGTGTATTTAGTATATAAGAGAGAAAATATCTTTGAATAAATGTCATTCATTTAAGAACCGCAGTGAAGAGTGTTTCATTTATCTCCTGGTTGAAGGAGTGGTTCGAAGTGGCCGTACGTACGTAGGAGTTGTCATCGATGTGTCTGAGTTGCACATTTTGGTGACCACGACGTGATAATTCACGTATAAATATTTATCTCCTGGTTGCAGGAGTTTCGATGTGCCTGGAGTCGCACAGTTACAAAGGAATAAAATGTTATCTTTAGCAAGTGAAGACTGATTGTAATATGAAATAGAAGACATATAAAAATAGAATTCAAAACTTTTATATTTTAAATAGTTCGCGTATAACTTTGATTTTTGGTGAACAATCAATGCTGAATTGCCCGAATAAATCGTGTCTTTTCCATAGGTATGATCCCATGATAACCTAGATCTTTCGGCTACCATAACTGGGAAAAATATGTTGATATTGTAACCACAACAAAAAACAATTTGCAAGGGGCCCCTTGGGTTCTATGATGACCCCCCATGTGTGGGTATTCAAATGAAAGATATTTTCGAGACGAATCCAACCTGGACCGAGTTAGAGCCATCTAAATTTCCGGGATATACCAAAAAAAAAATTGAAAAAATTTGAAAAAATCATGGAAAAAGTTAGAAAAATTTAAGGAAATAAATTTAAAAATTCTAAAAAAAACATTAAAAAAACTACAAACCGCTCGATTTAAAAAAAAAAAAAAATTCTGATAAGCTCCGTAAAAATTTAAAAAAATGGGGAAAAATCATGGAAAATTAGAATATTTTAAGGAAATGAATTGAAAAATTCCATAGAAAAATGAAATGTCATCAATAATGTGTGAAAACTTTTAATTTTTTTGCATTTTTTAAGGTTTTTAAAGGAAAATTTCAAGAAATATTTAAATAAAATTAAAAAAAAGTCCAAAGAGAAATATGTGAAAGAAGAAAATTTATTAAAAAAAAGGATAAAAGTGGAAAAAATTAAGAAAAATTTGAAAAATATTTAAAAAAAAGCTATGTATTGTAATATTATATTTTTTTTCATATATCCTTTAAAATATTTTTTGTTTTTTTTTTTTAAATTCGAGTTGTAACGGTTGAGATTCTTGGAGAAGCGACGCTGGCAATTTTTTTTTTTTTAAATCGCGCTATTTTTTAGAAAGATATACTTGTTTTTGGTATATTCCGGGAAAAATATTTTTTTTTATGTAAATTAGAGTGAAAATGGATATTATGAGCGTAAAAGCGCTGTAGGCAAAAATTATTTTGAAAATATTTTTTTTTTTGGTATATCCCGGAAATTCAAATGGCTCTAACTCGGTCCAGGAGTCCCGTAGGAACATCGTTGGATTCGTCTCGAAAATATCTTTCATTTGAGTATTCGAACCTGGGGGGTCATCATAGAACCCAAAGGGGCCCCTTTTTTGACCCCCCCAGGCCCCATTGGGCCTGAGCGCCAACTTTGACCTACCATTCCGATGTTTGGGGACCAAGACGAAGACAATGGCATATTTTCTTTTTAATCGGGCTCCCGCCCCATATTCTTCACTTCAGTCCATTTTTTTAATAGTACTAGATAGTGGAGATAATAAAGGGTGGATTGAATCTGAACCACACCTAACCAGCATTTCATTTGACATTTCATAATTTCAGACTAACTCAATTTGAACCATGGAATGATACACAATCGAACACCGCGATAAAGTTATGCATCTTATTATAAAAATGGGCGTTCAAATAAAAATGCATACCGTGAACTTCGTGATTTTTTCGGTCACTTTGATAGTACAAACGGAAAAGTCGTGCAAAAATTTTAGCAAACTGGGTCTGTAGAAGATGTGAAAACACCAGTGCATGCGCATACAGCTCGTACTGCAGCAAATATTGCTGCTGTTCGCAAAAGTGTAGCTGAAGAGCCGTCCACCACATCTCGTCGTCGTGCCCAACCTCTCACGCTCGTCGTTGATAAATATTATGAAAAAGACTTGCATTTACGCTCTTACAAGGTGCAATTGACTCAAGAACTAAAGCCTCTTGACCATTCCAAAAGTCGCCAATGGTCCGAATGGTGGCAAGAAATGGAAACAGTGGATGTTAATATTAGAAGAAAGTCATCTTCAGTGATGAGGCTCGTTTTTATCTCAGTGGATTCGTCAATAAACAGAATTGATGCATTTGGGCGAATGATAAACCAATGCATCCACAAAGAGTGACTGTTTGGTGTGGTTTATGGACTGGAGACATCATCGGGCCGTATTTTTTCCAAAATGAGGCCGGTTAGGCAGTTACTGTGAATGGTGTTCGCTATCGTTAGATGATAACGGACTATGGCCGGAATTGGAAAATATGGATGTGGACGATATGTGATTTCAACAGGATGGTGCCACTTGCCACACAGCCTACAAAACAATGGCTCTTTTGCGCGACAAAATCAATGTTCTCTCAAGTGGTGGCGATGTCAATTGGCCGCCAAGATCATGAACCAAACCAATATCAAACGATAGCATTTGAACTCAGTAACAAAACATTTTGCTCCAATACGTCACAAATTTTATTTTACAGAGGTTTGAAGTTTGATTTTTTGGTCAAAATTCGATTCAAAGAATATGAAAATTCACCTATAAAAGTACATTTAGGATATTTCATGTCTTCGGAAACCTATATTAAAACTACTTAAACTTAATTTCCCTTTGCACCCCATGGATGAGGTATGGGATAGCTACTCGCGTTGTTGTGAATTAATACGCTTTCTATTTTTAGATTCACAACTAACGGCACCTACTTGTTTATCGTAGAATGCGAACGTCACTGTTTGAGAAGCTCTTACTAGACACGTTTCATTTTCATTTTGATTTTATTTTGGAACCTTTGACTCATAGAGGTTATTTGTCTTCGGTGAGTCATAGTGAAATTTACCGGAGAATATTTCTATCGAAGATTCTAAGCCTCCGTTCAAAGTTGACTTTTAAACAGTTTTTCAAAATTGGGCCAAAAATGTCCCATACGGGTGGGATATAGAGGGTTAAAATGTTACGAAAAAAATATTTTCCTAATTGTTTTAATACAGGTCTCCGAAGACAAGAAATATCCCAAATGTACTTTTAAAGATGATTTTTCATATTATTTGAATCTACTTTTGACCAAAAAAATCAAACTTCAAACCAGTGTAATAAAAATGTGTGACGTAGTGGAGCAAAATGAAGTTTAGGGTTTTAATACTGAGGTCAAATGCTATTGTTTGATATTGGTTTGGTTCACCCCCGAAAAAGTGTGGTGCACTGTGTAATTTGCGATTTATTCAAAATCAACATCGGCCCTTAAAATTTAACCACCCTCTAAATAATAGGCTGGTGGTGGCATGATGGTTTCAATACGCGACTATCATGTGGGAGATCCATTGCCCTATTCCTGTTTTCATTCGTCTAAATTTTTCTTTCATCAGCAGCCCCCTCCATGTTACCGATAGCAATTTCGACACTTTTCAACAGCTGACGTTAACATTTGTCTATAAACAAGTTGATGTCGTGTGTTGTTAGTTTAAATATAGAAATCGTGTTCATTCGCTAAATCGCTAAAAGCTTTCCCATACTTCGTTCATAGTATGTAAAAAATAAATAATGGATCAACTGGCAATCATTCCGAATTATCACTTTTACAATTGTAAATCTACTAAATCCATAGATAAAACATATTAAAAAAAGTTTTCAAATTATTGCTTTTGAATATCAAGATATTTCATAACTTTAGCTTTCTATTCAAATATCGCATCGTATAGCCTCGAACATGTTAACCACACCAAAGTTACTGCTAATAGTTTACCATGGCGTTAAAAAGCTAAAAACTCCAACAAATTAACCCCAGTACTATAACTCAAAACGTATATGTTGGGTCATTTGACTGTGTATTCATCGATGAACTATTAATAAATGGCAACAGAAAAAAAAATACTACCAAATCATATTCCAAGCATGTGCTACATCCAGAACAATAAGAAGACTAATTGTGGTAGTTATTCTATGGGGGAGTAGGTGTTTCGTATCAATAGAGTAGTCTCAGCATGGATATACAGTATGTATAAATGCATACCTGTAATTTTGTCTATGTGCATATGAAAGAATCAGCGAACACTAAAGCAGAGGTTGACGGTATAGTTGAATTATGTGTCACCTTACGCGTGTAATGACATTTACAAGGCACATAATATGTTAGGTGCAAAATTTTGAAAATGTAAATTGATTAAATTTGTGTATGAATATTGTCCTTTAGCAAGAAAGTCATGGCAAATAAATTTAATTTTTTTGTTTTTGCACTTAGGTCGCATTGAACATTTTAATTTGTATCTGTATAATCTAAAACATCATGTTACGGTGTTTGTGGTCGCACTCCTCCGATAGGTAGGTATGGCAATAGGTCTTATAGTATAACACAAGTGATCAAGACATTTGCTGATTATGATTAAGATTATGCCAAAAACATAACATATTGAATTGAATAAGAAGTCCAAAATTGGCGAATAAAAATATCTTAAAGCAGTGCCTACATTGGTTTACAATTTTTTCAAGCTGCTTCAGAGATATCGTTGAAGTTTTATAAAAACCCCAAATTTTATAAAAATAAAAAAATGTCATCAATTTGTTTAATGTATTGAAATAATTCACTTAATTGACTATCGAGATCAGAATGTTTTTATTTTTTGAGTTAACGGCCAATTCAGTCACGGATAAGGATGACGCTTTTCGAACTACGTCACAAGTTCATCGTCAGATCCCTTTGCGACAAATTGGTGACCGTTGGTACATCGGCTGTATATATGTATATCTACCATGTATGTCGAACATACATAAACTTGCGAATAACTAAACAGCCGAATCCATTTTTGAATATGACCGTTAAAATTCAAACATGAGAATGGAGGGCTTTTTTCCCACAAATTCTATATGATTTCAATTACATAAATTATTATTTGTACTGGTTTTCTGAATTAACCACGTATTACGGGATGAAGTTTGTTCCCATAAGTTTAAGCCCAAAACGCTTAATATCTTCGTTGCTGAAATTTTTTCACCTGATGCTTAAAACTTAACTCGACCGAACCAAATTCTTCTGTGGGTCGACGAGTTAGACCCCAAGTATCTTAAGACCAAATTCGTTTCAGGACTTTTTAAAACGATTGAGCTATGTCCGTCTGTCTGGCTGGATGGCTGGCTAGCTGGCTGGCTGGCTGGGTAGCTGGCTGGCTGGCTGGATGGCTGGTCAGCAGGATAACTCGAGTAAACCTTAACGGATCGGTATTAATATTTTTCAAAACGAACTTATGGTATTGTAAATGGGCAAAATAGCCCGACCCCATTTGGTACCTCCCATACAAAATTACCTATTTTCGGATAATTTATATTTCTTTCATAACTTCCAAACGGACGATCGTAGGATATTTAAATTTGATCAGCTTATTTATCTTGCAAAAGTAGACAAACCTTAAGAAACCCGAAACCTTTGCCACACCCCTTCTCACCTAAATTACCTAATTGACCCTGATAGTTTTACATACATATCTTTTTTATAAGTAAACTGAATTTACTCAAATTTAGAGTATAATGTTCGCTTATAAAAATGGGACTCAGGAATGAATATGGACTATATCGGTTCACCCCTTCTGGTACCTCCCATACAAAATTACCTATTTTTGGAAAATTAATATTTCTCCTATAACTTCCAAACGGAATCTTGTGGGGTAATGAAAATTGGTCGATTAATTTATGTTATTATAGTTGGCAAAAGCCCAGAAAACCTTACTATTTGACACACCTCTTCTGCTCCCTCCCATACAAATAACCAAACTCACCCCCATAGTCTTACAAACATATTTTTTTTAAGTACACTAAATTCAGTCAAATTATGCGTAATTTGTACGCTTATGAAAATATTAATCAGGAGTGAAAATGGACTATGTCGGGTCACCCCTTCTGGTGGCTCCCATACAAAAGGACCTATTTTGGAAAATTAATATTTCTCCCATAACTTCCAAACTGACATTTGAGGGGTAATGGAAATTAGTCGATTAATTAATATTGTGATAGGAGGCGAAACCTCAGAAAACTTAACTATTTGACACACCCCTTCTGGTACCTCCCATACAAAGGACCGAACTCACCCCCATAGTCTTACATACATATCTTTTTTTGTAAGTACACTGAATTCAATCAAATTTTTCTTAAGTTGTAAGCATGGAAATTTGAGTTAGGAATGAATAAGGACAGTATCGGTTCACTCCTTTTGGTACCCTCTATCAAAATTATCTTTTTTTGAAAAATTTATATTTCTCACATAATTTCCAAACCGGCACCTACACCTCCTACACAAATAAGTAAAGTTTTGGAAGATTTTGCACCACAAGCAGGCGAAAAATTATACATAAGGAATTTTATTTTAATTAAAAATCTATTAATTTCAATTACTCAAGACTTCTACAATATCTTATATTGGGTGATGGTATTTATCAGTCAGTTTACCTTCTTGTGTTTAAATGACTTTGATTCCTTGTAAACGATATTGAATGATGTCCTATGGAATGTTTACATTTAAAAACATACAATAATAGGCGCATTTTGTATATGCCATATAAAGGTAAAACTTTTGGAAATATATCTCTGTACAACAAAACTGTGGGGTACGTTATTGGGAGATTTGCCACTACTTTAGGTGCCTTTATTTGGGTTCTGTGCAACGATTTAAGTTCTTCTTCACCTTGTAAGCGTGTAAATGATTTACACCCCATGAATGAGGTATGGGATTCTTCTTGCGTTGTTGTGAATTAACACGCTTTCTACTTTAGATTTACGAGAAACGACACCTACTTGTTTATCGACGAATGCGAACGTCACTGGTTGAGAAGCTTTAACTGGACATGATGATTGACTCGACAATTATACTGCGAAGTTGAAAAATGTTGATGACTGGAGCCGAAAATCGAACCACAGATCTTCCGCATAGTAGTCGCATGTTCTAACCACTATGCTACGGCCGGTCCCATGCCACACAGACGGACACCCTAAAAAGAGGGAGTTTGTATGACATTACTCCCACATCTTATACAAACTACCTTCTTTCGTTCGACCTTACTCATCTTCAAACTTAACCTCCGCTTTGATAGCACAGCTGTTATCCCGCGGACTAACACACGGACACCCCAAAAAAAAGAACAGTTTTCATACGTAAATTTTGATGCCTCTCGAGGTTCTAAGTTTTGATCCATAGTCCATTGGGGTTTTTTCTACAATTCTTCGTAAATTTAAATTTTTCTATAAAATTATTGACCCACCCTAATACAAACATGCTATTGCAATATATATAATTAATTTAATTATTTTCTGTTTTACCCTTATTATTAATGAAAATTCTTTAAAAATAATTCCAAGTACCACGGCTGCCATAAATATTGTGCCCTACAGTACTATGGTCTGTCTTACTTCGATAGAAATTATTTACGTTTCAGTAATCGTGGTTTGAGTGTCCAGTGTCCACTCCTATCATCACAGACGTAGGTTTCAATAGGAGCAACCACAATGCTGCCAACATCATAATCATCATCGTCTATATCAGCATCGTCATCGCTGTCATTATCATTCATTTTATTTTTTTCAATAGACCAGGTGCAATAGAACATTTTACCCCCAATTCGAATACAACTCATTATTTATTCGTAGCACAAACAATACAGCCTTCTGATGAGAGTAAATAGCCAGAGGATATAAGGTGCAACTGCTATGACTACATGTGAGAACACACATCCATATATACACTTATATGGTAACCAGACATCCACAACACACACACACCTGCAACCATAGTTGCGACAATAACCAAATATGTCATTCTCTCGTGTCATGAAAAATGTTTGCTCGCAACACTCCATCCACCACAGCAAAGTGTTTGCAGATTTTTCCTTGCTTTTAGAAATGAATTCATGTGTAATGGAAATTGTATGAATATATGAAGTGAAGCGTTTAGAGCAATAGGCTGACGAGACAACACCAAGGCCTAAACTGAGTTTCCACAGAAAAGTAACTTGGTACGAAGAAAACCCAAGGACATCTATTTGGAAAATTATTTAATTTTTAATTAAGAAAATTATAAGTATCTATAACTCAGACTACCTAACAACAAAAATAAAGCTGGGGTCCATGGTAGTAAAAAGCTTGTACAATAAAAAGCTTCTCAAACACTAATGTTTTTATTTGTCGATAAACAAGTGGGTGCCGTTAGTTGTGAATCTAAAAATAGGATTCGCGTTAATTTACAACGACGCGAGAAGTTATCTCATACCTCATACATGGGGTGTAAAGGGATATTATGTTTTTCTTAACAAGCATGTAGGTCAATTCGGGGTAGGATGCTTTATCTACGGAGATATGGCATGCCATGATTTTACAACGACGCATTGCGAAAATATTGAAAGACAGTTTGTCATGAGCATTAGCGCCAACAAAAGATAATTGAAACTTTCCCTATATCATATTTGATTGAACACAATTTTATCCACACAACGCATATTTTAAAATATCAAATGTAAAAAAACTAGTAAGAAAGTTTCAGTCGGGCAACCCGACTTACATATACCATCACCCTCAGTAA
This sequence comes from Muscina levida, assembly GCA_964034835.1. Lineage (NCBI taxonomy): Eukaryota > Metazoa > Arthropoda > Insecta > Diptera > Muscidae > Muscina > Muscina levida. Next base: position 84,041,454 of record OZ035882.1, read on the forward strand.
AACAAAAAAATTTCTGTTATATTGATATTATTACTCGATTTCTAAAGTGAGCGGAGTGGCACATTTGTATGGGAGGTACCAGAAGGGGCGTGTCTAGACTTACAGTTTTCCCTCGAAAACTGTATCCTGCTTGAACTTTACTAAATACAGAATGTGGGCACGATCGCGTTAGTTCCATTAATAATATTAATCGATTTCTAAAGTGGGCCGTACCAGATCAGTATGGGGCGTACCAGAAGGGGCGTGGCTAAATTTCCAGTTTTATTCTCAAAAACTGTATCCTGCTATAGCTTTACTAAAATAAAGAATTTGGGTACGATCGCCTTGGATTTATTGATATTACTACTCCATATCTAAAGTGGGCGGAAAAGTACATTTGTATGGGAGGTACCAGATGGGGCGTGGCTAGACTTTAAATTTTGTTTCCAAAACTTTATCCTGTTATAGCATTACTAAATATAGAATTTGGGAATGATTGAGTTCGATGTATTGATATTATTACTCGATTTCTAAAGTGGGCGGAATTGTACATTGTATGGAAGGTACCAGAAGGGGCGTGGCCATGTAGCCCATTTTTAATAGTAGTTCTGGGGAAATATTAACTCGTGCAAAATCTCAAAACATTTAGTTGCGTCTTTAGAAAGTTATCGTGCGAACCAGCCGGACAGCAGACAGACAAACAGACAGACGGACATGGCTCAAACGACTTAAAAAGTCATGAATCGAATTTGGTTCAGAGAAACCTAGGGTCTAAAGTCACTCCTTCTATGTGTTACACTTTTGGGTCGTATCAAATGATATATACCCCCATCCCTTAGGGTGATAGTATAACAACACTTATTAAAAAAAAACAATTATGTTCAGTTGAAATTTTCTGCCTTTCTCCGTATTTGAGTTTTACAGTTGTTGCCGTCACCCATCCTTAGTTTCTGCTAAAACATATTCAATTAATAATTACAGCATTGTGGTTGACCATTGTATTCTAATTAAATCTCTATTCTACGTGTTATTTAAATAAAAATTTCCTAAGTTATTTATTGTTCATATTGTATCGATTCAATAGTTGAGTTAATTAATCTATCTATGATTGTGTCTGATATTAAATTATTTCATTATTTCAATGATAAATGCAACCACAATGATTACGAATAGTTCAATCGTGATATCCTTGTAATGTTGTTATCAAAACCAACAGGATGGTAAACACCCATGCCACTACTTACGATAACATGAGTATTGTGTCTTGTGTTACTTTGGTGTTTTTTGTAATATGTACTACATACTAATAAATGTATAAGAGTAGATAAATAATGTATCGCCAATAGTGGGAAAGATTTGCTTAATTAAATTACGACAGAATTTAAAATTTTAGGTATAAAAGCAAGGGCTTCAACTTTCTTTCAAAGTTAGTATAAGAACTACGAATTTGAAATGTTTTAGTTTCAAATTAAATGCACCAAAATTAACTATATGCTGTTATATTGAAATCATTTTGGTTTACTGTGTTACATATAATAACAGGTGTGATTTCGAAATAAGTTTCATCGGGATTGTTCTTCTATTTGTAATGTCCACAAAATGGCGTAATAGGTCTTAATTACAAGATCGGGCAAAACCTACTCCCACCACCCCACTATGGTCCAGAGGACCACTTTTCTTGGCCAAAACTAACTGTGAACTAAGTTCAATATTTGCATCTAAAATAAAATACTTAAAATACATGCGCAAGATAGGTCAGTCTGCACTTTTTTCGAGGGCCAATCAGGTTTCGTTTACAATGTCATGACAAGTCCAAAGGGACAAACTGCTTCGCTAATCATTTAGAAGAAACCCATAGCCTTTAATGTGCAATTTTTCCAAAAATTTTTATTGCAAATATTCAAGGATATTCAAAGAAAATTTTTTGAAAGGACACATATTGCCCATATTTTCCCTTATTATTAATATCACCACTGTAGGACTATGAGGAGTACAAATATAATTACATAATTAAAACTTGCAAAAATCTTTTAAAATTAAAAGTTCTTTAAGAAGGAAACGAAACCTGCAAAGAAAAAGTGATGTTACTTTACATAATCACTAAAAATTTTATTTTTGTGACACAGTGATATTAATTGGCTTTTTATTGCAATTTTCTTTTTACCCAACCTTAATATTTTTTTTTAAATAAATAGTAACTATTTATTTTAAACCTGATTCTATGTAAAGATGAGGAATGTTTGTGCAATGCAGAGACAGATTGGGACAACTTTTATTATACTTACCTACTTACTTAGGTGGTACTTCTTTGCAATCCCAGTGGATTATATACCGCACGTAGAAAAATATTATAAGCACCTCGATCTTCTGCGCTTCTTCTCCAGTTAGTCACACCGACATTATTTGTTTTGTTGATGGCGGAGCCTCGGCAGACAAAATTATCTACCACCTCGAAATTATAGTTGTCAACGTTCACGAGTAGATTCTTTGTTCGCTGAAACTTATAATTTCTTTTTGTCCTCGTTCACCGTTAGACCCATTTTCGCTGATTCCTTCTGTATACCTGAGAAGGCTGCTGTCACATACCGTAGTTTTCGACCGATGATGTCGACGTCATTTTCATCACTATGTTGAAGAGATCACACGATAGGCCGTCGCCTTGTTTAAGGCCTCGTCTTGTACAGAATGGCTCCGTAAAGTCCTTGCCAATCTTCACTGAAGACTTCGTGTCAGTCAGCGTCATTCCGCAAAGACGTATCAACTTCGCTGGAATACCAAACTCAGGCATGGCTTCGATTAATTTCTGCCGTATCGGGCTTTATAGTTGACGAAAAGATGGTACGTATCGATCTGTTTCTCTTGGGTCTTTTCCAGAATTTGCCGAAGTGTGAAAATCTGGTCAGTTGTTGATTTTCCAGGTCTAAGGCCACACTGATAAGGCCCCATCTGGTTGGATAACACTGGCTTTAGTCTTTCACATAGCACACTAGACAGGACCTTATATGAGATGGGTAAAAGGCTGATCCCGCGGTAGTTGGAGCACACACTTGGATCACCTTTTTTCAGCACAGGACAATAGTCGAGCATGCAATCTTTAAGCCAAACCGTGCGCAGGAGCTGGTGCATGCTCGTTGTCAGCTCCTCGCCGCTATATGGCTCTTCTTATCTCGGCTTAACTTGGTGGTGGGCAATCTAAGCCGTGTTCTCTCCATATGTGCAGCACACTCTGCGTATCCGTGACCAGATTTCCATCCTTGTCCTTACAGGTGGGGAGGCCATTACCGTATTTATTTGCTCTTACTTTCTGGTCAAATTTTTGGGCCTCACCTCTATCTCTGTATCGCTCAATATCCTCGTTCTCCCGTTCCTTCATCTGACGTTTTTTTCGCCTAAATAGATGTCTCGCCTGTTTTGCTTACTTCTTGTACCGGTTCCTAACAGCACGGGTTACAATTGGCTGTATCGTTGCCTGGCTGCAACCAGGTAATGATCCGAGCCAATATTAGCACCACGGATCACACTCACGTCCATGACACTAGATACATGCCTGCCATCAATTGCCATATGATCAACTTAATTTTTGGTGTTTTGATCGAGTGATAGCCAAGTTGCCTTGTGGATATCTTTGCGCTGGAATCTGGTACCACTCACTACCATGTTCATTACTGCTGCGAAGCTAACCAGCTTAAACCCGTTGTCTGACGTGTCGGTATGCAGGCTGAATTTACCGATCGAAGGACCAAGAAAATCTTCCCTTTCTTTTTCTGCATTAAAGTCTCCCAGAACAATTTTAATGTCGTGGCCTGGGCAGCGGTCGTATGTTTCCTCTAGGCGCTCGTAAAATGCATCTTTAATCTCATCGTCTTTATCTTCCGTCGGGGCGTGTACACAAATCAGCGTGATATAAAAATATTTCGAAAATATATGAAAAGCGGCGCTAAGACGAATCCTGGTACGATGAAGAATGTCGCATAGCGTCCGAGGAACAGGATGCTGTTTATAGGGCAACGCTACAGATAATTGCAACCCGTGCTGTTAGGGAACAGCATAAGGAGAAAGCAAAACGGGCGGTATAGCTATTTAGGCGAAAAAAACGTCAAATGAAGAAACGGGAGAACGAGGATATTGAGCGATACAGGGATAGAGGTGAGGCCCGAAAATTTTACCAGAAAGTAAGAGCAAATGGATACGGTAATGGCCTCCCCACCTGTAAGGACAAGGATGGAAATCTGGTCACAGATACGCAAAGTGTACTGCACATATGGAGAGAACACTTCCAGCAACTGCTGGTTCCAGAAGGCAGCGCACGTGAAGTTATCACGCCAATTGTCGACGACGGCTTAGATTGCCCAACACCAAGTCAAGCCGAGGTAAGAAGATCAATATCGCGGCTGAAAAACAAAAAAGTAGCCGGTGCCGACGGTCTGCCAGCAGAGCTCTTCAAGTCCGGTAGCGAGGAGCTGATAACGAGCATGCACCAGCTCCTGCGAACGGTTTGGCTTAAAGAGTGCATGCCCGACGATTGGAATGTAAGCGTATTATGTCCTGTGCTGAAAAAAGGTGATCCAAGTGTGTGCTCCAACTAGCGCGGGATCCGCCTTTTACCCATCGCATATAAGGTCATGTCGAGTGTGCTATGTGAGAGACTAAAGCCAGTGTTATCCAACCTGATCGGGCCTTATTAGTGTGGCTTTAGACCTGGAAAATCAACAACTGACCAGATTTTCACACTTCGGCAAATCCTGGAAAAGCCCCAAGAGAAACAGATCGACACGTACCATCTTTTTGCCGAATATAAAGCTGCCTTCGACAGCCCGATACGGCAGAAATTACTTGAAGCCATGGCTGAGTTTGGTATTCCATTGAAGCTGATACGTCTTTGCGGAATGACGCTGACTGACACGAAGTCTTCAGTGAAAATTGGCAAGGACCTTACTAAGCCATTTATACCAGACGAGGCCTAAAACAAGGCGACGGCCTATCGTGCGATCTCTTCAACATTGTGATGGAGATGATAATGAGAAAAGACATCATCGGTCGAAAACTGCGGGATGTGACTGCAGCATTCTCAGGTATACAGAAGGAATCAGCGAAAATGGGCTTAACGGTGAACGAGGACAAAACGAAGTTATTAGTTTCAACGAACAAAGAATCTACTCGTTTGGGGGTGGTAGATAATTTTGTCTACCTAGGCTCCGCCATCAACAAAGCAAATAATGTCAGCCTAGAAATCCGGAGAAGAATCCTGCTTGCAAATAAATGCTACAACGGGCTAAGCAAGCGCTTCAATGAAAGAGCCCTCTTCGACAAACAAAACTTCAGCTATACCAGATACTGGTTCTACCTGTCCTAATGTATGGCTCAGAATCCTGGGTTATGACACAAGCGGATGAATCGGTTCTGGCGGTATTCGAGAGAAAAATACTCCGTAAAATATATGGGCCCATCATCGTTAACGGAGAGTATCGGCGTAGTATGAATCATTAGCTGTACGAGCTGTACCCTGACATTGACGTGGTCAAACGCATTAAGGTGCAACGGTTGCGTTGGCTAGGTCGTACGCATGAACGAAAATCCTCCAGCTCGAAAAGTCTTCGACAATGAACTCGATGGACGGCGCAGAAGAGGGCGACCAAAACTCCGTTGGAAAGACCAGGTTACTGAGAACCTTACAGAACTCGGTGTGACTAACTGGAGAAGAAGCGCAGAAGATCGAGGCGCTTATAATATTTTTCTACGTGCGGTATATAATCCACTGGGATTGCATAGAAGTAGCAGCTAAGTAAGTAAGTAAGTAAAGTCTCCCAGAACAATTTTAATGTCGTGGCCAGTGCAGCGGTCGTATGTTTCCTCTAGGCGCTCGTAAAATGCATCTTTAATCTCATCGTCTTTATCTTTCGTCGGGGCGTGTACACAAATCAGCGTAATGTAAAAATATTTCGCCCGGTTGCGAATGGTGTCTATTCGGTCACTTGCAGGGTTAAACCGTGAGACCAGGTGTCGAAGTCTCTTGCCCACTATGAAACCACATCCAAATTCTTGTCTTTCTGCATGGCAGCTGTAAAAGATGTCACAGTTCTTTCGTAGTGTGCATCCCTGTCCCGTCCATCTCATTTCCTGTATGGCGGTGTTGTCAGTCTTGTATTTGTCGAGGACAAATAACTTTACAGAGTTGGCACCATATCTGTAAAGAGTTCGGACATTCCCGGTGCATATCCTTAAATCATGGTCCTTATATCGTTTGCGGGGGTCGTCAACTTTTGGGAGGGGATCTTGTTTTCTTCGTGTTTTCATAATAAATTTTGTGTAAGGTGAGTGGATTATTAGGCCACCGCTCCCGATCATAGTTTCTTGGGGCTGCCAAAGCCACTAAGAGAGCGTGTGTTGAACTTCAGTAACTTCTGTTACCTACATTCTAAGACGCATCGGTGGTAGCATGCCGATTAGGTTACTCAACATTTCGCCTTCTAACTCTTCTAAGCGGTTGCTTTAAAGTCATTGCCCGTTGAATACTTGGTCTAAGACCGGAAGTAGTTAGCTGCTTGGACAGTGCCACAAAGAAATCGCTTCTGGTCACTCCCAAGTGAGTGACGATCAGTAACTATCCACCTCTGGGCAAAGTCCCATTCCCCAACTTTTATTATATTTAGGTATAAATATGGAACTAAAATATGCCAAAATGATAGATTGGTGAAAATAGATAGATCGGTACGTGAAAAATATTGTTATAATTCAGATTATAATGATAAGGCTTTCCTAATCGAAATTGCTGGTGCCAGAACACACAAACTTTGATTGAAACAATTTCAAATTCCTATGACACTTTGTCCACTATACTGCCGAATTAATACAAAAAGGCTGAATTTTTTCAGATAACTGTCTTCATCTCTACCTTTTTGTGCAATATATTTTAACAGAAAGAACTTTTCACCTCCTCTTTTCTCTATTGTCAACCAAAGATTAAAAATATCTAGATTTTACAAACAGAGGTTGCCTGAAAGGAAAATGTTATCTCAAAAAGTGCTCTTTCTGACTTAGGCAAAATGTTCAAAACTATTCTCTGTAATTTCGGATTTTTTTATATTAACAATTTTAAACATTTTTTTAAAAGCTTTCATGAATTTAAAAAAGTTAAAAAAAAATATTACATTTATCCCTATAAACATGTACAATTTTTTAGCAATAACGTATTTTCTATTTTAAACTTTTTTATTATATAATCAAATACTTACTGTCAGCTTCGTTATCCATAAAGTTGGTTTCACTAGACACCTGATTATTCGTGTTTGGCGCAACTTATAGTATACACAAAAAAGGGCCCACGGAATTCAGTTTACAAAATCTCTGAGAGTGTCAACATTGATGGTCTGTAATATAAAAAAAATATGTTTTTTGTTGCCTCTGAGTGTTTTTTATAAGATTATGATTATAATAATAAATTTTAAGATCCTAAAAAATTGAATTTTGGCCAAGAAAAGTGTGGGTGTCCATCTATCTGCCCTGTGATTATAGTCGTAGGTTCAAAAATATCGACCCGAAATTTGTTGTGCAATCTTTCATCCTCTAAGCAGAGCCTATGTTTGAAGATAACCTAGATCAGGCAGAAACTAATCCCACCTCCCATACAAACTGCCCTTTTTTGGTCTGCCCCTGTGATTACAGGCTTAGCTTAGAAGTTTGGTGTGCAAATTTCTACCTACTAAGCAGAGGTTAGGTTTTAAGATGAACAAGATCGAACAAAAAATACTCCCCTTTTAAAAGAAACATGCTCTTTTTGGGGTGTCCGCCGCTCTGACCCCATGGATTATATCCGTAGTTTAAGAGCTTTCAAACTTACATTCGGTATGCAATCTGCTATTTCTCAAGAGAAGGTTAAATTCTCATATGACCAATATCGGACAGGAACTACCCCGTTATTTCAGAAAAAATCCTTTTTGGAGTTGTCCGTCGCTCTTTCTTCCGGGATTAGAGCTGTAGTTTAAGAGCTAGCTAACTTAAATTTGCTTTAACTGCTGTCTTGCAGAAATTTGGTATGCAAGCTTTTATCTTCTTAGCAGCGGTTAGATTCTAATCTGAAATGTCAGTTTTATCCTCTAAGCGGAGATTAAGTTCCATGGTGAGCAAGATCGGAGAAAACTTCTTTCACCTGCATTTTTTGGGTTTTCCGACTGCTGTGCCCACGATAACAGCACTAGTTTTAAAGGCATAAAACCGGTATTCAAGCTTTTCACTTCTTAGCGGAGGTTAAGTTCTAAGATAATGGGACAGAAATAACGTCCATTCCATCATCAAATATCTCGATATCAATAAGAGATGTGGTAAGTCCAAACATATATTTATATAGATCTTAACTTTACCTTTCCTATGGCGTATGACTTCTTAATCTGTCTACAACAGAAAAATATTCAGCGGCGATAAACTGATCTGACCACAGAATCGAACTTTAACCTCTTTGCGGCACACTCTAATACCAAACAATCGATATGGAATTTTGCACATTATATTCGAAAACATTTTATATTTTAAAAATTCATTTGTAAAATATATATGAAATAAATAAATAAATAAGTAAATAACAAACGTAAGGTGGAGCTCGATGTCCAACTCCGCTACTACTATTTTTTTAAGAAGGTTTTTGACATAAAAACTAAAAAACTTAACTTACCTTTACATTCCATGAATGAGGTATGCGAAAGCTTCAAAGTTATTGTAAACTAAGATTCTTACTTTCACAACTAATGGCACATACTTGTTTATCGA
>OZ035882.1:84050392-84173202 GCA_964034835.1 Muscina levida
ATGTGATTGTAAATGGGCAAAATAGCCCCACCCCTTTTGGTACCTCCCATAAAAAATTACCTATTTTTGGATAATTTATATTTCTTTCATAACTTTCAAACGGACGATCGTAGGATATTTAAATTTGGTCAGTTTATTTATCTTGCAAAAGTCGAAAAACCATAAGAAAACCGAAACCTTTGCCATACCCCTTCTGGTACCTCCCATACAAATGGCCTAATTGACCATTATAGTTTTACGTACATATCTTTTTTGTAAGTAAACTTAATTTACTCAAATTTTGAGTATGATGTTCGCTTATCAAAATAGGACTCAGAAATCAATATGGACTATATAGATTTACGTCTTCTGGTACCTCCCATACAAAATTACCTATTTTTGGTAAATTAATATTTCTCCCATAAGTTCCAAACGGACTCTTGGGGGTAATAAAAATTGGTCGAATTATTTATGTTATTATAGGAGGCAAAACCCCAGAAAACCTAACTATTTGACACGCCCCCTCTGGTACCTCCCATACAAATGACCGAACTCACCCCCATAATCTTACATACATATCTTTTTTGTAAGTGCACTGAATTGAGTCAAATTATTCGTAAGTTGTACGTATGATAGTTTGAATCAGGAATGAATAAGGACTGTATCGGTTCACCCCTTTTGGTAACCCTATCAAAATTACCTTCTTTTGAAAAATTAATATTTCTCACATTAATTCCAAACTGGCACTTATACCTCCTACACAAATAAGTAAAGTTTTGGACGATTTTGCACCACAAGCAGGGGAAAAATTATACATAAGTAATTTTATTTTAATTAAAAATCTATTCATTTCAATAACTCAAGACTTCAACAATATCTTATATTGGGTGATGGTATTTATCAGTCAGTTTACCTGACTGTAATTTCTGTACTGGTTTTTTTTTTGTAATTCATACTATTAATGCGTATAGCAAAATATACACACCGTATTTAGTCTTGCGCGAGACGAATGCTGTGGGAGGCACGCCACCCGCCGCTTGCGCAGTATTTAGTCTTTGCGGCTCCACAAAAAGCCCCCCAATGAAATAATGAAATAACGCCCAGGAAATAACCCCCAATGAAGTAAACCACCAAAAATTGGAAATATCACCCAAAAACAGTGAATGAAATAACATCGAAAAATAAATGAAATAAACCCCAAAGCGAAAACGAAACAATTTACAATATTTGGGAGTAATTTCATATGAAATAACACCCAATGATAAATATGAAATAACCCCCAATGAAATAAACCCCATCAGCAACAAAAATGAAATTATGTCCAAAATTCATAAAAGAGTCGGTTTCACCAAGGATTTCATGCAGTCAAAATGGACCAACAGCAAAGTCGCAAAATTATTGAAATGAATCGTAGATCGTTGTAGCCCTGCTCTATTTTTTCAATTCGGAAGACAATTTGCCTTTTACGTTTTGCCTTTACACAACCACCTCCAGTGTTCACAAGCAAATCAAACTCTCTGCTTTTATTGAATTTTTCCTTATGAAGAACTCTTACAAACTTAAAAAAAATTCCATTCTTAGTGTGTACTAATCGAATTCTCAAAATCAAAAAATGCTCGGTGCATTTTGTTGATTTTCTATCCGTCAATATGAACACAAATGGAAATATCTGTAAACATTCACAGGCTAAAAGTTTTCTTGTAAAAGGCCTATTTTTATATAATTACATAATAGTAACCCCTAAAAACCAACAGCTTTAAAATGAAATTACCCCCGAATAAAAAATTAAATAACACCCAAATTATTTACGATATGAAACAATTCCCAAATTTAAAAAAGTGGTTGGATGTTATTTCATTAGGATTATTTCATAATTTGAAAACCCCAAATGAGGAATGAAATAATTCTCAAAGAAAAATGAAAAACAACTGGGAGTTATTTCATATGAAATAATACCCAAAAATGTATGAAAAATATTTGGGGAAAATTTCATTTCTCGTCTGGGTGTTATTTCATCGTGGAGCCTTTCGTGGAGCCGTCTTTGCATCTTCTTTTGGCATTGTTTCATTTTTATTCTTGGGTTTTATTTCATTTGATTTTATAGTTTATTTTATTGGGGATTATTTCGTAGTGCCAAAAAATTGAGTTGCTGTAAAGTTGCAACGTGTGTTTGAATTAAAATGTGTCATAATACCACAATTTATCGGCACTCAGCACCATGTATAAGACAGAATACTCGAGCTGGTGATGCCCGACACAACGCCTCTACTACCGACCTTCGTAATGTACAGTGAAAAAGGATGATTGCCAATTGTAACACGGGTTGTTAGGGAATGGCACAAGAAAAAGGTCAGCCAGGCAAACCGGTCGAAAGTCAATGGAAGGAAAGGGACCCTGTTCTCCAGGCCGGTATTAAGATTTTCAGTAAAACAGTTGATGACAGAAAATTCTAATAGAAGGTTATAAAAAAGTTAACAGTAATGGGCTCACCTACTTAATGGGCATGAATGGAAATTTGGTCACCGTTTCTGGTTCCAAAAAGCAGTGTATAGAAAGACTTAACGTCAAAACAAGACGAGGTTAGATATGCTATATTATGGCAAAAGAAGGACAAAGAAACCGGTACTGATGAGTCTTTCACAGATTTTAAAAACAGTCGCGACGAGTTGACAACATGCATATACCAACTCCAACGTTCGGTTTGGATTTACGATTGTATTCTCGATTATAAGAATATGATTGTATTATGTCCTGCGTTTAAAAAACGCGATGCAAGTGTGTGCACCGAACATCAGGTTCTGTCAATTTTAAAGATTTAATTCAGCTTTAACCAACTTGGTAGGACATCATAACTGTGGCTTTAGGCCAGATAAAGATATTCACCATGAACCAAATCCTAAAACCAGTAAGAAAGTTTCAGTCGGGCAACCCGACTTACATATACCATCACCCTCAGTACAACAAAAAATGTTCTCATATACTAATATTATTACTCGATTTTTAAAGTGGGCGGAGTGGTATGGGAGGTACCAGAAGGGGCGTGTCTAAACTTCCAAATTATTTCTCCAAAACTTTATCATGTTATACCTTTACTAAATACAGAATTTGGGCACCATGGCGTTGGGTGTATTGATATTATTACTCCATCTCTAAAGTAGGCGAAGTGGAACATTTGTATGGGAGGTACCAGAAGGGGCGTGTCTAAACTTCCAGATTTCTTCTCTAAAACTTTTTCCTGCTTGAACTTTGCTAAATACAGAATTTGGGCACGATCGCGTCAGGTCTATCTATATATGTATTGGCATTATTAATCCATCTCTATAGTCGGCGGAAAGGTACAATTGTATGGGAGTTACCAGAAGGGGCATGTTTAGACTTCCAACTTTCTTTGTAAAACTTTATCCTATTATAGCTTTACTAAATACAGAATTTGGGTACGATCCCGTTGGGTGTAGTGATATTATTACTCGATTTCTAAAGTTGGCGTAATAATGCATTTGCGTGGGAGGTACCAGAAGTGGCGGGGCCATGTAGCCCATTTACAAAACCGTAAGTAGTTTTGGGAAAATATTAACTCCTGCCAAATTTCAAAACATTTGGTTGCGTTTTTCGAAAGTTATCGTGCGCACCAGCCGGACAGCCAGACAGACAGACGGACGGACATGGCTCAAACGATTCAAAAAGTCATGAATCGAATTTGGTTCAAAGATACCTAGGGTCTTAAGTGACTCCTTCTATGTGTTACACTTTTGGGTCGTATCAAATGGTATATACCCTCATCCCTAAGGGTGATAGTATAAAAAACCCAAGAAAAACAGATCGACACATATCATCTTTTTGTCGACTTTAAATATGTTTTTAACGGGACAATACGAAAACAATTACTTGAAGCCTTGGTTGAGCTTGGTATTTCTGAATTTCTGGTGCGTTTTTCCGAACTTACCCCGACTGACTCAAAGTCATCAGTGACCGAGCTATACTTCACTAGACGAGGTATTAGACAAAACTACAACCTATCGTGTGATCTCTTCAACTTAGCTACGGAAATCCTTGTTTCATAAAAACTATATATGTGATAATAAACCTAAACCCTAAAGAGTATACATTTTAACTCTATTCTACTTAATGAAATTTTAATCCCTTGTTTATTTTTGAGCCAAAAACTTTTATCGAACCAATGCTAGAATAAGCAAGCTATACACTTACCACATTGTGTAATTAAAATTGCCAAGATGTATACTGGATTATTAACTTGCAACACAGATTCCACTTAACAACAGCAATGTGTAGTCGCACAGAACTTACTTATGTTGTCAGACTAGCACAGGTGGTTACACGTAAATAAAGGTAATTTGAGTAAGTAAACAAACCTTTGTACACAAATGTAATATTATTTTTTGGTTCATTGCACCCACAGAGAGATCACATATAGAATATGTAAAACAAATTTAGCATATGTATGTAGTAATCATGCAAATTGTATACAGATATACAAAGATATGTGGGATAGTTTACAGCGTGCACATGATATATTCGTACAAGCAGGTAATTGGTCTAGTGAAAGCTTCTTAGGAAGTAAAAGTTCAAATTCATCGAAACATTTTAGGTACTGTTTAAATGAGCCTAAAATCAATGCCGTCTCATTCATGCGAGATATGAAACAAACTTAATACTTTTCTCCTTCTATATACGGAACTTTGTGCGAGAGTGTGTTTGTATCGGATACACCTATATATGTCCACTAAACATGGTCGACTATTTTCGGTCTATACTACTACTGTTACGAATACTACTTCAGTATACACGCATTCTCTTAGAATGTGCAGCAAAATGGATTTGTTTTAGTTTCTCAGCCATGTTAGTGTAACCTAATGTCAAAATATTTTTGATCTACTCCTTTTTCCACAAACCCTATACTTCATCAATATGCTACTGGTAAGCAATCTATGATTTATATAATTTGTCTCTTATATAGTAATTAATGTTGTTACCAAAAGCATATACGTACGAATAATAGCTATGCATACTGTATGCTATAGAGACGACCAGTATCCGAATTGTTTATACAGCAAAAAGGCTGAGGCAACAACAACACAACTACTTTAGCTAACTACGAAAACACACACATACATACACTTCCCAACTTGTATAAGTTAAAGCGCGTCCATATTACATTACAATTACAAACATAAACATATGAATGCAAAAAGATTTAGCGAACATACACACCAACCAGCTGCTATGTGCGTTATGTAGTATGAACAGAGGCACATGTATACTGAAGTAGTCTGCGTTACGGTATTAGTACAGACCGGAAAAAGATGGTCGACCATGTTTGGTGGCCATATATAAATGGTTATTAAGTGTACTTCTGTGCTTGGTTGTAGGTGTAGTCGATACACACACACACCTGCACACACTGCCACATAGAGATGGACAAATGTACTCATTTTTGTTACAGTGAAAATTCAAATTCGCTACGGAGAAAAACTACACAAAGGAGACTTTAACCATAAGCCGATTGTATGCGAATACACATGTAGATACAGTTATATATAACGTATGTATAGTCGACAACAAAAATAACAATCAGTAGTGTAACGGAATCACGGAGCACAACTGAAAATGAGGCCGCATTTCGTTTGGGCTGAACGGGAGGCCATTGTTATAGTGCTAACTATTGACACCCAGCAAGAAATGTTAGCGTTATATGTAATTGCCAGTGGCATTATGTGATTTAAATGTTCGAATTTCTTTTTAATCAATGATATTCTGAACGATACACAATATTCTCCCGATATTTTATGTACTTGTAGGCAGCAATGTCCCTGCATATTGTGTATAAAGGTTGATATTGAATACTTAAAATTAATATATTTTCCTTTGTTTAATAACAAAAATAATGATGTCATGATATCAAATCGTGCATTGGAGGGGTTACACATTGCCAGAGTAGCCGATGGACATTTTATGCCATAGGGCATACACATTTTTGTGAAAAAACTATAAGAATTGGTTCTAGATCATTGAAAGTTGGTACCAAGAGTTATATATATGGCCACGTCCACCGCCTGCTTCCAACGCAATCCAAAACGACTTTTTCGAACAACTTTTTTCCTGTTCAAGGAAAAGGGTTCAAATTTGATACACACTTTCTAGAATAAGCCAAAGACGCATTCAAGGTTTTTAAAGTTTCAACCCAAAATAGTTTTTTGCACAAAATCGTTTTATAGCTTATAATTTGTCCAATCCCAGCCAGTTTTCAAACTACACTTTATAGGATACACAACAAGATGCATGTGGCTTTTGTTGAACATCGAGTCACTAAAGCTTACTGCAGCTTTCCTCATTATCATCTCCATCACTATGCCAAAGAGGTCAGACACAAGGCTGTCGCCTTGCCTCAGGCCCCGTCTGGTAAAATGACTCAGTAAAGTCCTTGTCAATCTTCACTAAAGACTTTTTGCAAGTCATCGTCATTCCGCAAAGGAGTTTTGGCAATATCGGCCTTTCACTGGCAGCTTTATAGTCGACGAAAACCTGGTACGCGTCGGTCTGCTCCTCTTGGGTTATTTGCTGCAGTGCAAATATTTGGTCAGTTGTTGATTAACCAGGTCTAAAGCCACGCTGATAAGAAGAGCAATATCGCGGCTGAAAAACAACAAAGCAGCCGGTGCCGACGGTCTGCCCGCAGAGCTCTTCAAGTCAAGTGTGCTATGTGAAAGACTAAAGCCAGTGTTATCCAACCTGATCGGGCCTTATCAGTGTGGCTTTAGACCTGGAAAATCAACAACTGACCAGATTATCACACTTCGGCAAATCCTGTGAAAATACCCAAGAGAAACTGATCGACACGTACCATCTTTTTGTCGACTATAAAGCTGCCTTCGGCAGCCCGATACGGCAGAAATTACTTGAAGCCATGGCTGAGTTTGGGTTATGACACAAGCGGATGAATCGGTTCTGGCGGTATTCGGGAGAAAAATACTCCGTAAAATATATGGGCCCATTATCGTTAACGGAGAGTATCGGCGTCGTATGAATCATGAGCTGTACGAGCTGTACACTGACATTGACGTGGTCAAACGCATTAAGGTGCAACGGTTGCGTTGGCTCCAGCTCGAAAAGTCTTCGACAATGAACTCGATGGACGGCGCAGAAGAGGGCGACAAAAACTTCGTTGAAAAGACCAGCTCAACCATACATCAAGGCAGGTAGTATCTAATAGCTGGACAGTATCTCCCGATATCCTTGTTCTCCCGTTCTTTCATCTGACTTTTTTTTCGTTTAAATAGCTTCTTCGCCTGTTTTACTGCCCCATTGTGCCGTTTCTAACATCCGGGGTTACAATTGGCAATAGCGTTGCCCTATACCCAGCATCTTGTTGCTTTGAAGCTATTTGACATTCATCATCGTACCGGGTATCGGCAGAGCGACATCTTTTGTATCCAAACTGAGCATCGTGGTCAAAGTAGGTGGGGAAAGAGATGAAATCTACAACAAACCCCGTTACTTCCAAGAAGTCGCTCCTAGCGAGGTAAAATATATGACCGACCCCCTTGTCATTTTCCCACCGCTCTAACTGCCCCACAGTGCTCCTAGAGGAGTCACATGTATGACCGGTCCCAAACGCCAACATTTTCTCCGAATATATCTCCCCTCTATCTTTAACCCTAAAGGTAGTAGTCACAAAATTTTTATTATGTTTATAATTTTTTATTTTATAAAAATTTGATTCTTGTATAGGATTGCCCTTAGGAGAAAAAGATAGGGTTATGTATGTTTGTGAAAAATGTTAGTAGGGAAAAATGACTGGGGGTAGGTGATACATTTTAGCCGGCGCAGTTGCGGGGCTGTTGTGGATTTGTTCCCTTTGACCAAACCTCACAAATTCTCTCAATTTTTTTCCCCCAACTACATTAGGGAGTAAGCCGTATCCAAATCTTGTTACCAATGATCTCCATACAATACTATCGCACACCTAGATATATTCACATCTGCAAAGGGTGCGAACGCGCAATTGTTGGGAAAAGAAATTTTAACCAAAAAAACGAACCAGTTTTAATACCAATAAGGACTTTTTTTTTGGCGAATATCTTAAAAGAAAAGGAAAGTAACTTACTACTTACTTTAGTGGCCCATTACAACGTGGTTCATAAATTAGAGGCCTGAAGAATTAAGGAGTTCCACACGCTTCGGTCTTCTGTGTACGTTCTCCAGTTAGTCCTACCAGATGGTGCCACGTCGGCAACCACTTGGTCTTTCCAACGAAGTTTGGGTCTCCCTGCTCTGCGCCGTCCTTCAGGTTCGCCTTCAAACTCCTTTATCGCTGAAGCGTTTACATCCATCCTGGTTACATGTCCCTCCAACGGAGTCGTTTGATTATGACTACGGCGATGTCGTGTAAATCTCAAACAGCTCATGGTTTCGATGACGAAACTCGCCCTCGACACAGATAGGTTCTTATGTTTTTCGAAGTACTTTTCTCTCAAATACTCCCAGGTTTTGTATGTCTGCTTTCGAAAGCACCCACGATTCTGCAGCATTCAAGAGAACGTGTAAAATAAGCACCTGTTATTGCTGTTTCTTAGTAGTTCGAGATAAGGTACTACTACTAAAGTGCTGCCGAAGTTCGTAAAAACATCTATTGGCGAGCACTATTCTGACACTATTTTTCTTATTCCGAGGAAGGTAATACTACATCAAAACAATAATTCGAAAACATCTTGCAGATTTCGACCAATGATGGTTAGTGGCGTGTGGTTATTGTGGAATATTGTGCCAGACATATTGACACCAGTCTTTCTCATCAACTTTTCACTAATTTTATTAAATAGTGTACAGGACAAGCTATTACCCTGCCTGAGATCTCTTTCCGTGTTGAATGGTTCGGAATGATCCTTACCAATCTTAATCGAGGACTTGGTGTTTTTCAAGGTACATCGGCAAATTCGAATCAGCTTTGCAGGAATACCAAACTCAGACATGGCTTCATATAACTTACTCTTTATCGGTCTGCTTTTTATGAGATTTTTCAAGGATTTGTTGTATTGTGTATTTGATCCGTCATAGATTTACCAGGTCTAAAGCCGCACTGGTAAGATTCAATTAATACGCAATTGGTAATTCCTTTGTTATTTTTAAGGCGGGATATTGCGACACGTACATCACTCTAGCTCGGAGGTGGGCAGTTAATACCATCGTCATGGATTGCAGCGGGTTCTTTGGGAGTGGTGTCCATCAGAGAATGACAATAAGTACACGGCATTAATGTATACTTAAGTACATACCCATAATTTGTATACTTGTGTGGAACTATACCTAACACACTGAGAGTGCTTATAAGCTCTTACTTGGGCAAAAGTGCAGAATATGGGACGGGAGCCCAAAAAAGAAAAAAAATGCCACTCCCCCCAAATACGCCCTAAAACACGAAAATCAAGGTCAAAGTTAGCGCTAAGGCCCACGGGGCTCTGGGGGCCCAAAAAAAGGGGCCTCTTGGGTTCTATGATAACCCTCCTTGTGTGGATACTTTCGAGATGAATCCAACGGTGGTATTTTGAAGTTCCTACGGGGCTCCTGGTTAGAGCCATTTAAATTTCCGGGATATACCAAAAAAAATTTGAAAAAATGTGAAAAAATCTTGGAAAAAGTTAGAAAAGACGAAGACAAGGGAATTTTTTTTTATGGGTCTCCCGCCCCATATTCTGCATTTCAGCCCTTATTTGCATTGAAAAAGACATGTTTGCACACCATTTATAACGAACGTTACCTCTACCCAAGGCCTTAGCCAGGGGTGGCCATTGGGGCCAAAGCCCCCCCGAAATGATACAAACCAAATCAAATTTTTGATTTGTATAAATGTAAAACCAAATTATACAAAATTTATTTAAACATATAGATTAAACTATAAGTCACACTTTATTTTAAATTAAATGTATAAAATTACAATGTTTTATGTTGTTGAATAGTTTACCAAAAAAAAATTATAATTGTGTCTGTCTTTTTCTACAGAAAAAGAAGGAAAAAACAACTAAATTTGAGTTTAAATTCGGCTTTTATTTGAGGTTCTAGTAGAAAAATATAAGATAAAACTATATAAATATAATTATTTACACTCGATATAATTGAGAAATTCCCTGGAAAGCGATCACATAAAAATTTTTTTCTCAAAAAGTTGAAGACACCTAATGAAACGTATTGGGGGTTCAACAACCATATTATATACTACGGGGAAAAAATTGGATTTCGGATTTTTTTTTAATAATTTTAATTTATTTAAAATTTAAAAAAAATACAAAATCGTACTTTTAGATTCTGAATAGTATAATCTTTCAGCAAGCAATTACAAAAATTTTTTGAATTTCTTCAATACAATTCATAGTCCGTTTTTTTACATTTACTAATTCTTATTCCGCGCTTTAAGTTATATAAGGTATATGGTATTTTTGGATATTTTGTTATGAAAAAGAAAGTAGTAGCGAAAGTGGCCATCAAGCACCACCTTACGTTTGTTATTTATGAAATTTCGAATATATTGTGCGAAATAGGTCACAATATATCATATGCCGTTAAATAGGTGAAGTGAAAACCTATAACAGTATATGATTCGACTTACCATATGTCTTATAGATATCGAGATATTTGATGTAATGGATCATTGGATGGTAATGGTTTTGGTGTCTTTTGAAAGTAGACACAGTGTGTATTCGGATGAAACCATAGATCAAAATCTAGATTCATTAGCCTATGCTATATTTAATGCCAAAAAAACAGGGTTTAAGGCCTGATATCTTGGGAACGGATAGAGACTTTTTTTTGTAGATTTTTACTTAATATATGGTAAATTTTTAATTGTTACTTAATAACTTAATTTTTTATTTTTTTTTTTCAAAAATACTTAAAAAGTATCTCGACATCTATTCGAGATATGGCAGGTCCAAACATATACTTTTATAGGTAAACTGATTTGAAAACAAAATCAAACTTTGACTTCTTTGTTGCACACTTTAATGCCAATCGATGAGAAATTTCTCACAATATATTAGAAATTTTGTGAATTACAAACGTGATTAGAGCTCGATGTCCAACTCTGCTACTACCATTTTTTTTTTTTTTAAAAAATTCCCAAAAATCCCATATAAGTAACCCCCTAATAGACATATTTGATTAATATGAGAAAATTAATTTTTTTTTTTGTTACAACTGGTTTTGGCCCCCTCCGAAATTAAATCCTGGCTACGGCCCTGCCTCTACCTACCCTTACTTTTGTTTCTCATACACAAGTATACACAAAATACTCTCGACGCACACGAGGTCAGAAGCCGAAGCATACTCAACTTAATTATGAAGTTTTTTTACCTACGATAATGACCATCATAGATCATCGTGTTTGATCGTTCTTACATTCGTCTACTCTTCTTAGCACTACGAGTGACATGAGTACTCATGTGTACTCCTGTACATTCCCATACTCTACGGAAGAGAAATAGAAATTTGACATGTATAACCAGCACCCAACACAACCAACACTTGTAACAACATGTGCTGGGTTCTCGTGTACTTGGGTATACCAATGCACGAGTGTTTGCGGGTATAGGCATGGTTTGATCGTTTACTCTTTACACATGTACATGTTTGGACATTAGTACTTCAACAGTACTCTTATTATACATTTTGTCATTCTCTGGTGTCCATGTGCAGTAGATTTCTGAAATGATCCGTCCATATCTTCAGAACGTTATCTGAAGGGC
This sequence comes from Muscina levida, assembly GCA_964034835.1. NCBI lineage: Eukaryota > Metazoa > Arthropoda > Insecta > Diptera > Muscidae > Muscina > Muscina levida. The sequence goes on from OZ035882.1 coordinate 84,062,125, forward strand.
AACCCTGTTCCACCCCTTCTTGTCTTAACTCTTTGATAGAATTTTCGGGCTTACCCTCTACTTCGGAGCAATTCTGTGCAATCATTCTGCCTTTTCTTTAGGTCTTTCTTTTTCCATCTAAAAAGACTGTGTGCAGCATCCTTCTCTGTCGTGGCATCGAGACATTCATCGTCGTACCAGGCGTCATCTTGAGACGGCTTTGAGTACCCAAGTACGCTTCTCGCAGTCCTATATATTGCCACTGCGAAGTAATGTTATCAGGGGTTGGAGCATTCCGTAGCAGTTAGGTGGTTGCAGTAAGCGTCCGCTACCTCTATGGTCAGCAGATTACCGATGTCCAGATTTCGCTGTTCCTGGTACGTTTTTCGCCATGCTTAACCTTGTTTATACCTTAACTTTGACTCTTATGGTGGCTATTCGTTCACACACCGGGTTGAACCATGAGACGGTGCCAACCACAAATCCACATCCAAACTCATACTCCGCATGGCCACTATTATAGATGTCGCACGCTTTCATGCACAAGCACCTGTGTCCCGTTCACCAGATTTTTCTGTAAAGCGGTTACGTTAGCCTTGTATTCTTCGAGGACTTTCCCGATTTGAATCTGTCAAACAGGTATTGAAAACCTCCCCTCCAGGTTGTAGTAGAACCTCAACATTACATCATCTTATATCTAACAATAAAATGTATGCCTACAACCAACAGCCAAAAACGTTGTTGGGTAGACTAACTACAGCCACCACTTGATGCGGGTTCGAGTATTACTCGCATACGGGAAATATTCCATACACAAAACGTTCATAAGAAATTTATAATGATTTTCCGCCTCAGTGACTTTTGATGTGGTAATTGAAATGCAGTCGAGATTTTTTTTCATTGGCTCCAAAGCACTAGCAAACAACAACAAAAAAAAACCTAGTAGCAACTTGTTGTAGTGGTTGTTTATGGATATCTTTAGTGCGTTCATACATAGTCACATACATTCATACAAACGGATATACAAATGACCATTTGTGTCGGTTATAATTAGAGTGCTTCAGACATCGACTTATAAAGGCATATCAGTTTTGGGTGTCGAATTTTGTGCAGCCTTTGGCCCAATGTTAGTGCTGGTGTTTGTTTTTTACTAGATTCAATTTTACTGATTTAAATCATATTTAAATACTAACAGCTTTAGATTTCAGATAAAAAAAGATGTGTTTGTTCACAACAATGTCAATACTATTATCCCAGGAAAATTTTTCAGAACTTGTTGCGAATGGTATTGATACTAGAATCGTTTCTATTCTGTTTCTGGTTCCATATAACCGATTGTGTACAATATGTTGCACCACAGATTCCGTAGAACAGAAAATGAATAAAACTTATTTTTTTTGCTGTGACTAGACCTGACCATTATAATTTGTGTAGAGATTACCTAAAAACAATATTCTATTTGCCCGTTAAGGAAACTTTTCATCCATCGTATTCGAAATAAGTATTTTTTAGAGGATGTTTATTAAGAAAAACTAAAAAATCGGAGTTAAAATATATTTCTAGTTAGTACCCAATTGAAAACCAATTGAATTTCAAAAAAACAGCATATGTAATTTAGTTATAAAGCAATTCATTTCATAACAGGTTGCGAAGAACATGTTGGTTTTGGGACAATTTCAAAAAAAAATGATATATTGTGCAACCGAAAGTGTAACTTGTTACTTATCAGTAAAAGCTATTCTGTAATTTTTTCTTTGCAACATAATATTTTGCTGGGATGATTTGAATACCATAGATCATAAAGACCTATGGAAACTGTCTCGCTGTTTTTAAAAAATATATAATACTAGCTGACCCGGCAAACGTTGTTCTGCCATACAACTTAGGACCCGGCAAACTTCGTCTCGCTCCGTAGGTAACGCCTTTATATAATAGTAAAACACTGATAGTTCAAGTTGTAATCTGATTTACTTGAATTTAATCGAAATCTGTGAAGAGCGATCTGATATACAATGTTTTCCGATTTGTTTCCGGCGTAAAAACAAACAATGAAGACTGTTGCCAACACGCAAACAAACAACGCACAGCTGACCGTGTTAAAAGCAGGGAAATTCGAGGTTGATTCCACAAATTTCCATGTTTGTATGGGAAAATTACGATTTATTGATTGTTATCGCAAAAGCCAATCGAATGGGGAGTTGAATTGGAAGGGGAGATCGGTTGGAATAATAGATTCGAGGGATAAGGACTTCCTCTCCTTTGCATATGCTCTTGATGATTTAATTACAATTTCAAAATGATCATGATCGATCCCACCTTCAGCTGCAAATTATGCACAACTGGCACATATAGAGAGTTCAAAAATTCTGTCGAATAGTTGGTCGCCTCATTCTCGTTAAATTACCTCGAAAATTTTTCATCGTTCGGTCATCTGCCTTCAATGCGTTTATGCGCCATCGTGCATTAATTCCAAATAATGATTAAGCATTCTCGCAAAAATTTCGCTACACGTTGTGTTGTCAATCGTGAAAAGAAAGCGGAATGTGCAGTTCGATTGTGGAAGCAATACCAAAGGATGCAACAGCTAACTCAATTGTGATCTTGACCAAATCGTTGCCAGAATCAAAGAAATTACGAATGTCTTGCCTGTCCAACCGGCATCAGCGAGAAAGTAAATGCTTCCGTTCCATCGTCAAAAATTTTCATCATTGAATCGTACACGTTCGTCTGCTCGGCATTTAAGAGCGCCACATTTGTTCGGACTCTTTCAGTCAGCTCAACTCGATCAAAGTCTTGTTCTTGTTGCAATTCGCGATTGAATGCATCATGCATTGAACGATTTTGCGCTGGAATTCCCAATTTCGACAGTAGACTGCCACACATTGGCACGCACATGTCTTTGATAAGAAGATAATTTCAAGATCGAAAAAAATTGTTGTCGTGCGAACTCTGTGCAAATGTCGTCAGCCATCTCGTCCAACTTGTCCACCATCCCGAAGCTTGAGAACAATATCGCGTAATTTCACATTCTCTGCAACAATCACAACTGCGTCTTCATTTATAGTGGGAGCATTGAATTGTCTTACATGGCATACAGAGGGTCTCTTGCCTGCTCTGATAATGATTTTGTGGACGTCATAATGCATTGTATTCAATGTGGTTTTGAACAATCGGACCAATGCATTATGCTTATGCAGAAGATTTTAAAATTGTTCTACCATTTTGCATTTAATATTTTAACATAATGAATTTCACAATATTCCGAAATTTTTCAAGCATCATAACGAATTTTTCATCTTTACGTCGTCTAAAATCATTAAATCAAGCGATACAATGAAAATTTTCGTCGAAAAAAATCAAAAAATTTCCGGAATTTTCCGAGTTTTCCACCAAGAATTTTCTAATTTTTCATTCGAAAAGTCTTTTGGAATAATTTTCCGAATTTTTCACATTTACATCATTCAAAATTATCAAAACTTACAATAAAATGTAAAATTTCGTCGAACAAAAATTTAAATTTTTGGAATTTTTCCATAATTTTCCAACCAAAATTTTCTATTTTTCCAACCGAAAAGCCACAACGAAACAATTACACACAAAATGTAATAACAAAATTCAATTTGCGGTGCAAAATGTTTCCGAAAAAATCCAAATTTTCCGAGTTTTTCCTGAATTTTCCTAGTTTTCCACCGAGAATTCTTCTATTTTCCCATTCGGAAAGTCATTTCGGAATAATTACCCGAAATTTTTCACTGTTACATCGTCCAAAACTATAAAGTCACACGACAATATGCAAAATTTCGTAAAAAAAAAATTAAATTTTTCAAATTTTTCCGGATTTTTCAACAAAAATTTTCCGTTTTTCAATTCGAAAAACCATTCTGTAATAATTGCACACAAAATTCTATACAAAAAGGCAATTTTCGATTTTTAAATTTTTCTGATTTTTGGACTTTTCCGGAAGATTTTCCCAAAATTTTCTTTCACATAAACCTTCTCCTGGCAATAGCGAACAACTGAAAAAAAGTTTGAGCAAAATCGGCCCAGCCGTTCTCAATTGATGAATTACTATACATTTTTGCCACCATTTTTATATATATAGACTAGTGGACCCGGCAATGCTTCGCTATTGCATAATTGTCTAATATTACAAAATTAAGTTAATATAATACACAAATATCAATTAAAATTGGCTCACAGTTATAAAACTTTAACTCGATAACAATATGTTTGGCTTGCTTTCTTATTTAGCTAATTTAAGTGTTGATATCATGCCCTTGGTAAACAATTCGTTACCCCAAGTAACTCTCAAACCTATTCAATCAACAACGTTTTATTGTGTCGAATGTTATATATCGCTATGACCATCCGCCCGCTGATCGAGTACTATCTGTACAACAAATTTCATGCCTCTAGGATAAAAATATTAAAATTTTCGTCTGCAATATTGTAATTGTAGTGCCGAATACTATCTGTGTACCAAATTCTATTTTTCTAGGGCTAAGATTCAATTTAAGCGTGCCCCTCCGTGCCCTAATTGTTACGCATATTATTATCTATTTATTGTGTTGCATCTCTCAAGGGCTAAAATAAAAATAAAATTTTCCTCCGCAAATTTGTAATTGTAGTGCCAAGTAATATATGTATATCAAATGTTATCTTTTTAGGGCTAAAATACAGTTTTGCCACGCCCTTCACTCACTTCAAAATAAAAAATTGGTCAGAAACTGTCCCTCTAGGGCCAAAATACAAATTGGCTACGTTAAATCCTACCATTTATCAGGAATTAAAATTTTGATTGCATATTCATTTTTGTGTTGTTATATCATATTATATTGTATGTATATATCATATTGTATATATCATAGCTCTAAAAAAGTTTGCCATAACCAAAATGCCATAACCAAAATGCATACAGGATCCAAAACTAAAATTTCGTCTGCATATTCATATTTGTGTTGTCGAGTACTATCTGGGTATTAAATTGCATGTCTAAAGCTCTAAAAAAAAGTTTTGCCACGCCCACTCCGCCAATGGGCTCAAAATTACAATTTCGTCTGCAAACTTATATTTGTGTTGTCGAGCACTATCAGGGTATCTATTTTATTTCTCTACCTCTAAAAAAGTTTTGCCACGCCCACTCCGCCCACAGGTCCACAATTAAAATTTCGTCAGCATGTTCATATTCGTGTTGTCGAGTACTATCTGGGTATCAAATTTTATCCCTCTAGCTCTAAAAAAAGTTTGCCACGCCCACTCCGCCCATTGGGTGAAAAATTAGAATATCGTCTGAATATTCATATTCGTGTTGTCAAGTACTATCTGAGCATCAAATTTTGTCTCTCTAGCTCTAAAAAAAGTTTGCCACGCCCACTCCGCCCATTGGATGAAAAATTAAAATATCGTCGGCATATTCATATTCGTGTTGTCAAGTACTATCTGGCTATTAAATTTTATCTCTCTAGCTCTAAAAAAGTTTTGCCACGACCACTCCGCCCACTGGTCCAAAATTAAAATTTCGTCAGCATATTCATATTCCTGTTGTCGAGCACTATCTGCGTATCAAATTTTATCACTCTAGCTCTAAAAAAAAGTTTGCCACGCCCACTCCGCCAATTGGGTCAACAATTAAAATTTTTTCTGAAAACTTATATTCGTATTGTCGAGCACTATCAGGGTATCAGATTTTATCATTCTAGCTCTAAAAAAAAATTTCCAGGCCCTCTAAGCCCATTGGGTCCAAATTAAAACTTGGTCTGCATATTCAAATTAGTGGTGTCGAGTGCTATCTGAGTAGCAAATTGTATGTCTCTAGCTTTAAAAAAGTTTTGCCAAGCCCACTATGCCCATTGGATCAAAAATAAAAATTTCATCAGCTTATTCATATTCGTGTTGTCGAGTTCTATCTGGGTATCAAATTTTATCTCTCTAGCTCTAAAAAAAAAGTTTTGCCACGCCCACTCCGCCCATTAGGTCAAAAATTTAAATTTCGTCTGCATATTCATATTCGTATTGTTGAGTAATATCTGGGTATCAAAATTTATCTTTCTAGCTTTAAAAAAAATTTTGCCACGCCCACTCCGCCCATTGGGTCCAAAATTTTAATTTCGTCTGCATATTAATATTCGTGTTGTCGAGTACTATCTGGGTATCAAATTTTATCTCTCTAGCTCTAAAAAAAGTTTTGCCACGCCCACTCCGCCCATTGAGTCAAAAATTTAAATTTCGTCTGCATATTCATATTTGTATTGTCGAGTAATATCTGGGTATCAAAATTTATCTTTCTAGCTTTAAAAAAAATTTTGCCACGCCCACTCCGCCCATTGGGTCCAAAATTTTAATTTCGTCTGCATATTCATATTCGTGTTGTCGAGTACTATCTGGGTATCAAATTTTATCTCTCTAGCTCTAAAAATAAGTTTTGCCACGCCCACTCCGCCCATAGGGTAAAAAATTACAAAATATATAGCCTATAGTAATTTCCATATAGTACACTAACTGTGTTCCAAATTTCATAGAAATCGGTTTAGCCGTTTAGGCGTGATTGAGTAACAAACATACAAACAAACAAACAAACAAACAAACAGACAGACATTCACATTTATAATATTAATAGGATTTGTACTTACATAATTAAATTAAATAAATACAAAAAATTTAAAAAATTTTGAAGTGTCCAATATTCATAATTTTATATGAAATTGAGTAAAAGTTTTGAAAATTCATAAAGAGCATATCGTCCCCTTAATAAAACAATAGTGTATAATTTTTTTGGTGTTTTGAGAAAATCGAGGTTAAAGTTTTCGTCAAATCGGATGTCTATGAAATTTTTGAAGAAAAAATTATATACTATTTTTTCCAATGACCTTTTGACGCACTTTGTGGAAGTAAATTTTGACGAAATTTTGACCAGGCATAGAATCAATGGTGGAGATTCTAAATATGCAATAAAAAATAATGGTGTATGAGCACATACACTATTGTCATATTAAGGGGAAGATATGAGCATATCAGCATTTTTATTCAGCAATTTAACCGACTTCCACTTATCTTAGACATGTTATCCCGACCAACTTGCTCTAAAAGTCCTAAAGGACATATCAAATTACAAAACCATTTTTCAAAAAAAAAAAACCCACATATCAACTGTTGCCATTACTTTAAAGCCCCAATTATAAACCTCCAAATTGGTTATTCTCTGCTTTAAAGAACTCTTCATGAACTTTAAACCCCAATTATTCGGTTTTAGTTTTGCAACACTAAACGTTTTGTACAGCATATACACCTACGTACATACATATAATTATACAATAGTTTCCTACCAAAACGAATGAACAGACATAATGTTGTATCGCATTTGCCAGTAATGAATGTTACTGTAAAACATTGCAGGACTTGTACCTAAAAATGTTCGAGTTGTTGTTTTTGTTATGCATATTTTGTTTTTCCCCACTTTTTTTTAATTTCAGCTTCGGCTCCACATTTTGTGTTGTTGGCAACAAGGGATGAATGATGTTGCTTTTGTTTTTATCTGAAACATTTTCAATTGTGGTTTTAAGCCTCTTGTGGATTAATTTTCATTTATGAATTATTAAGAATCTCATTTTGGGTTTTGTTTATTGTTATTATTTTGAAATATTTACAAATCTAAGCAATTAAAAATTTATTGGTTTTTATACTACTCGGCAGAAAATTCATCTTTGTCTGTGGGAATGGAATGTACTTGACAAGGATAGGTATATTTCTTTATAACAATTTTAAGTATTTAACAATTGTAAACCACAGGAAAAAAAATTAAGGCAAGCAAATTTTCCATGAGTGGTTAATAACTCAAGTTATTTATTTTTAAGGCAACAACCAGAAAAGAGATTATCATTGAAATTCTCAGGAAAACAGAGATGAAAAACTTTGACATATTTGCATGTTTACATAAATATTTAAAGTATGGTAATTATTTTTCACTTTATAAAATTAAGTGAATTTTGTTAACTTATAGGTGTCATGCTAGTTTGCTAATGAGCGGAAATATTTATATCTTACAGAGGAAATCTATGTATCATGACAAACCCTTAAAATACTTACATTTTACACAAAATGTATAACTTTAACACTGGGACCGGCCGTGGCATGATGGTTAGAACACGCGACTACCATGCGGGAGACCACAGGTTCAACTCTTGGCTCCAGTCATCTTAAAAACATAAATTCTTTAATCGAATGTTATCGACAGCAACTTCGCAGTATCAGTGGCGAGTCATTCGGCAAGTCTCAAAAAAGTGACGTTCGCATTCGTCGATAAACAATTAGGTGTCGTTAGTTGTGAATCTAAAAATAAAAGGGTGTTAATTCACAACAACGCGTGAACCTATCCCATACCTCATTCATGGGGTGTAATGGGAAATTAAGTTGAAGTTCAAGTATAACTTGAACTGTATAGCAATTTTTTTTACTAATTTAGGGTCGCTGACTTCAAATCTAATCTCCATTTTTCTCCATCAGCTTATATTTATAACGATATATATAAATGATCTTTTCGAATTCTGAGTCGATTTAAAGGAGACCGTCTGTCTGTCCCCGTTATTCGAGCTAAAATTTGGAATACTAGATTATATTTTCCAATCTTAGGTCAAGTTCTAAGATGTGTCCAATCGGTCCAAAACTACTCCCACCTTCACCTAATGTATTTTTTTTTTTTTTTTGGGAATATTACCTTGGATCGGTACCAACACTGGCAGGATGGTAAGATTCCAGGTTCAACGAATGGCTCCACTCATCTACACTAAAAAAAATTTTCATTTTCGGCCCCTCGATGTTGTCGACAGCAACTTCGCAGTATAAGTGTCGGCATGTCTAGAAATAAAGCTACTCAAACAGTGACGTTCGAGAGCGCGTTAATTCACAACAACGCGAGAAGCTATCCCATACCTCATTCATATGATGTAAAGGCAAATGACGTTTTTTTTTATTACCTTGTAATTTTTTTATTTCCGATGTCCAAAATAATTCCGAAAATGTCTGGACTATGGCATCTTGCAGCAAAGGCATACACCCATGTTTCTTGAGATCATCATTTTCTCAATTTGGTTTTATAAGTATCACGACCTTAAGTATATTAAGTGGATCGCTGCATAATAGAAAAAATTGCCAAAGATCTGCTACCAGAAGTAATGGATAGATTTTATTATAAAGGAGTGTGACACAAACAACAACCATCATGAGCACAATACTTACTTATGGTGAAAAAGTTATGTCAATAACTTCAGGGTAGTCAGGACATTTGTTGTTCTGCCCTAGTATTATTTGAAAATATCTCCACGCCAGCGCCACCTATCGAGTTAAAATAACACCAAAGTCTATATATTTATTTAGATATAATAAATCCGTCTTCTTATTTGGCAGCAGCAACAGAAATGCATCCATCAGTAGACGCACGTAGAAAATAATTCCCAGCGCTTCAGTCTTTTGCACTCTGTAGATAGTTCGTCGCTTAAAAAACTTAATTTACCATTACATACTATTTAACACGCATTCTTTTTTAGATTCACAACTAACGACACCTACTTGTATATCGACGAACGTCACTGTTTGAGAAGATTCTACTAGACTTTCCGATTGACTCGACACATACAGCGAAGTTGCTGACGACAACTTTGATGGGGCCGGCAATGAAAGAAAAATGTAGACGACTATAGGCGGGAATTGAACCCGGGATTTCCCGCATGGTAGTCGCTAACGATTATACCACGGCCGATCCCAGCTAGTTCGTCACATCAAGTTTAAAAAACACCTCTTTCACCTAGTCCATCCAAAGAAGTTTCACATTCATTCATTCGTATAACGTGTATAAGACAGCGCATTCGGTATATTTAAAAGCACTTGACTACGTGGATGTCATAACTCAGCTTATGGTTCATTCGACGAGGGGTCCAAATATTGTGAGAAATATTTTTCTCTCGAAGACTTAAAGAAAATATTAAAGAGCTTGGGTCATTGCGCAAGATTCTGCGCTGTAGAACAAGACAGGTATATTCAGTGTCTGGTAGAGTCGGATCTTTGTTCGTCGAGTGAGGACTTTAACATTAAATCATTAGCGCATAGTAGTCGCGGTTTGGGATCAATACTCCTAATTTCCAAGCAAACACTGTTATTTCTGTTTACGGTGGAGCCCAGATAAACAAAATCATCTATCACTTCAATGTTGTAATTGTTATCGTTTACTCAGCGCCGAAAAACAGTGGACTCTTTAAACGTTGAAACGACTAAGTTGATTTGGTCCCCAATTATATCCAGACCCCCTTCTACCGACTGTTTCCCATTGTCTGAGAAGGCCTCAGTGACATCCCGCAGTCCTCGGTCAACGTTATTTATATCATCGGCATATGCACGCAGCTTGCGCCTTTCATTAAAGATGGTACCATTCATGTTAACTGCAACCTTCCTGTTGATCATCTCCATTAGGTTGCTAAAGATATCGCAAGACAGAGTATCGCCTTGTGTAAAGCCTCGTTTGGTAGAATATGGCTCTGCCAGATTTATGCCAATTTTTATTGAAGACTTCGTGTCTGTCAGTCTTATCACGGAGATACCAAACTCAGCCATAGCAGCTAATATTTTCTGTCGTATCGAACTGTCGAATGCAGTTTTTAATCTTTAAACAGATGGCAGCTTAAAAAAAACTTAATTTCCATTTACACCCCATGAATAAGGTATGGGATAGCTTCTCGCGTTGTTGTGAATTGACACGCTTTCTATTTTTAGATTCACAACTAACGGCATCTACTTGTATATCGACAAATGCAAACGTCACTGTTTGAGAAGCACTTACTAGACACGCCGATTGACTCGACACTTAATACTGCGAAGTTGCTGTCAACAACATTCGAGGGGAGCCGACAATGAAAGAATTTGTTTTTTTTTTCTTTTAAGATGACTTGAGCCTGGAGTTGAACCTGTGATCTCCCGCATGGTAGTCGCGTGTTCTTACCACTATGCCACGGCCGGTCCCGACAGATGGCAGCTGCCGATCTTTATTTCTTTGGTCTTCTCTAGGATTTGTCGTAGTGTGAATATCTAGTAAGTCATGGAATTACCAGTTCTAAAGCCACACTGATAAGGTCCAATAAGATTCGTTAGAATGGGCTTTAGTCTTTCACAGACCACACTAGACAGAACCTTGTAAGCGATGGGTAAAAGGCTGATCCCGCGAAAATTGATACACACACTCGGAGAGCCTTTCTTAAGCACAGCACACAGAACACTCAGATTCGATCCACTTTGCATGCATATTTTTAGCTAAATCGTATTTATGAGCTGTTTCATGCACGTTGCCAACTCATCGCCACCGGCCTTAAAAAGCTCTACCGACAGTCAATCGGCTCAGCCAGCTTTATTGTTTTTAAGCCGGTGGTGGACAATCTACTCCGTCATCGATGATTGGCTTGATTGCGTCACTTATGCTTTCTTGGGAAACGACAAGAGAGCAAAAAGTGTTCCCTCCATATATGCAGCCCAATATGTGTGTCCGTCAGCAGATTTACATCCTTGTTCTTATAGGATTAAACATCTTCTATTTAGCTTTTGGGATTCAACTCTATCGATATCCTGGCTCTCCTTTTCCTTCCATAGACGTTTATTTCAACTGAAGATGCGTTTCTTTTCATTATATATTTCCGCACGTGTTACCATTGGCAGCAGTTTTGCCTTGTATGCAGCATCCACTTTGGATAATACGCGACATTTCTCATCGTACCAGGGCTTATCTAAGGTGGTTGTTAATAATTCAGTACGGTTGTTGCGGCAGTGGTCATAGAATACGCAATATGCTGCCACAATGTATCGGGAATATAAGAATTCGAGGGTGTTTGTTTGCAGTAATTAAAAGTGTTGGTTAGAGTAGGCATTGGCGATCTCGGTTCCCTCGATTTTGATTAAGTTCGTTATTAGCACAACTTAATCGCGTAGGTACCTTTGCTGCAATTTGCTGGTATTTCGAGCCAATATTTCTTCAGCACATCACACACACGTCCATATCGCTTAAAACATGCCTTCTATCGATTACACAGTGCAACAGTGAAAAAAATACAAAAACTAGATAGTATAGGTTCAATTTTACTATCGAAGGGTAATAAAACCCTATTCTCAGTTTGGCGAGATTGGTGACCAATTTTTTTCCCTCGGAAAACATGAATAATTTAACTATTTGTTAACCGATTTTTACAAACAAATATGCGTTTAACTCGTGATAGCGTACACTTTCTGAATAAAATAGTAAACATTAGGGTGTCCTTCTAAAATAGTGGCTACACACTTCGTCAAACTTAAAAAATAGTGAAAAAGTCACAAGAGTTTGAAATTTCGAGGCAAAAAACAGACAGATATGACAAGTTATCAATATAACTATATACACCGTTGGAAAGGCTGCAGTCTCTATTCAACCACGTTACTGGCTTTTAAGTGTGTAAAGGTACGACAAACCGGTATCCTAGTGGTCTTTCTGAGCTATTTAGATTACCTAGATCCGTTCAGATTGTATTGGTATGTTCACAAAAGTTATTCAACTTGACCATGGCTAAATTTTTGTCGAACATTGTTAGTGAAAAATTTCGACTCTCTCAAAGTAATGCCCAAAAAAATTAAAAATTTAAATCGTTTCTTAATTTTTTTTGAAAATCTGCAGGGTTAACCAACCTTTTTGACATAAATTGTTAATAAAGTTAGAGCTCAAAACTCCCAGCTACAATATTGCCTAATATAGTTTAGCGCTATCACGAAGTGTGAGTTAGCTGTTGGACAAAAACTAATGACACCTTTTTTCGAGGGGCTCACAGATTTTCAGAATCTTTTGGGGTCAATAAAAAAAATTGGTCACCAATCTCGCCAAACTGAGTATAGGGTTTTATTACCCTTCGATAGTAGAATCGAACCTATACTGTCTAGTTTTTGTATTTTACAAAAAGTCTTCATTTGTTGCATAGTGTTATCACGTGAAAAATCCGGGTTCTCGTCTATTGATCAAGGGATTTCCAGGTTGCTTTGAGGATATCTTTATGTGGGATTCTGTTTTTACTCACTACCATATTTCATACCAACGAGAAGCTAACTAGTCTGAACCCGTTACCGAACAATCCGTTCCGTTACCAGAACAATTTTAATGTCATAGGCAGGGCAGTGGTCATATATTTATTTCAGGGGCTCTCAAAATATATCTATTATGCCCTCGTCTTCGACTTCCGCCGGGACGTGCTCTCAAATCACTGTAATGTAAAAATATTTCGCCGCAATGCGGATGGTGGCTATTCGTTACAGTACGTCTTGTCCATGACATTCCCTGTATGGCGGTGATGTCAGTCATGTATTTGTTTAAGGAGATCTGCCGATTGCAAAAAGGCACCATCTCTGTGGAAAGTTCGGATATTCCAGGCGCATATCCTTAAATCATGATCGTTATAACGAATGCGATTGTGTTCAACGTGGCTGCCGAATAATTCTAACGATTGCGGGGATCGTCAACATTTCGGGTCCTATTTGGAAGCAAAAGATAAATCGTTCTAGACGAATGACATTAAAAAGCTAAAGCGGCGCTGGAATGATTGTGTTGCTCTTGGTGCAGTTTATATTGATAGTAAATTTTGAATACAAAAACACGAGTTTTGGTCTGGTACTTTTCAGACCATGTGTTACTGTGCAAGTTTAAGCCAAATCCGTACATAAATAAGAATTTTCGGAAAAAAGTGACACCATCGCCACCTATCGAAACAAAACTAACCTATTTGTCAGGCTGAAACCAATCATACAAATCCACAAAATTAATATCGGTCTAGTTATTTAAATAAATATCAAAAGAAGAATTCCTTAACAAAAACACAAATTTATTATTGAAATCGGAAAATTTAATTGAAAAATCAGCTATTAACAAAAATCATCAATGAAGACCATATTTGAGTATATTTTGAGTAATTGCTAAATTTATACAAACAAGAACATGTATAACAATAAACTACTCTAAAGAGATATTCCGTTATTGTCAATATGTAAAATAATAAAATGTGGGTACTAGTAACAATAAGGTATACAGAGATACCTTATTTAGTGTAGACTCTTGTATTTCTTACACATTTTATTCGCAAACATATATCACGTTGTAAATAAACAGCTAAATCCTTCTTGCAGCAAATTTGTTTATCATATCGTCATCAAAATTGCAGTACATATATTATTTGCTGGCTTCCTAAGTCAGCAGTTTTTCTTTTATAATCTACAATGCTAATAACACTCTTACATGTCCGAGGCATGACGACTTTTAATCTAATGTCTACAAAGTGAATACAAAAGTCTGTGCATCACATTATGTAGTAAAATATTACGTTTTATTTCTAATAAGAAATCTAATGAGAAAAATTATATGATCTAAAAGGATAATACAAATAAAATTATATGGCGGAGAACAAAATAACATAACAATAACATAAAAACTATAAAAAGAAAATATGTTTGCACACACACACACACAGAGATTATGAGCACATGTCTATGTTAGATGGAATATAGTTATGAGCCAGAAAAAAGCATTATTTTTATATGTTATACATTTAGTGTTAAAAATTATTGATTTAAAACCGATTCTTATCATCCATAAGCTGTTGTATTATAGCGGTTCTGTTGGTTTAACTATTCCAAATATAGCCATGAACATAATGAACATAGTAGGGACCGCCGATCAAAAAAATCATAATACTTTTTAATAATTACACTTCGTTCAATAATGTGTGTGACTGACACATAGATGGCGACACTAGTACTAAATCAATATTTTTTTTCGAAAGTGGCAACCTTTTTAGGCTTACTGTCCAAATCATATGTTAATCCGACCATTTGTTTAAAAGTTACAGCGCTTTAAGTGAAGCTACTTTTGAGTTTTAAAAAAAATGAATTCAAAGCAATTCCGTGTGCTGATTTATCATTGTTTTTTAATGAAAAAAATACTGTTCAATGCCAGGAATGGCTTGAAAAACATTATTCGGACTCTGTTCCATCAAAAAGAAGCATTTGTTATTGGTATGTCGAATTCAAACGTGGTCGTACAGACACCGATGACATTCCATATACTGGAAGGCAAAATGACGCTGTTATTCCGGAAAACGTTGAAAAAAACACTGAAAATCATTATGTCCGACCATAAAGTGAAAGTGAGGGAGATTGCTGACATTCTAAAGTTATCAGCAGGCAGTGTACACACCATAATACTCGAACATTTGGGTATGAAAAAGGTGTTTTCCAAATGGGTGCCGCGTTTGCTCACACCTGAGCAAAAACAACAACGAATCGATGAATGAAAGAGCTGTTTGGACATGTTTACGCGCAATAAGTCGGAGTTTTTGCGTTGGTACATCACAATGGATGAAACATGGATGGATTTCACTCCACAGTAGAGTTTCTCTTTTTCCCGGACTTTTCATTTCCCGGGAAACCGGGAAAAATTTTTGCCTTTCCCGGGATTCCCGGGAATTCCCGGGAAATTTCGCGCAGTAGAAAAACAAGACAAACTATGTTAACTTTTTCAATTTTGCAGTATGTACATATCGCTCATTTGGTGCAAGACCGTCATAACTCAAAAAAAATCGATTTCGAGATAAACGCGTTCAAAGTTTTCATTTTACACCCAACTTGTACGAAATGGAGGAATATAAAAAGGTATCATGCGGTGTGCATATTAATATGAATTTTTTACACAACATGAAGTATGATTATGTGAACAATTCAACTGATGTTGGGCTTATTGTCAGAAGAGCATTCAATTAAATGGTGACATTTTCCGTTACTTTTCCACTTACTTCGTAAATTGATACTTGATGCAACATTTGTATTTGTGATGGCATCGGTTAAAATATCGTCAAATGGTCTTTCGGTACTAATGTCACAAATAGGAATTTCGTCCGATTCCAGAACTTTGTCGATAACGTCTAACGTCGAGTATAAATAAGCAGTATAAGAAGCAGTTTGAAATAAGTTTTTAGCGTTCTTATCAAATACTGTTGGATCTTTAAGATACTTCACTAAAGAATAAAGTCGCTTGCCCTTCTTTCTTCAATTCGCTTCTAAAATTTGCTCTGCCAAAGGTGTTTAAATTTCCCGGGAATCCCGGACGAATTTCCCGGGAAACCGGGAATTAAAAATGGCCGGGAATCCCGGGACAGAAACTCTACTCCACAGTCAAATCGGCAGTCTGCTGAGTGGCATGCAGCCGGTGAAAGCCGCCCAAAGCGACCAAAGACGCAGCAGTTGGCTGGCAAGGTTATGGCGTCTGTATTTTGGGATGCGCATGGAATAATATTCATCGACTATCTCCAGAAGGGGCAGACCATCAACAGCGACTATTATATAGCGTTATTGGAGCGTTTAAAAGACGAAATCGCAAAGAAACGGCCTCATATGGCGAAAAAAAAAATTGTTGTTCCACCAAGACAATGCACCATGTCACAAATCAATGAAAACGATGGCAAAATTGAACGAATTGGGCTTCCAATTGCTTCCCCATCCACCGTGTTCTCCAGATTTGGCCCCCAGCGACTACTGGCTCTTCGCAGACCTCAAAAAGATGCTCCGTGGTAAGAAATTTCGCTCAAATGATGAAGTGATCGCCGAAACTAACGCCTATTTTGAAGGCAAAGAAAAATCGTTTTTCAAAGGCGGTATCGAAAGATTGGTAAAGCGTTGGAATGATTGTATCTCGCTAAAAGTGGACTATGTTGATGAATAAAAATGAATTTTGGCAAAAAAAATGTGTTTTAATTAATTAGTCACACACATTGCTGAACGAAGTGTTATTTTAACAGAAGTTTTGTTTTTTGCATTAGATAGTATAATTTCAAAAGGTCGTTGAGAAACTTTATTTTATACGAATTAATTTTTATTTTTTTTTTTAACTATTTGTTAGTTAGTTTTAGTCGATCGTATTGTATATGTATCAATTTACGTTAGTGTATCAAATGATACATCAAATTCGGGTAACGATCAGAAAAGTGTTTTATTGTTTGTTAATTTTGGTCAAATTCAGTGTGTCACGCACTAGGATGATTAATTTATTATTTCATAGAGGCGGCATTATCAACAAGTATTTCAAATTGTATACATACGTAAAATCAACAAAAAGTTAACTCTGTCACCACTGCTATATTATTAAACCTTGCTAACGTTTTCTTTATCAAGCGGCGGGGCATGCACATGGATAATACAATGACAATAGATAAATGTTTATAATAAACTGAAAAATACTAAGTACTTGGCAGCATAACTTTTACAGGCTTAATTAAATTACACTTTAATGTTCGATAATATTCATAAACTGTTTCGAGGCTAAACATTGGGAAACATTCAAATGCTAAAGCACACACACACAGACACTCTCTCTCCCTCTTTCTGTGCAACTCAGAAACAAACACCATCAAAAATTGTGTAAAAGAAATGCTTACATTTACAACGGACGGGCACACTAACTTGAGCCTTAAATGTTTGACATTAAAGTTTTTGTGATGTTATTGTTGCTGCTGTTGCTCTGTTATTACCATAAAGGCGCACTAACCGTTAAAAATGCCAACAGCAAAAACAACAGCGCGAGGAATTCACAAAAAGGAAAAAAAAAAGGAGACAGAAACGACAAGCGGCACTTTTACACATACAACATGTACACTTTATAACCGGAAAGAATTCATAAATACACCAACACAACAGCTACAGAATGTGAACATACACGGGTGTATCTATGTGTGTATGTGTAAAGGATATCCAGCACTCAGTGTTGTATGGCCATCGTATACAGTGTTTATACTTATTTTTGCATTACAATTTAATGCGCTTCATAAATTTTTAATGCATTTTATGGCAAAATGACGACGCACTTACAACTCACACTACTTCAGGCAACATTCGTAGACATACACACGCATACAAAAACTCTCGCACAAACACACACTCAAAGAGTGCAAACGCAAACAGAAACTTTAACACACACGCAACAATCACCATTACAGTTGCAATCTCAGTGACACAGACACTTGCTCTTTTGATTCGTATAAACAATTGTCACTGCTCTCGAATTATAGTTCACGAACATCAAAGTCTCTGTTACTTGTATTTCTGTGATAACGCGTTAACCCCATCGTCCTCCATATACTTTTAAGATTATAGTAAGGAAATCGCAATTACTTACAACCATTGATAATCAAGATAATGATGAGCCAGTGTTGAATGATAAAATGTCTTAAAAAATTATACGTTTTACAAAGAAGATGTCAACGAATTAAATTAAATTGTATTGAGTAAAAAAGGAACCCAATGCCTTCGCTAGAAAAATAAAGATGGAGTCGAAAAAAAAGAAACAAAAACAGAACAGAACTTACTACGTGTGTCTGTGCACAGTTTCGAAAGTCGCCTCAAAATCCGGCCTGGCCAATGTTTATATATTACCCATTTGGTGTAAAGCTGACATTAATAACAAAAAACCTGATTTTTGAGTTAACGACATAAAAATTTTCGTTTTATCATCATAAAAATGCATATTTATATCTTTTATATACTCCGCTGTGCATATTGAAAACTTTATGCCGGTCTTGCACCAAATGAGCGATATGTATTTCCCATTATCGATTTCGTTTAGCAGTATCGAAGATGATGCGCTTTATTGTTTGTCATATATGAAAGCTTCAATAGTCATACCGAGTAGTAAAGCGGTTTTTGGTTTATTTAAATTTTAATTTCGAATAAGGATCGTGTTGTTATCTGTCGTGCGGCGGATTTCAAATCCAGGCAAGTCTATTTATTCATGAATTTAGAATAGGGTGTTGTAGAAGAAGGGAGTAGTAAAGGTTTTAGGGACGCTCTCTGACGAGCGTGTATTGTCTTGAGTGATAGCGGACGTTCCACTTATACATATGTTTTTGTTTAGTGTTAGATATGTTCAAGAGGACCCCTAACTTGCAATCCACTTTTGTCTTGTTTCTATGTCTTCATGTATAAGAGAGAGCCTTGACCGATTGGGCTTCGCTCTCCCGTGAAACACCTTCTGAAGACTGGTTGCACGTATTATTTGATTGCCACTAATATAAAGGCGATAACTAGAGTAGAAAATGAGTTCAAGACCATGCCTACTTTTATAAGTTACTATTGGGCCCGGCAATACTTCTCTTTTGCATATTAACTTATAATATATTTCACAGAATTTTCTCACTGTCCTTAGTGATATATAAATGCTAATTTACATATTTGTAGGCCTACAAAATACTATGAATACACTTCTAAAGCTCGACAATAATAAAGCTCCATCGAGTTCATTGTCGAAGACTTTTCGAACTGGAGCATTTTCGTCCATGCCTACAACATGACCCAGCCAACCCAACCGTTGGACCTTAATGCGACGATACTCTCCGTTAACAATGATGGGCCCATATATTTTAAGGATTATGAACCATACATTAAGACAGGCAGAACCAGTATCTGGTATCTGGAACCGTAGAAGCGTTTATTAGCAATCAGGATTCTTTTTCCGGCCGTGGCATAGTTGTTAGAACACGCGACTACCATGCGGGAGATCGCAGGTTAAAACCTGGCTCCAGTCAACTTAAAAAAAAATTGTTCTTTCATTGTCGGCTCCCCTCGAATGTTGTTGACAGCAACTTCGCAGTATAAGTGTCGAGTCAATCGGCGTGTTTACTAAGAGATTCTCAAACAGTGACGATCGCATTCGTCGATAAACACGTAGGTGCCGTTAGTTGTGAATCTAAAATAGAAAGCGTGTTAATTCACAACGAAGCGAGAATCTATCCCATACCTCATTCATGGGGTGCAAAGGGAAATTAAGTTTTTTTTTAGGATTCTTCTCCGGATTTCGAGGCTGACGTTATTTGATGTTGAAACGAGTTGATTCGTTGTTCGCTGAAACTAATAAATTCGTTTTGTCCTCCTTTCCATTTCAATTTTCGCTAATTTCTTCTGTATGCTTGTGAAGGCTGCAGTCACATTCCGCAGATTTCGACCGATGATGTCTACGTCATCAGTATACGCGAGTAGCATGTGGCTTTTGTTGAATATCGTGCCCTTCGTGTTTACTGCAGCTTTCCTCATTATCATCTCCATCACTATGTTAATGTCAGACGATATGCCGTTGCCTTGTTTTAGGCCACGTCTGGTACAGAATGGCTCCGTAAGGTCCTTGCCAATTTTCACTGAAGACTTCGTGTCAGTCAGCGTCATTCCGCAAAGGCGTATCAGCATCGCAGGAATACCAAACTCAGCCATGGCTTCGAGTAATTTCTGCCGTATCGGGCTGTCGAAGGCAGCTTTATAGTCGACGAAAAGATGGTACGTATCGATCTGTTTCTCTTGGGTCTTTTTCAGGATTTGCCGAAATGTGAAAATCTGCTCAGTTGTTGATTTTCCAGGTCTAAAGCCACACTGATAAGGCCTGATCAGGTTGGATAACACTGGCTTTAGTCTTTCAGATAGCACACTCGACAGGACCTTATATGCGATAGGTAAAATGCTGATCCCGCGGTAGTTGGATCACCTTTTTTTTTAGCACAGGACATAATACGCTTACATTCCAATCGTCGGGCATGCACTCTTTAAGCCAAACCGTGCGCAGGAGCTGGTGCATGCTCGTTATCAGCTCCTCGCCACCGGACTTGAAGAGCTCTGCGGGCAGACCGTCGGCACCGGCTGCTTTGTTGTTTTTCAGCCGCGAAATTGCTCTTCTTACCTCGACTTGACTTGGTGGTGGGCAATCTAAGATGTCGTCGACAATTGGCGTGATAACTTCACGTGCGCTGCCTTCTGGAACCAGCAGTTGCTGGAAGTGTTCTCTCAATATGTGCAGCACACTCTGCGTATCCGTGACCAGATTTCCATCACTGTCTTTACAGGTGGGGAGGCCATTACCGTATCCATTTGCTCTTACTTTCGGGCCTCACCTCTATCCCTCTATCCCTCTATATCCTCGTTCTCCCGTTCCTTTATAAGACGTTTTTTTCGCCTAAATAGCTGTCTCGCCCGTTTTGCTTTCTCCTTATGCCGTTCCCTAACAGCACGGGTTACAATTGGCTGTTGCGTTGCCATATAAGCAGCATCCTGTTCCTCAGACGCTATGCGACATTCTTCATCGTACCAGGATTCGTCTGAGCGCCGCTTTTTATATCCTAGCACGGTTGTTGCGGCGGTTGCCATGGAATGCGCAATATGCTGCCACTGTGTATCGGGAACGTCAGAAGTAGAGGCGTTGTGTTGTAAAAGTTGGGAGAGCTGGTTGGAGTAGGCAGTAGCTATCTCTGGGGTTTGCAGCTTCGCGATGTCCAGCTTTCTTTGTGTTTGGTTACGTGCGTTTTTCGCTCTGCTCAATCTTGTGCGCACCTTGGCTGCAACCAGGTAATGATCCGAGCCAATATTAGCACCACGGATCACACGCACGTCCATGACACTAGATGCATGCCTGCCATCAATTACCACATAATCAATTTGATTTTTGGTGTTTTGATCGAGTGATAGCCAAGTTGCCTTGTGGATATCTTTGTGCTGGAATCTGGTTCCACTCACTACCATGTTCCTTCCCGCTGCGAAGCTAACCAGCCTAAACCCGTTGTCTGACGTGTCGGTATACAGGCTGAATTTACCGATCGATGGACCAAGAACATCTTCCCTTCCTATTTTTGCATTAAAGTCTCCCAGAACAATTTTAATGTCGTGGCCAGGGCAGAGGTCGTATGTTTCCTCTAGGCGCTCGTAAAATTCATCTTTAATCTCATCGTCTTTATCTTCCGTCCGGGCGTGTACACAAATAAGCGTGATGTAAAAATATTTCGCCCGGATGCGAATGGTGGCTATTCGGTCACTTACAGGGTTAAACCGCGAGACCAGGTGTCGAAGTCTCTTGCCGACTATGAAACCACATCCAAATTCGTGTCTTTCTGCATGGCAGCTGTAAAAGATGTCACAGTTCTTTCGTCGTGTTCATCCCTGTCCCGTCCATCTCATTTCCTGTATGGCGGTGATGTCAGCCTTGTATTTGTCGAGGACATCCGCCAGTTGGATAGAGGCACCATCTCTGTAAAGAGTTCGGACATTCCAGGTGCATATCCTTAAATCATGGTCCTTATATCGTTTGCGGGGGTCGTCAACATTTGGGGGGGTTCTTGTTTTTTCTTTTCTTCGTGGTTTCATAATAAATTTTGTTTAACGAGAGTGGATTATTAGGCCACCGCTCCCGATCCTAGTTTCTTGGGGCTGCCAAAGCCACTAGGAGAGCCTGTGTTGAGCTTCAGTAACTTCTGTTACCTACTTCCTAAGACGCATCGGTGGTAGCATGCCGATTAGGTTACTCAACGTTTCGCCTTCTAACTCTACCTAACTTCTAAGCGGTTGCTTTAAAGTCATTGCCCAGGGAATACTTGGTCTAAGACCGGAAGTAGTTAGCTGCTTGGACAGTGCCGCAAAGGAATCGATTCTGGTTACTCCCAAGTGAGTGACAATCAGTAACTTTCAGCCTCTGGGCAAAGTCCCATTTCGCCTGTTTCCTCTAGGCGCTCGTAAAATGCATCTTTAATCTCATCGTCTCTATCTTCCATCGGGGCATGAGCACAAATCAGCGTGAGGTAGAAATATTTCGCCTTGATGCGGATTGCGGCTATTCGATCACTAACAGGATGGAATCGCGGGGCAAGATGTCTGAGTCTCTCGCCAGCTACAAATCCACATCCAAATTCGAGTTTTTCGGCATGGCAGCTGTAATAGATGTCACAATTTTTACGTCGCGAGCATCCTTGTCCTGTCCATCTTATCTCCTGGATGGCGGTGATGTCAGCCTTATATTTTTTGAGGATATCCGGCAGTCGGTAAGTGGCACCTTCTCTATAGAGAGTCCGGACGTTCCAGGTGCATATCCTTAAATCATTGTCCTTATTTCGTTTGCGGGGATCGTCAACATTTGGTGGGTTCCGTTTGTTACTTTTTCTTTGTCTTTGTCATAGCTAGTAAAGGACCTGAAGGCGGGTTTCTAGCCCAACCATTAGGGTTCGTCGCCCACTATCAGCCGCTATTCATGATAAACCAGTACAGAAATTGCAGTCAGTTAAACTGACTGACAAATACCATCACCCAATATAAGATATTGTTTAAGTCTTGAGTTATTGAAATTAACCGATTTGTTATTAAAACCAGTTAGAAAGTCTCAGTCGGGCAACCCAACTTACATTTACCCTTACCCTCAGCAAAACAAATAATTTTCTATTATATTGATATTATTCTCGATTTCTAAAGTGGGCGGAGTGGTACATTTGTATGGGAGGTACGAGAAGGGGTGTGGTTAGGCTTCCAGATTTATTCTCCATTACTTTATCCTGTTATAGCTTTACTAATTGCAGAATTTAGGCACGATTGCCTTGGGTCGTATCAAATGATATATACCCTCATCCCTAAGGGTGATGGTATAAAAATATAATGAATACCGTTGCCTAGGTGCCACCACGAAGGTGGTTGTGAGTCGGCTTGAGATGCATTCATTCACTTTACATCCCCAACGGCACCCGTATAGTTTAACAGCAATTATATAAAACAACATTAAATATTATATTTGTTTTTCATAGGTTTAATCGATTTAACAATTGCAGCATTCATATACAGGTTATATTAAGACCTAAATTATTTACCGAAATTAAGCCCGTAACGTATGCCGTAGGTCAGGCTATTGAATGGGTCAGTATTTAGATGTGTCGCAGAATTGACATATTTGATTGCCTCCATGGGCAAGCTGGTAAGCTGGTAGGTGCTGCACAATACTTTGCCTCATAGACAAAAATCAAAATGAAAGTTATACTGATCGATAGATAACAACACAACTCAAATAAATGATAAGGAACTGGTTTCATATGACTCTCCTAGACTACACAAGAGAGCGCTAAAGTCAGTGAAATTTAAGAAAAAATTAAATATCTAAAAACTAATTTTATTGCTTCATGAAAATAATTCTCAAAAATTCAGTTTTTTAAGAAAGAGCTTGAAATTTCGGCTTTTGTTTTCTTCGATATGTTCAGAAATCGATAAAATTTAATTTGTGATGAAAATTTGCAAATGCTTGCAAAAAATATGTATTTTTCTAAATATTTCAAAATTTACAAAAGTTTAATGGAATTTAAAAAGATCGACAAATCCGAAATTTTTTAAATTTTTTTTTATTTGGTTTATAGTGTTGTTCAAAGGTCCAACAAAATGTTTTTCTATTTTTTGCCACTACTAAATGAGTTTTAGAAAGTTCTAAATTCACATATTCAACTAAAACTTTTAAAAATTATAAATTTTGTATATTAGTTACCATATGGGGTCCGCCACACAGTGGGGATAAAAAATATTTGTTTGTTTTCGTTCAATGTGTGAGCGAACGAGTGTGTATCTCTCGCACCCATGGGCTACCTAACGCCGTTGATTGATATGTATATATAATACTGAGAACTGTGTCGAAATTATATGAATTATATGAAATTGTTCTAAAATTGTTGATGGAAGGGAAACACATTTGGCACAATTTGTCTCTGATATATTATTGTCAACTGTGTTGAATAATACTAAGTTATCTCAAAGGACACGCCCAAATTTATGTGCTAATAGTGGTATGTAATTAATTAAGATAACAAAAACCGTGATTGACCAAAGATGACCACGCTGTGCGTTTAACACATAGTAGTTTTATAACATACAAAAAGTAAACATTAAATAAAACAAATTTAAAAAATTTCGACATAAATAAAATTTTTATATTTTTAAAATTTTACACATACATCCTTTACTTGAGTAAGAAACAGTAAACGACGCGAAGTTTAAAATGGCAAAGATTAATATTTCATATCTCCCTAGTGTACTTGTTAGGTATACACAAAACACATTTATTTTAACATACCATATATGGGGATATATAAAGGCAGGCAGATATTTCTCTGACATATGTTTGTTATATGCCAACATATAAAATCACATACATCAACACATTTTAATGGAGCCACACTCATCACAGTGATGAACATTTTCGCACATAATTTTATGTGGTCGAATTTCCAACCTAATACCCATCCACCCATCAATTCACAAACCCACCCACACACACCCACACTCTCGTGCATAGCCACTCCAGCGTAGACACCCATATCGTTATATTTTGGTAATTTCCGGCTTTACCTTCTGGCCCGAACGTGTGTACTTAGCATCCATTTACTAAATAAAATTTGATTTTGTGGCATCTTTTCGCCATTATCTTTCATAGGCTATTGATTCATACATATTCATAAACCAACATACACACAAACACACACCCACGCACGCACTCTCCCCATAAAGGCTCTTAGTGTAAAGTACACACACGGCCCGGACCGGACCACATGTTGGTATTGTTAATAAAGTTGTTTATTGTATACGCCCAACTCCATCCGAGTCAATCCGAATAATCATCATCGTCATCATCGTCATCAACATCACCATCATCATCATCATCATCAGTCTCATCAATATTAGAATGTTGAGGCGTCAGCCCTCGCAGCAGGTGTGTAAGGGGAGATGTTGTTGCATGTTTGACGTTTATTGAAAATCCATTTACTCATGTCTTTGATTGACGGAACTGGATAATGGTACAGGTTAGTTAACGCAGGCACGATTAGCTTCTTGATTAAAATCCTTATGACAATTGATGCCAACATTGCGAAATTTATAACAGCAACCGTTGGGTACGACGATGATGCGGGCGATGATCATGCAAACGAAGCTGACGGAGAAAGGCCGGGGTTGTGTATGCGATTTAATTACAAACGAAACGGTTGATGTGCGGCAGTTCATGTTTACGAGTGGTAATAAATTGTAACTTAAGTTGGCCAAAATTAACTACAAATGAAACTCAATAAAAGTTAATGATTCGTAACGAAAACTTTAGGTGGAAAAAGATGTGTGTTATCGTAAATGTTATAACACCGTAATATGGATATTGCTTTTGGAGAGCATAAGAGAACAGGTTTTGTTATCCTTTTACATTACAAGGCTACATGTATGTCAGAAAGGACGAAATGTTTTATATTTATTGAATACATTTATTTGTTTATAAATAACATCTAACTAGGGGAGAGGAAAGCAAAAGACTCAGTGACACAATTTGGAGAGGTAAGGATTTCTTTTTAAAAACAAAAAATAATCGTGTTAACCGTCAGCTTTTATTAATGGTACGTGCCAACTTTTAAAATGTTATTTCCAGTTAATTTATTTCTTGTTTTCGAGTGATATTTTACGAAAGCTATTTGTAAGGTTAGCTTCTAAATCTTCAATGGGAGCCCAATCTACTATACAATATATAGACTTTAAACTTAGCATAGCCCTAAAGGGAGAAGTCTAATAGTGTGATATGATATGACGCACATCTTTTTGCATAAACTATAAGAAATGGTTTCTACATAGATCAGTTAAGGTTGAAACCAAAAAAGTATACTCAAGTACATAGCATACATACATACATAGAGGGGCGTGCCAACAACCGCATTCGTCTCGTGCTGCAGAGGGTCAGAGTAGCGATAATAAGTACGCAACAAGACCAAGCGAATGGGAAATAAGGCCATATGGATTTAATTTTGAAGTTTTTAACTAAGATCATAATCATCATAGATCATTGTATTTGATCGTTCTTACATTCGTCAACTCTTCTACGTCCTCCGATACCATAAGTACATACATTACTTACTTACCTAACACTTCCTTGCACGTAGAAAAATATTATAAGCTCTTCGATCATCTGCGCATCTTCTCCAGTTAATTAGACCAAGTTCTGCAAGGTTCTCAGTAACCCGGTCACTCCAACGGAGTTTTGGTCGCCCACTTCTGCGCCGTCTATCGAGTTCATTGTCGAAGACTTTTCGAGCTGGAGCATTTTCGTCAACAACAACATGACCGCCTGCGCATGACCACGTCAATGTCAGTAATTCATACGACGTTGATACTCACCGTTAACGATGATGGGTCAATATATTTCGCTGAGTATTTTGCTCTCTAATACTGCCAGAACCGACTCATCCGCTTGTGTCATAAAACAGAATTCTGAACCATACATACTAAGAGGGAGTCACCAAATAGCTTGTTTAGTCTGTAGTAGCATTTGTGAGCAAGGAAAATTCTTCTATGGATTTCGAAGCTGACGATATTCGTTTTATTAATGGTAGAATCCGGGCGTCGGGAGTGTGATGCAAGGTAAAGCTTCTGATCGGTTTAACTTGGCAAACCCAGAGTGATCCATGCCAATTGCACTTCAAGTCTACTCACAGAGCTCCGTATTCGTGGTACTACTGCGAACGGAGTACCTCTACATGGTGACGCCTGGAAACGTGCTTCTGACACCCGTCAGAGCACGGCTAACTGCGAGGGGCGAAACCCAAAACCCAGGCACGTCAGCTCAGAGTGAGCGGTACCCATATCAGCGTCTGACCCAGAATGGGCGGCTGCAATAAAATCCTGGCAGGAGGAGAAAACTGCGACGCGGTGCGCTGGGCTTGCAACCCACCACTGACGTATAACCGATTGCAATGAAAAGAAGTAAGATAAGAATAAAACGGACCCCCCAAAATGTTGACGACCATCGCAAACGAATTAAGGACCATGATTTGAGGATATGCACCTGGAATGTTAGAACACTGTATAGACCAGGTGCCTCCATCCAACTGGCGGAAGTCCTCGAAAAATACAAGGCTGACATAACCGCTTTACAGGAAATCCGGTGGACGGGACACGGGTGCTCGCGCAAGAAGACGTGCGACATCTACTATAGTCAACCCGGTGTGTGAACGTATAGCCACCATAAGAGTCAAAACTAAGTTTTTCCACATAACACTTATATGTGCCCATGCTCCGACAGAAGAGAAAAGCGATGAGGACAAAGACGAGTTCTACGAGAGCCTAGAAAATGTATATGACCGTAGCCCCAGCCATGACATCAAAATTGTACTAGGCGATTTTAATGCTAAAATAGGCAGGGAGACCGCATTTGAGCCTACAATCGGAAAATTCAGTCTGCACACCGAAACGTCGAACAACGGCATCAGACTGATTGATTTCTCGGCGGCAAGAAATATGGTAGTAAGCAGCACTAGATTTGACCATAAAAATATTCATAAGGCAACATGGTTATCTCCAGATCATTTGACGAGGAATCAGATAGATCACGTGGTAGTCGATAGAAGACACGCATCGAGTGTTCTGGACGTACGAGTGATCAGGGGTGCGAACATTGACTCCGATCACTTCCTTACCGCAGTTAAGGTACGCACTAGGCTAAGCATGGCGAAAAACGTACGTAACCAGGCACAACGAAAGCTGGACATCGGTAAACTGCGGACCACAGAGGTAGCGGACGCCTACTCCAACCATCTAACTCAACTGCTGCGGAATGCTCCAACCAATGATAATATAACCTCGCAGTGGCAATATATAGCCGACTCCATAGAACGGACTACGAGAAGCGTACTTAGGTACTCAAAGCCGTCTCAAGAAGATGCCTGGTACGATGACGAATGTCGCAACAGGGTTGCCCTCCTGCAAGGACAGCGATGGTCAGCTAGTGACGGCCCGGATAACGTTCTGAAGATATGCAGAGATCATTTTAGAAATTTACTGGATACTGACACCACTCCAGAAGACCCCGCTCCAATCCATGACGATGGTATTAACTGTCCACCTCCGAGCCAGAGTGAGATACGTATGGCCATCTCCCGCCTTAAAAACAACAAAGCTGCTGGAGCCGATGGTCTCCCTGCTGAATTCTTTAAGGCTGGCGGGGAGGAGCTGATTAGGAGCATGCATCAGCTCATGGACAACATCTGGCAAGAGGAGAGCATGCCCGGGGATTGGAGTCTCAGTCTGTTATGTCCCATATATAAGAAAGGAGATCGTAGTGAATGTAAGAACTACCGTGGAATAAGCCTATTGCCAATTGCGTACAAGGTCCTTTCAAGCATATTGTGTGAACGTCTAAAGCCAATTGTAGAAAAACTAATTGGACCATATCAGTGCGGCTTTAGACCTGGCAAATCTACGACGGATCAAATATTCACCTTACGACAAATCCTGGAAAAAACCCATGAAAAGCAGATCGACACCTACCACCTCTTTGTCGACTACAAAGCTGCCTTCGACTCTCCGATAAGGAATAGGCTTTATGAAGCCATGTCTGAGTTTGGTATTCCAGCAAAGCTGATTCGACTTTGCAAATGTACCTTAGACAACACCAAATCCTCGGTTAAGATTGGTTAGGACCAGTCTGAACCATTCAACACGGAAAGAGGTCTCAGGCAGGGCGGTAGCCTGTCCTGTACACTATTTAATATAGTTATGGAGAAGGTGATGAGAAAGGCTGGTGTCTACATGTCTGGCACCATATTCCACAAAAGCCACATGCCACTAGCCTACGCCGATGATATAGATATCATTGGCCGAAATCTGCGGGATGTTACTGCAGTCTTCTCATCCCTAGAAAAGGAGTCGGCAAAAATGGGTTTAGCGGTCAACGAGGACAAAATTAAAATAATGATTTCGACGAACAAAGAGTTCTCTCGTTGGGGACGCAGCGTCAACGTTGACAATTATTGTTTTGAGGTAGTCGACGAGTTTACCTACCTCGGATCTTCCGTCAATAAGAAAAATAATGTCAGCCAAGAAATTAAGCGGAGAAGAGTGCTAGCCAATAGATGTTTTTACGGACTTCGGCAGCACTTTAGTAATACCACTTTATCTCGGAATACTAAGAAACAGCTTTACCAGGTGCTAGTATTACCCGTTCTTTTGTATGCTGCCGAATCATGGGTGCTTACGACAACGGACATACAAAACCTGGGAGTATTCGAGAGAAAAGTACGCCGGAAAATTTATGGACCTATCTGTGTCGACGGCGAGTTTCGGCATCGGATGAACCATGAGCTGTATGAGCTTTACCACGACATCGACGTAGCTAAAAGAGTCAGAATGCAACGACTACGATGGCCGGGTCATGTTGCCAGGATGGATGTAAATGCTCCAGCGAGAAAGGTGTTTGAAGGCGAACCTGAAGGACGGCGCGGAGCAGGGAGACCCAAACTCCGTTGGAAGGACCAAGTGGTAGGCGACGTGCCACCATCTGGTAGGACTAACTGGAGAACACACGCACAAGACCGAAGCGTGTGGAATTCTTTAGTACTTCAGGCCTTAAACTTATGAACCATGTTTGTAAGTTGTAATGGGCCACCTAAGTAAGTAAGTAAGTAATGGTAGAATCCAGGTAGATACCACCTCAAATTATAGTTGTCAACGTTTACGCAGTTTCCCAAACGAGTATACTCTTTGTTCGTTGAAACTAAAAACTTCGTTTTGTCCTCGTTCAGCATAAGAGTCATTTTCTCCGATTCCAGTTTTCGACCGATGATGTCTACGTCATCAGCGTACGCGATTAGCATGTGGCTTTTGTTGAATATCGTGGCATTCGTGCTTACTGCAGCTATCCTCATTATCATTTCCATCACTATGTTGAAGAGGTCACACGACAGGCCGTCGCACAGAGGGTTGAAATTGACCAAAAGTGAGGATTAATTCAAAAACTGAAGTTTATCTTGCACTGACATGTTTGGTATTGGATGAAAGTGAATAAATTTCTACATAACTATTTACTAAAATTGCAGCTTTAAGGATGAAGAAGATGATGATAATGATGATGATGATTATGATGCGTATTATATGCGTCCGATATTTACCAAATTTGGCACAGATGATTCTTTTGCTATAAGATCGATTGGTTTTAAGTTTTTAAGAAATCGGTCCATATATACATATAGTCTCCATATATATTCTTACATGCATATATACTGTAGTAGAATCACACCTTTATAAAATCTACTGTTTGTATCCGATCTCTTTGAAATTGTGATATTGACTTATGTTTCAACTGTTTAGAATACATACAACGGAGGCGTTGGGAAAGGAAAGAACTGATAATGGGAATTCATCATTACAGCGTCATTCCAAGTTGTTGCATATTAAATGTAAATCGTGCACAGAATGCTCACGGTGTCTAATCGACTTGTCGGTATCTTTAGTAATGGTCTCCGATACAGGCGTAACATTCTCCTCTATATGGGATTTAAGTGGTATTTTTGGTTGCGTATTATCCAGTTACGTACACTGAGGCTAAAATTTGAGAATGATATTGACAATGGCGCTCTCAGATAGTCTATTATGCACACAACTTGTACAAAAAAATAATTTTTGGAGTAGCTGCTTTCATTTCAGTTACTTTATGACAAAATGTCAAACAATATTGAATACCAATCAAATAACAGTTCGCAATCAGTCACTCGTGTTTTGTAAATAAAACCATTTTAAAAACAAACCTCGAAATCACATCACATTTTATGAAAGAAACTTGTACTAGTTAGAAGGTATTTTTCTGAATTTTGAGTAAATAACTAGTTTTAATGCTTGTTATTAATCAGTTCTGAATTCATTTTCCCAAATATGTTCATATTTTAACGTTTTGAAAAAAATTGCTGTGACGGCTATAAAATTTAGATATGTTGTGAAATAATGTCATTTTACCATATTTTTAATTTGAACATTATCAAGGCAAATAAACATATAATATATTGCCTTATATAGGCTATAATTAAAAATTAATGCTCAGGAACAAATTGCAATACAGCAAAAACAAAGAAAATAAGGCCAAATCAAACCAAACAAATTTTCCACCGTTTTCGCAGGAGTGTCTAACATCACAATTTATTTAATAAAACAAATTAGCGCGAAAACGCGCAAAATGTTTTTCTTGATTTTGTAAGTACAGTTGTTATATTTTACAATTATGTTAATTTTTCAACAGGGTTTTACCCGGAACATTTCTAAAAATCTACATACATTTCAAAAATACCTTAAATTTAGACCATTTTTTTAAAAATAATTATACATATTTATTGTATACAACTAATTATTATTCCTGTTCTTCAATAGCTGACGTTGAATGATCCATTACAATAATTCGGTTTTTAAGTGACTAAAAGGCAAAAACTTTCACTCCAAAATATCGATATTTCACTTTTCGCTAACACGTAGAAAAGTCAAAAAAATTTCCGAAGTTTGAGAGAGCATAGAACTATAAATAAACAACATATGTAATTGGTTCTAGGATCTATTGAATCAGTATCCTGTATACAATTATTGAGTAGAAATCGCAATTTCCATTTTTTAATTAATCTCCGTTTTGGGGGTCCCATACCCCACTGTGCATCGCCTTCTTTTAGGCCTCGACTGGTATAAAATGGCTCCGTTAGATCCTTGCCAAGTGTCAGGTAGGTAGCGTCTTTCCGCAAAGGCGTATTAGCTTCACTGGATTACCAAACTCTGCCACGGTTTCGAGAAATTTCTGCCATATCGGTCTGTCGAAGGCAGTTTTATAGTCGACGAAAAGATGGTACGTGTCGATCTGTTTCTTTGGGTCTTTTCCAGGATTTGTGAATATCTAGTCAAATGGTGATTTATTAGGTCTAAAGTCACACTGATAAGGCTATTGCTTTCACATAGCACACTCGAGAGGACCTTATATTCGATGGGTAAAATCCGTTAAGACAAACCGTGCGTAGAAGCAGGTGCATGCTCGTTATCAGCTCCTCGCAACCGGACTTAAAGATCTCTGCCAGAAGTCTGTCGGCACCGGCTGCTTTATAATTTTTCAGTTGCGATATTGCTTTTCTTACCTCGGCTTCTTGACTTGGTCGACAATTGGTGTGATACTTCACGTGCGCTGCCTTCTGGAACCTGCAGTTGCTGGAAGTGTTCTCTTCATATATGCAGCACACTCTGCGTATCTGTAACCAGATTTCCATCCTTGAACCCACTACCGTAGCCTTTTGATTTTACTTTCTGGTAAAATTGTCAGGCCTCACCTCTATTCCTGTATCGCTCTATACTCTCTCAAAATCTTTCAGAACGATGTTAATGTCGAGGACAGGGCAGCGGTCGTATATTTCCTCTAGGCGTTCGTAAAATGAGTCTCTCGCTAACTACAAATCCACATCCAAATTCTTGCTTTACCACATGGCAGCTGTAATAGATGGATTAATTTTTACGTCGTGAGCATCCTTATCCTGTTTATCTCATCTCCTGAATGGCGGTGATGTCAACCTTTTATTCAACTAAAATATAATAACTAAAGGCTATAAAACAGGACTTTCCTCCATTAAGGACAATGGCACAAACCACACAAAGTCTGTTCATAAATCAACAATATCACGAATTGTACTTAAAACCAGTACAGAAATTTCATTCAGGTAAACTGACTGATAAATACCATCACCCAATAATAATTCCTAATTACCAAATTTGATTATCCTTCAAGTGCCGGTTTAGAAATTATGGGAGAAATATTAATTTTCCAAACGAGGTCATTTTGTATGGGAGGTACCAGAGGGTGATCCGGTATAATCCGTATTCATTCCTGATTCAAATTATCATAACTGTACAACTTACGCAAAATTCGACTGTATTCACTATTCTTACAAAAATATATGTATTTAATATGTACCAGAAGGGGTGCGTCAAATAGTTATGTTTTGTAAGGTTTTGCTTCCGATCACAAGATAAATAAATTGACCAATTTTCATTACCCCCCAAGTGTCCGTTTGGAAATTATGGGATAAATGTTAATTTTTCAAAAATAGGTAATTTTGTATGGGAGGTACCAGAAGGGGTGATCCCATATAATCCATATTAATTCCTGCTTCAAATTTTCATAACTGTACAAGTTACGCCAAATTTGACTGAATTCATCGTACTTACAAAAAAAGATATGTATGTAGGACTATGATGGTGAATTCGGGTATTTGTATGGGAGGTACCACAAGGCGTGTGTCAAATAGTAAGGTTTTATGAGGTTTTGCTTCCTATCGCAAGATAAATTAACCGACCATTTGTCATTATCCTCCAAGTTTCCGTTTGGAAGTTATGGGAGAAATATTAAATTTGCAAAAATAGGTCATTTTGTATGGGATGTACCAGAAGGCATGAACCGATATAGTTCATATTCATTGCTGAGTCCAGTTTCCATATGCAAACAACATATGCAAAATTTGAGTGAATTCAGTTTAGTTACAAAAAAGATATGTATGTAAAACT
The DNA here is from genome assembly GCA_964034835.1 of Muscina levida. Taxonomy (NCBI): domain Eukaryota; kingdom Metazoa; phylum Arthropoda; class Insecta; order Diptera; family Muscidae; genus Muscina; species Muscina levida. The sequence continues at coordinate 84,096,286 of OZ035882.1, forward strand.
ATGAGGGTCAAATAGGTCATTTGTATGGGAGGTACCAGAAGGGGTATGGCAAAGGTTTCGGTTTTCTTAGTTTTTGTCTACTTTTGCAAGACAAACAAACTGACCAAACTTAAATATCCTACGATCGTCCGTTGGGAAGTTATGAAAGAAATATTAATTATCCAAAAATAGGTAATTTTGTATGGGAGGTACCAGAAGGGGTGGGGCTATTGTGCCCATTTTCAATCCCATAATCCCATTCGTTTTGAAAAATATTAATACTGGTAAATTTTCAGGTTTACTCAAGTTATCCTGCTGACCAGCCAGCCAGACAGACAGACGGACATAGCTCAATCATCTTAAAAAGTCCCGATCAATATTAAATGTAATTTTCTTAAAAAAAATCTTGCTTGTATGTTATGATTCTTCTTCTTCTTCTTCTTTTTCTTCTTCTTTACTGGCAGCAACAACAGAAATGCATCTATCAGTAGCCGCGCTTCGATCTTTTGCGCTCCGTAGATAGTTCGTCATACAAAGCTTACTTAACAGTTCCGTCACCTGGTCCATCCATCGGAGTTTTGGTCGCCCCCTCCTGCGCCGCCCATCGAGTTTATTGCCGAAGACTTTTCGAGCCGGAGCGTTTTCGTCCATTCGTACAACGTGTCCAAGCCAGCGCATTCGGTCTATTTGAACGCGCTTGGCCACGTCGATGTTGTTGTACAGCTCATACAGCTCATGATTCATTCGACGACGGTACTCGCCGTTCACGATGATGGGTCCAAATATTTTGCGGAGTATTTTTCTCTCGAAGACTCCCAGAATAGATTGATCCGCTTGTGTCATTACCCATGATTCTGCGTTGTAAAGCAAGACAGGTAGGATCAGAGTCTGGTAGAGCTGGATCTTTGTTCTTCGAGAGAGCGCCTTGTCGTCAAGTCGCTTGCTTAGCGCATAGTAGCAGCGGTTTGCGATCAATACTCGTCTTTTGATTTCGAGGCTGACATTATTATTTTTGTTTATGGTGGAGCCAAGGTAGACAAAATCATCTATCACTTCAAAGTTAAAGTTGTCAACGTTCACGCAGCGTCCCAGACGAGTGGACTCTTTGTTCGTTGAAACAAATAACTTAAACAAAAATTTATTATGAAAACGAAAAACAAGAACCCCTCCAAATGTTGACGACCCCCGCAAACGATATAAGGACCATGTTATGATTAGACCTATAATATTTATGAAAAACAACAGCTAATATACATATAATTTCATTTACATAAATTTCAATAAAAATATATATTCACCTATGCATTTTTAAACATTCTTCTATGCCTCATCCTTACCAGATTGATGTTTTGGTACCACTTTTCTATCCCGGGTGCAACGAAATATACAACATAATATTTCCTTATATAATTTGCAATCAGTTGCGGTATCTGACTCTGTTTGTTCAATGTAAGCGTAAGACATAACTTTAAAGTAAAACTGCCTTTTGCCAAAACAAATGTCTCTAGTTTGTGATACAAGAATTGTGTTCATGACACACCATTTCCTGTGACAATTAAGTGTATTAAAATCTACTTAATACCCTCATTCCAAATATAATTTTGGATGCAGTTGTTGGATACAAAATAATTTGAACAAAAAAATAACATTGGGAAGGATAGAAACTAATTCGCGACATACATTACTTGCTGCGGTTACGAACGGTAAAATGGCTGGCTATTTATAAACTGTAATAAGGTGTGGATGCGTTTGACAACAATATGTGTGATCAGGTTGCACCGAAGTAGAGGGGAAGCCCGAAAATTGTACAAGAAAGTTAAGGCGAGAATGCGTAGAACAGGGTTGCCCTCCTGCAAGGACAGCTGAATTGGCTCATGCATCAGCTCATGGTGAACACCTGGCTAGAGGAGCGCATGCCCGGGTATTGGAATCTCAGTCTGTTATGTCCCATATATAAGAAAGGAGATCGTAGTGAATGTAAGAACAACCGTGGAATAAGCCTATTACCAATTGCGTACAAGGTTCTTTCTAAAGCGAATTGTAGAAAATCTATTTGGACCTTATATCTGGTAAATCTTCAACGGATCAAATATTCACCTTACGACAAATCCTGGAAAAACTCATGTAAAAGCAAATCGACACCTACCACCTCTTTGTCGACTACAAAGCTGCCTTCGACTCTCCGATTAGGAATAGGCTGTATGAGGCCATGTCTGAGTTTGGTATCCCTGCACAGCTGATTCGACATTGTACCTTGGAAAATACCAAATTCACAGTTAAGATTGGAAAGGATCAGTCTGAACCATTCAATACGGAAAGAGATCTCAGGCAGGGTGATAGATTGTCCTGTACACTATTTAATATAGTTATGAAGAAGGTGATGAGCAAGGCTGGTGTCAACATATCTGAAACCATATTCCACAGGAGCCACATGCTACTAGACAATGCCAATGATATAGATACCATCGGCCGAAATCTGCGGGATTTTACTGCAGTTTTCTCATCACTAGAAATGGAAGGAATGAGGTTAGCGGTCAACGAGGACAAAACAAAAGTAATGATTTCGACGAACAAAGAGTCCTCTCGATGGGGACGCACCGTGGACGTTGACAATTATTGTTTTAAGGTAGTAAATTAATTTACCTACCACGGATCTTCCGTCAATAAGAAAAATAGTGTCAAGCAAGAAATCAAGCGGAGACTAGTGCCCGCCAATATATATACTTTTACGAACAGCACTTTAGTAACACCAAGTCCCTAGCTCAAGAGAGCTCAGCCGCTCTTCTCCTCCGATTAACACCACCTACGGAGGAGATATTTTGCATCCAAGAGCCATGAATTAATCAAGACCGTTTCTGCGGACTCAAGAAAGAAGGCTACTGTACTCCGTACGCAGCCGGATCAGGTAAGACCAGAGCTTGTATTATAGTCAAAAACACCCTTAAAGCTTTTATTCTAAGTGATTTCAGCGATAAGGACAACTGTACGGCTGCGGTCGAGAACAATGGTCAGGTAATTTGGATTGTAGCTCAGACATCAACCTAAGGAGTGAGTCGCTTTTCAACTTTATTATTGAGAACAAACTAACAGTAGTTAACAGGGGTAACATACCCACTTTTATTGTTACTAACAGAAAAGAAGTTCTAGATGTTACACTAATTAACGATAAATACGCAAGTATAGTCAGTATCAACTGATTGGTCGTTTTCTGACCATCTATATATCGACTTTGACCTTTCGCTCGAAGTGGATTCAGAAGACAGCTATATTAATAGAAAGACAACAAACTGACTCATCTTTAGTGCAGTTATAGAGAGCAAGTTACCCAGGTATCCGGCTTCTACCGATGATAAGTCTACACTGGACTCCACGGTTGAAATACTAACAAACGTCTTAGCTGAGGCAAGGGAAAAATCCTGCAGCAGAACTGACAGGAAAGGCAAGGCTAAGCCACACTGGTAGAATGCAAAACGCGGGGAATACAGGGAACTATTCAACAAGGCTAAAAGAGATGGCAATTGGAGCGCATATAAGTCTTCAGTTAACATTTTCAAGAACCTGATAAGGAAGGGCAAAAGGCAGTCTTGGAGAAAATTCTGCAGTAATGTAGAAAGCACCTCGCATACTAGTCGGCTACGCAAGATTTTTCCTCGAATCCAACAATACCATTGTACATACAGAGGCCAGATGGTACATGGGCCACTAGCAGCCTCGAAACTCTGGAAGTGCTGATGGAAGCACACTTCCCAGGTTGTCGGGAAAGTGACTACCAGTTTATAGTGAACTCGATCGACCATAACTATGATATCTCAGACATACCGATTACTGAACATCGAATTCAATGGGCTATCAAAAGTTTCCACTCTTTTAAGTCACCGAGACCCGATGGAATCATTCCCGCGGATCTTCAAAAGAATATCGAAGTATTGACGTCCCAGCTATCTTTAAAGCATGTCTGAAACAGTCGTATATTCCAACAAGGTGGACAACCTACAAAATTGTATTTATCCCTAAAGGGGGTAAGGCATCTCTCACTAAAGCCAAGGATTTTAGACCGATCGGCCTCTCTTCCTTCTTACTTAAGACTATGGAGAGAATAATTGATGCATATATCGGATCATCTCTTAAACCGGAGGCCCTGTCCAGGGCTCAGCATGCCTACACGAAGGGCAAATCCACGGAAACTGCTTTACATTCGATAACTAGCCTCATTGAAAAATCCCTGAACTACAAGGAATACGTTCTCGCCACCTTCCTGGACATTGAGGGAGTTTTTAATAATGTCAAACTTGAATCTGTAATTGATTCAATGGAACAACTGGAGATTAACCCAGTGCTTATCGCCTTAGTTGATAAACAAATAAAATTTAAGCGCAGTGGATCCTGTCTGGGCGTGTCAAATATTTCCAAGGTGGCGGCAACGGTTCTATACTGCTGCAAAGGGGCAATCGGCCTAAATTGGGGAATTAGTCCCCAAAAACCTGAACTGGTTATACGAATCAGTTATTAAACCAATCTTATTCTACGGATCGGCAGTCTGGTGACCGGCGCTAGATAAAGCGTCCCAAAGGCTGAAATTCGAACGCATTATGAGATTGATGGCAATCATGATAACAGGGGCACTTAGAACTACTCCAACTAAGGCACTGTTCACGATCCTAAACTGGTTACCCCCGGACATTGAGGCGAGGAAAATAGCGGCGAATACCGCAATGCGTTTAGACGCCACAAAAGTACGGATTACACCATACCTGAACCACTATTCGATCCGGGTTTTATAAGGAACATCCCGGATAGGTCCTACTATAATGATAATTTAATGCCCTGAACTTTGGGGAGGATGTCATCCTAATTTTCACGGACGGTTCAAAATCAAAGGAAAGAGCGGGCTGTGGAATCTTTTCGGAAGAGCTGAAACTGAGTTTATCAATCAGGCTACCAGACCATTGAGCATAGTTCAGGCTGAAATAGCGGCCATTAGAATAACCGTAGAGAAAATTCAGTATCTTGAGATATTGGACGGCAATATTTATATTCTTACTGATAGTAAATCGACTATCAGATCCCTAGATTACGTGTACACCACTTCGATAAATGTTCGTGAATGCCGGTCGTCTCTTGAGGAGATAGCGAGACATTCGACGGTTACCCTAACATGGGTTCCAGTACATGGGGACATATTTGGAAACCAAATGGCAGATACGTTGGCAAACGCCGCCGTAACCGTGAACTCGGGCGAAGTTTACGGTCTCATTGGGATCCCTCTCACAAGGGGGAAACAGCTCATTGCGGGGAAACTGAACCTCATTGCTGAAGAGAGATCGGCAAGAGAACCCACCTGCACGACGACCAAACAAATTTGGTCTACAATGGATGCACAGAGGACGCGATTTGTGCTGAACTTATCCAGAGTCCACCTGAGCTGTAATAACTGGTGGACTGGCCGCTTGGTAAACACGCTAAGAGGCTGAAACTACCCTACAACGATATTTATAGAAGCTGCAATGATGAAGAAAAAGAGGTGACCACGAAACATATTCTATGTCACTGCCCTGCTTTTATTGGCCTGAGATACGAAAAGCTTGCTCATCGGACACTTCTAGACAATACCTGTCTATCTGTAGGCGATTTTCGGAATATCCATGCCTTCATCAGAGCAACGAAATGGCTTGACAGCGACATTGTGCGAATAGAAAAGGAACATTTGGTGCGAAAATCTTAAAATGGTATCACAACGGGACTCATACTAGGACCCAAGTGAGTTGTGTTCAACGTGGCTGCCGAATTAACCTAATCTAACCTTAGCAGCACCATATTATCTCGGGATTCTAAGAAACAGCTATACCAGCTGCTAATTTTACCAGTTCTGTTGTAAGACGTCGAATCGTAGGTGCTTACGACAATGGAAATACACAACCTGAGAGTATTCGAGAGAAAAGTAATCCAAAAAATTTATGGACCTATCTGTGTCGACGCGAGTTTCGCCATCGGATGAACCATGAGCTGTATGAGATTTACCACGACATCGACGTAGCTAGAAGTGTTAGAATCCAACGATTACGATAGTTGGGACATGTTGTCAGAATGGATGTAAATGCTCCATTGAGAAAGGTGTTTGAATGAGATACTGAAGCAGATCAGGGAGACCCAAACTTCGTTGAAAGGACCTAGTAGTTGGCGACGTGCCACCATCTGGTAGGACCAACTGGAGAACGCACGCAAAAGAACGAAGCGTGTGGAATACTTAAACGCTTCAGGCCTCAAATTTATAAACTACGTTGTAATAGGCCATTTAAGTAATTATTTATTTTTTGGAGTAGTTGTGCAATTTGAATGGATTTTTAGAATTTTATAGGCCACTTAAATAAGTAAGTAAATATAGAGATGAAGTAATAATATCAATAAACCCACCGCAATTGTGCTCAAAAAAAAGGGACTCTTTGTTCTCTACAGATATCTCCTGTAGAATCTCTTAAATTTTCTTAAAAGAAACTCCTTAAAATGTGTAAAATAGTTTACTTTTAATATTTTGTATTCATAATTGAAACTTTAGAAAAAGAGAGGTTCACTCCTTCCAATTATGATTTCTTTAAAGTTGTTTGTTTGAAACTTCCCTTTACGCTCCACAAGCAGCTAAATAATATTTTATAAGTAATTCAGTTTAAACTCGGTTAATTCTAATAACTCAAGGATTAGACAACATTTTACATTGGGTATATTAATCCGTTTTCCTGACTGAATATTCTTTACTGATTTGATTGTCTAATATGATATTTTTCGAACCAAAACTTTTCAGCAAAAAATAGTATTTTTGGTTACACTCATAAAAAAGGATGAAACCCCCAAAAATGATACTCATTCTAAGAATTGTGCAAAAATCTGAACACTTTTATGTAGTTCATTCATACATCAAAATTATTATATAGATACTATCATTTACATTTTGTACATTTCAAGAAACAGTGTTCAAGTGCTGCCCCTCGAACATATAAGTGTTGCCGCTTGTTGGCTTTCAATGCAATTATTCTGGTTAAATATCTTTTCCCCGTTTTAACTGTAATTACAAAAGTTTAATTGAGTTTTCTCTCATCTTTGTTGCTGCTGCCACCGCCGCCGCTGTCTCTTTCTCGAGTTTGAGGTTCGGTTGGTTACTCTTACCACCTATCTCTTCATTTTTATCGCTTCCTTCGTCCTTTCGCCATTAGTGTCGGGGTATTCTTTACTCCTTTGTCACCGCCACATGCTATCTCTAGGAAGCATTAACAAAATAAAATGAACGCAACACATCTTCACAGGCGCCTTGGGCTTAATGTGGCCTTCCTCTCTCGTGTTTAATGTTTGCATTAAATTCGTCTTCATCTGCCGGCTGTCATTGTATTGTGTGTTGGTTTAAATCAAGAGGCTGGAAAAGCGTTTGTATGTGTCACCAATGATTTGGCCCCGTGGATGTTGGCAACACAAACACATTAACACTAACGCCAGTAGAGCAAAGAGTTAAATGAGATATCATTGGCCAGTTGGTCGAATGCGAAAATACCCTTTCAAGTTAAGGTCTCTGCAGATAAACGGCGTTGTAAATTGTAAGTTGTAGAATTGGTAGGCACTTCGGTTGATTATAATGAAATTCAAAATGTTGATCACTGATCAATTTAATTCCTAGTCTCCTAACTGATGTCTTTGGCATCAAATTACTTAAGAGAACAACTTTCCGCTTACAATAACTAGTATTATCGATTCATTTGAACTAATTTATCTGTATATCTCCATTTGTGTTTTAGACTATAGCTATTAGATGCTTATACACTTAGTGTGTTATCACATCTGCTATGATGAACTAAGTGCACCATCACCTACAATCCTTTATACAAAAGGATGTTGAAACAAAACGTGTCTGCTGCAATGTAATTATTTCAACCAACTGTTGTTGCCGTTTGCAGGCGACCACAGCCGCCACAGTGCGACATTCAGACAGCCAGACAATCAGTCAGCCAAGTTGGACAATTCAGCCAGCCACAATTTTATTAAAAGTGCTGTCGTTAGCTGAAAAGTCCGACACAAGCATACACACAAAAAAAATCTCCTGGGGCTAGATTTCCTCTTTCCTTTTCGGCACCCCTGCTATTTATTGTTGTTACTGCTACTGCTGCTGCAAATTCTGAGGTTTTTCTCTCTGTTCTCTTCTTAATTTTTGTTTTTTTTTTGTTCATTTCTTAATCCATTTGGTGGTAAAATCCTATAGAGTCTCGTATAACTTTTTCTTACCAATGTATTTTACGTGACGTTTGAGAGGGGTCTTTAGAGTGTTGACAATATCTTCTTTATTACGGTGTTACGGTGTTCCTATCACTGTTGTTGTTGTTTGTTGATGACGATGGCGTTGCAGTTGTTTATGCGAATGGGTCGGTATTGTATGGCATTGCAGATCAGCCAAAGCAGCCACCGATGGTATTGACAGTAAATAAGATTTGTTAGGACGGTTTATGTTAATTACTGTCAGAAGCTGGATTTTCGTATTTACAACTTTTTTTTGTGGTTGGTTGGCTAACATCAACGAGTACTCTACGAAAGATTGGAAAGGATATTGATGAATACAAGCGGTTGACGCCTTTAGAGGAATCAATGAAATTGACAGATATATGTGAAATATAACTAGTTAAGATTAGACAAGCTTCGATTTATTGATGGGCGTCCAACATCGTATATAAATTAAATATTTCAAAAAATAAATACAGTGATATTTATAATTTGACTTATTTGTCAAAAAATTAACGTGACGGAAAGGTTAGACATGTCAATTTCCATAAAATCAGATATCAGTGATAGCGATTGTCAGTAAATAAAAATATGTAGGCTACTTTTAAAAATTTGCTAAGTCGAGACGTCATACAAGCAGTGGGAACGGTACATTACATTCAAAGTTAAAAAAGTAAATCTGAAGCACTATAACAGCATTTTTTCTACTCTTCTTCGATTTGTGGGCGTGGTAATGGAACTGAAAACAACTACATATATTAGATGTTCTTAAGCATATATCGTCTGTACACAGAAAAAAACGCATTGTAAATTTTATTTTAAAATTCTTATTTTTTGCTGAAAAAGTACTTAAAAATTGAAGTACGAATAGTGTATTCTTAAATCAAGTAAAAAACGGGTTATTTAAGCGTAGAAATTATTAAAATAAGAACGAAATTCTCCAATTAAGTTTGTACGAACTTAATAACAGAGTTTTAAGTACGAACTTCTCAACTATGAAGTAAAAAATTCTAGAATTAATATCAAGTAATATCTGACTCAAAGTAAAAACAAAAAATCTTACATAAATCTCTGAGAAAAAATGTTTGGGAAAGAAATAATATAAACTCTCTTAGCTTAATGTTTTCTCCCCACTATTAATTCGTAATCTAAATTTAAGTTTAAAATTCTTAGTTTTTGGGGAAATCTTACTTGAATTGAAGCGTATAAATTTTCCAATTAAATATGAAAATCCTAAGACCTTGTGCGAATCAAGTTTGATCTCCGTAGATGCCATTTTCGCACCAGTGTGTTTTGACTTCTCGATAATTTCGTGGAGATTACAACACTTAAGGTTTGTAATGATAGTAAAAGAGCAAAGCAAAAGGGTACTGATTAGAAAGTCTGACAACTATCTAATTAGCTATTCGCATATTATTGAATAAAAATCAAGTCCTAGCAGACATAATGTCATCTATATTCAAGAATTCAAACCCCAGCTGGCTTAATGTCATCTATATTCAAGAATTCTGTACTTAACATTCAAGCCCAAGTAGGCTTAATGCCATCTATATTCAAGAATTCTATACTCAAAAATCAAGCCCCATCAGGCTTAATGTCGCCTATTATTTAAAATTTTATACTTAACAATCAAGCGCCACAAGGCTTAATAACATCTAAAAATAAGAATTCCAGACTTTTGACACCGCCTGGGAATTATTTAAGTACAGAATACTTGATTTTTTTAGTGTATCCTGCAAAACGGTCTTCAGTTCACGTTTTTGTAAAAGACAGGCAGACGGACATGGCTCAAACGACTTAAAATGTCATGAATCAAATTTGGTTCAAAGAAACATAGGGTCCAAAGTGACTCCTTCTATGTGTTACACTTTTGGGTCGTATCAAATAATATATATCCTTCTCCCCGTAGGGTGAGGATGTAAAAATGGTGTAAACAATTTATAGTAATTCATCAATTGAAAACGGCTGGCCGATTTTGCTTAATCTTTTTTTCAATTATTCGTAATTGCCAGCTGAAGGTTTTACAGAAGAAAATTTTAGAATTTTATGTGCAATTGTTACGGAATGGCTTATCGAATGGAAAACTAGAAAATTCTTGTCGACAATATTTTGTAGTTCACAACAAAATTTGATGATTTTCAACGATTTTAAGGTGGCAAATGCGATGTGAAGCTTTGAAAATTTCGGATAACTATGAAAATCAATAAGATTATAGATGTTTTGCGTAAATTTGGTTGGAGAAATCAATGCCACAACCTGACAGATGGCAATATAGGCTATGCCGGAACGGCCGTGGCATATTGGTTAGAACACGCGACTACCATGCGGGAGATCACAGGTTTAACTCCGCGACATAATTTTCATCTGTAGTTAGGATCGATCATAATCATATTGCGGAATCAGAATCAACCAAAATAGTACAACAATAAGCGAGTTTCCGTCAAAAAACTTATAACAATATGATTTAACCGACGATCACTGAGATCAAATTCAAAGGAGAGGATGTCCATATCTAACGAACTACGATTATTCTTATTCATTATCCATTCCAATTCCCCGTTCGATTGACTTTTTCGATGACAATCAATAAATCGCAAGGCTAATCGTTGAAGGTCTGTGTGATTATTCTCGAATTTAAGTGTTTTTCGCACGGTCAGCTGTACTGATTTCAATTCCATTCAAATGATTCACATTGAAATTTAACCTATCTGTGTTTATGTGAAGGCGTTAAATTGGGGCGAAACGAAGTTCGTCGGGTCCGCTAGTAATAATAAACAGGGTGGAGCGCAGTATTTTGCTTATTTTGGAATGAAATAAAAAAAGTATGAACTTTGGAAAAATTATTTTTAAATTTTAATTATATTGAACAGAAGGGGAATTTTTAAAATTCCAGATTGTAAATAGTGTATCTGGCAAATGTGGACCTTTGCTATCCACACACTGCTGCATAAGTTTTCTGAAGTTTTCCTAAAATCTAACAAGCATGTCGATATGGCGCACCACACAGTGACGCGATCCGAATGCAGAGGTCTCTTGTGAAGTCCTCTGGGGTTTGTTTCACTCCAGTACCGCATATTTTATTTCACTCAGGTGAAAATGTGCCTCATCAGAACTAAAATTTCGGTACTTGTTAATGCATATTAAGGCTAGTCAATGAAAATAATTGAAAGTATATTTTTTTAAGATTTTTTTCCTGATAAGTCAAAACGAAATAAAATGTAGAAAGCTGATTTTGTCTTCAATGATTTTATATCAATATTCCCATTGTACGAATTGGAGAAAATCATAAACAATTTTTTCAAATCGGATATCCTTCAATAATTAAAAGTCCTTTAAACAGGAAAAGAAACCTACAGATGAAAAAGTTCTTATGCAGTTTTAATATACATGGTGGCAACTATCACTGCATATGGTTAATGGGTATGAAAAGAGTTGCATTTTGCAAATATAGTGTAATATTTATTAGGTTTTTTATTCCAATTTACTTTTTTTCTTTTCATATTAAACGTTTTTAATAGTTACCACTTAAGTTTTATTTTTTCACTAATCTATGTAAACATGAAAAAAATTGGTTCCATGTAATCTATATATATATAAAAATGGTGGCAAAAATGTATAGTAATTCATCAATTTAGAACGGCTGCGCCGATTTTGCTAAAACTTTTTTTCAGTTGTTCGTAATTGCCAGGAGAAGGTTTATGTAAAAGAAAATTTTGGGGAAATCTTCCGGAAAAGTCGGAAAATTGGAAAAATCGAAAATTGCCTTTTCGTATAGAATTTTGTGCGCAATTTTTGCAGAATGGCTTTTTAAATAGAAAAATAGAAAACTTTTGTTAAAAAATTCGGAAAATTCCAGAAAAATTAAAAAAATGGGAAAAATTTTTTCGACGAAATTTTGCGTTTTATGGAATGAATTAATAAATTTGGAAGGTGTAACTGTGAATATTTTCGGATAATTATTCCAAAATGACTTTTCGAATTGAAAAAAAAAAGAAAAATTCTTGGTGAAAAATTCGGAAAATTCCGGAAAAACTTGGTTTTTTCTAGAAAATTTTGCATTGCATCGTATGATTTGATAAAAATTATTTTAAAAAATTTCGGATTATAGAAAAATTCTTGGTGGAAAACTCGGAAAAACTGTAAAAAGTTGGATTTTGCGATACAATTTTGCATTGTATCGCTTGATTTAATGATTTCAGTCAATGTAAAGGTGGAAAATTCGTTATGATGCTTGAAAAATTTCGGATTATTGTGAAATCTATATATATAACCAGTACAGAAATTTCAGTCAGGTAAACTGACTGATAAATACCATCACCCAATATAAGATATTTTTTAAGTCTTGAGTTATTGAAATTAATAGATTTTTAAAATAAAATTACTTATGTATTATTTTTTGTCTGCATGTAGAGCAACTGACCAAATTTGATTATCCCCCCAGGTGCCGGCTTAGAAGTTATAGGAGAAATATTAATTTTCCAAACAAAGTCATTTTGTATGGGAGGTACCAGAAGGAGTTATCCGATATAGTCCATATTCATTTCTGATTAAAATCTTCATAACCGTACACCTTACGCAAAATTTTAATGAATTCAGTGTACTTACAAAAAAGATATGTATGTGAGACTATGGGGGTGGGTTCGGTTATTTGTATGGGAGGTATCAACAGGGTTGTATCAATTAGTTAGGTTTTCTGAGATTTTGTCTTCTATCAGAAGATAAATTTACCGACCAAGTGTCCGTTTGGAAGTTATGGGAGAAATATTAATTTTCCAAAAATAGGTAATTTTGTATGGGAGGTACCACAAGGCATAAACCGATATAGTCGATGTTAATTCCTTAGTCTAATTTTCATAAGCGAACATCATACGCAAAATTTTAGTGAATTCACTTTACTTACAAAAAAGATATGTATGTGACACTATGGGGGTGGGTGCGGTCATTTGTATGGGAGGTACCAGAAGGGGTGTGTCAAATAGTTAGGCTCTCTGAGGTTTTGCCTCCTATCACGACAAAAATGTATCGACGTATATTCATTACCCCCCAAGTGTCCGTTGGGAAGTTATGGGAGAAATATTATATTTCCAAAAATAGGTAATTTTGTATGGGAGGTACCAGAAGGCGAGCACCGATATAGTCCATATTCATTCCTAATTCAACTTTTCATAAGCGAACATCACACGCAACATTTTAGTGAATTCAGTTTACTAACAAAAAAGATAAGTATGTAAAAGTAAGAGGGTCAATTCGGTCATTTGTATGGGAGGTACCAGAATGGGTGGGGCAAAGGTTTCGGTTTTCTTGGGGTTTGTCTACTTTTGCAAGATAAATAAACTGACCAAATTCAAACATCCTCCGGTTGTCCGGTTGGAAGTTATGGAAGAAATACTAATTTTACAAAAATAGGTAATTTTGTATGGTAGGTACCAGAAGGGGTGGGGCTATTCAGCCCATTTACAATCCCATAAGTTCTTTTTGAAAAATATTAATACTGGCAAATTTTCATACCGATCCGTTTAGGATTACTCGAGTTATCCTGCTGACCAGCCAGCCAGCCAGCCAGCCAGACAGACGGACATAGCTCAATCGTCTTAAAAAGTCCTGAAACGAATTTGGTCTTAAGATACTTGAGGTCTAACTCGTCTCCTTTAATACGTTACACTTTTTATACCATCACCCTTAGGGATGAGGGTATATATCATTTGATACGAAAAAAAGTGTAACGCATTAAAGGAGACGAGTTAGACCCCAAGTATCTTAAGACCAAATTCGTTTCAGAACTTTTTAAGAAGAATGAGCTATGTCCGTCTGTCTGGCTGGATGGCTGGTCAGCAGGATATCTCGAGTAAACCTTAACGGATCGGTATGAAAATTTACCAGTATCTATATTTTTAAAAACGAACTTATGGGATTGAAAATGGGCTAAATAGCCCCACCCCTTCTGGTACCTCCCATACAAAATTACCTATTTTTGGAAAATTAATATTTCTTCCATAACTTCCAAACGGACAACCGGAGGATGTTTGAATTTGGTCAGTTTATTTACCTTGCAAAAGTAGACAAACTCTAAGAAAACCGAAACCTTTGCCCCACCCATTCTGGTACCTCCCATACAAATGATCGAATTGACCCTTATAGTTTTACATACATATCTTTTTTGCAAGTAAACTGAGATCACTCAAATTTTGCGTATGATGTTTACTTAGAAATATTAGACTCAGGTATGAATATGGACTTTTTCGGTTCACGCCTTCTGGTACCTCCCATACAAAATGACCCATTTTTGGAAATTATATATTTCTCCAATAACTTCAAACACTCACTTGGGGGGTTATGGACATTGGTCGATAAATTAATGTTGTGATAGGAGGCGAAACCTCAGAGAGCCTAACTATTTGACACACCCCTTCTGGTACCTCCCATACAAATGACCGAATTGACCCTTATAGATTTACATACATATCTTTTTTGTAAGTAAACTGAGATCACTCAAATTTTGCGTATGATGTTTGCTTAAGAAAATTAGACTCAGGTATGAATATGGACTATATCAGTTCACGCCTTCTGGTACCTCCCATACAAAATTACCTATTTTTCGAAAATTAATATTTCTCCTATAACTTCCAAACGGACTCTTGGGGGGTAATTAAAATTGGTCGATTAATTTATGTTATTATAGTTGGCAAAACCCTAGAAAACCTAACTATTTGACGCACCCCTTCTGGTACCTCCCATACAAATGACCGAACTCACCCCCATAGTATTACAAACATATCTTTTTTCTAAGTACACTGAATTCAGTCAAATTATGAGTAATTTGTACGCTTATGAATATATGAATCAGGAGTGAATATGGACTATATCGGGTAACCCCTTCTGGTACCTCCCATACAAAATTACCTATTTGTGGAAAATTAAAAATTCACCCATAACTTCCAAACGGACATTTGAGGGGTAATGAAAATTAGTCGGTTAATTTATATTGTGATAGGAGGCGAAACCTCAGAAAAGCTAACTATTTGACACACCCCTTCTGGTACCTCCCACACAATGGAGCGAACTCACTCCTATAGTCTTACATACATATCTTTTTGTAAGTGCACTGAATTCAGTCAAATTATTCGTAAGTTGTACGTATGAAAATTTTGTACCCCCTATCAAAATTATTTTTTTTTTGAAAAATTAATATTTCTCACATAAATTCCAAACCGGCACCTATACCCCCCACACAAATAAGTAAAGTTTTGTACGATTTTGCACCACAAGCAGGGGAAAAAATATACATAAGTAATTTTATTTTAATTAAAAATCTATTCATTTCAATAACTCAAGACTTCAACAATATCTTATATTGGGTGATGGTATTTATCAGTCAGTTTACCTGACTGAAATTTCTGTACTGGTTTTCGTATCAAATGATATATACCCTCATCCCTAGGGGTGATGGTATAAAAATGGTGGCAAATATGTATAGTAATTCATCAATTGAGAACGGCTGGACCGATGAAATTTTTTTTCAGTTATTCGTAATTGTCAGGAGAAGGTTTATGTAAAAGAAAATTTTGGGAAAATCCTCCGGAAAAGCCGGAAAATTGGAAAAACCGAAAATTGCTTTTTTTGTATGGAATTTTGTGTAAAATTGTTACAGAATGGTTGAAAAATGCGGAAAATTCCGGAAAACTTCAAAAAGTTTAAATTTGTTTTTTCGACGAAATTCTGCATTTGATTTGGACGATGGAACTGTGAAAAATTTCGGATAATTATTCCAAAATGTCTTTTCGAATGGAAAAATAGAAAAATTTTGGTGGAAAACTCAGAAAATTCCAGAAAAACTTGGATATTTATTACAAAATTTTGCACGTATCGCTTGATTTAATGATTTCTGTCGACGTAAAGGTGGAAAATTCGTTATGATGCTTGGAAAATTTGGGATTATTATGTTAAAAGATTAAACAAGAAATGACCGAACAACTTCAAAATCTTCTGCATGAGAATAAAGCATTGGTTCGATTGTTCAAAACTGCATTGAATACGAAGCATTCCGACGACCACAAAATCATTATCAGAGCAGACAAAAGACCCTCCGGTTGCCATGCAGGACAATTCAATGCTTCCACTATAAATGAAGTCGCAGTGCTGATTGTTGGGAAGAATGTGGAATTACGCGATATTGTTCTCAATCGTCGGGATGGTAGACAACTGAGGTGTCGTGGAGAGGATAGCTATCACCTCAATTTAAAAATGGTCAATAGAACTTCACTTCTTTTTTATTCTCCATTTAAGTCCGAATTTCTATCTTGAAATTAAGTTCAGATCGAAGACATGTGCGTGTTCATGTGCGGCAGTCTTCTGTCAAAATTGGAATACCAGCGTCAAATCGTTCGATGCACGATGTATTCAATCGCAAATTGCAACGATATCAAGCATTGATTGAGCTGATCTGACTGAAAGAGTCCGAAAAAATGTGCCGCCATTGAATGCCGAGCAAACGAACGTAAACGATTCGCTGTTAGAGGTTGTTGTCAATGAAACAGAAGGCATTTACTTTCTCGATGCTCCCCCAGGCAAGACATTCGTCATTTCTTTGATTCTGGCAACATTTGGTCAAGATCGCAAATTCCTTTAGCTGTTTATCCGCTGTTATTTCTGCCACATTGTTGAAATGCGGTCGACTGCACTTTCCGCTTTAAAGCTGCTGATGAATCTTCCCACGGTTGACAAGCCATCGTGCAGCGAAATTGTTGCGAGAATGCAAAATCATCATTTGGGATGAATGCACGATGGCACAAAAACGAGTTTTGGAGGCAGTTGACCAAACGATTAAGGATTTGCGAGGTAATTCGAGATGATTTGGTGTGGTTATGGTATTTTCGTCAAACGCTTCCCGTCATCCCAAAATCTACTGCTGCTCATGAAATTAACGCATGCCTGAAATCGTCATCTGGCCGTGGCATAGTGGTTAGAACACGCGACTACCATGTGGGAGATCACAGGTTCAACTCCTGGCTCCAGTCATCTTAAAAAGAAAAAAAATACATTTTTCTTTCATTGTCGGCTCCCCTCGAATGTTGTTGACAGCAACTTCGCAGTATTAAGTGTCTAGTCAATCGGTGTGTCTAGTAAGAGCTTCTCAAACAGTGACGTTCGCATTCGTCGATAAACAAGTAGGTGCCGTTAGTTGTGAATCTAAAAATAGAAAGCGTGTTAATTCACAACAACGCGAGAAGCTATCCCATACCTCATTCATGGGGTGCAAAGGGAAATTAAGATTTTTTTTTTAGAAATCGTCATCTTTGGGTTACTGAATTTTCAAGACAGCTACTGGCACTTGGTAATGGCCAAATTTCTGTTGATGTTTCAACTGGATCGACGACATTCCCGGCAAATTTTTCCGAGTTTACATCGTCGAAGGAGGAACTTACCAAAGTTTTCCCCGGCATTGCAAAAAATTATAAAAATTTAGATTGGATAAGTGAACGGGCCATACTAGCAGTGAAGAATAAGGTCGTCGATAGCTTGCCGCATAATTTACAGCTGAAGGTGGTATCGATCATAAGCATGTTGCGGAATCTGAATCATCTTAAATTGTGCAACGGTAGTCGGTCAAGAAACTGGTCCTAAATATGATTAAAGCGACGTTCATCAGGGGCAAATTCCAAGGAGAGGAAATCATTATCCCACGAATTCCTATTATTCTAACCGATCTTCCTTTTCAAATTCAAGCGAATTCAACTCCCCATTCTATTGGCTTTAGCGATGACAATCAATTAATCGCAAAACCTATCAATGAAAGTTTGTGGGATCAATCTCGAATTTCCCTGCTTTTCACAAGATCAGCCCGTACGTTGTCTGTCCGCGTATTGGCAAACCGTCTTAATTGTTTGTTTTTACGCCGGAAAACAAATCGACAAAACATTGTTAATCAGATCGCTCTTCACCGCTCTTCACTAATTTCGATTAAATTCAAATAAATCACATTAAAACTTGAACTAACTGTGTTTTACTATACCCCTGTAGCTTATATGAATTCGTTACCTTAAGCTACGCACAGACGGTTGCCAGATCTTACAATATTGCCCGAAAATTTTGCAGAAAATGTCCTGCAACCGTGTGCACTTTTGTATGGCAACGTTTGCAGAAAAATCATTGTAAAACAACAATATTGCCAGACATCCGATAATCGTCTGAACCGCAAAATGTTGCCAGCTTCAAATTTTTGTAAGATAATTGCAAACACATTTAATTTGCAGATGTGCGAAGTTTATGCATCTGCAAATTTCACCATTTGCAGAGATTAATTATATGGCAACACTGTCCATGTCAGTACATTAGCAGATTTGACAAAATTGCTATTTCTGGCAACAGTCTGTGCTTAGCTTTAGGAGCGAGGCGAAGTTGGCCGGGTCCGAAGTTGTATGGGCCAAACGACAAGATTTAGAATTTTAATAAGGTAATATGTTGTTATTTATTTATTTATATATGTTGTTATTTGGAACCGGCCGTGGCATAGTGGTTAGAACACGTGACTACCATGCGGGAGATCGCAGGTTCAAACCTGGCTCCAGTCATCTTAAAAGAAAAAAATAAATAAAATTTTCTTTCATTGGCGGCTCCCCTCGAATGTTGTTGACCGCAACTCGGCAGTATTAAGCGTCGATTCAATCGTCGTGTCTAGTAAGAGGTTCTCAAACAGTGACGTTCGCATTCGTCGATAAACAAGTAGGTGCCGTTAGTTGTAAATCTAAAAATAGAAAGCGTGTCAATTCACAACAACGCGAGAAGCTATCCCATACCTCATTCATGGGGTGCAAAGGGAAATTATGTTTAAGTTGTTATTTTAGAAGGGTAATATTGTACTATGATGATCTCTTTATTATTTTTCATATTTTTACCTTATGATCTATGAAGATCTTAGAAACGCTTTTGAAACAGCATATTGCACCCTAACACTTTAAAAAAAAAATATGTACAAAATACATTGCCTGTGTTGAATTAGTTTTAACGTGTTATGTAATCAGTCAGTCACCCAACGGGTGGTCTGTTTCAACTGAAATAATTTTCTCACTACTGCTGTTATGTCAATTACATTGATGGTAGCGCTTCGTAATGTTCGTCTAAATTCATTGTAATTAATTTTGTTCCATCAATGTTGTTGTTTAACACTCACCCTTTTTTTTTTTTGTTGCCACAGCCTGTATTGTGGTTATTTGTTGTTTAATGTTGTTTGGTATCTTATCTTTTACTTTTCTTATGCCATTCCGGTCGCAATTCTCTCCTCTAGATGATGACAAACAAGAAATTGCGCTTGATTGAATTTCAATTAAAATGCAAATGATTTGCTTAATTGCTTTATAACCACTTTTATACTATCCCAATCATTTGCTGGCCAACCAATAGGAAATCGAAGACAATTGACACCAAATGACTGTAAACGAAAGAGTTAGCAAGTGGTGGAAGTAAAGGGGGAAGGGGGTAATATAATAAAATCTTAAAGAACATTTTCTAAAAGTTAATGTTTTGGAGGAAGGTAAAAGAACCAGTAATCAATGCGTAACTTTTTTTTTGTGAAAATACGGTTTATCCATTTCCCACTGGGTTGTTGTATTTTTTATACATTTACGATATTTACTTCATATTTACCCTGACCTTAAGCGTACAACAGCTGTTATGATTTCAATCCTAAGGTGTATTAATTGCTCTGAAGCATCTTGTTCATCCAAAGATTTAATTACATTTCTCAGAGGTGTAGATGTTGTCTGGACGAACATCTCAAAGTTAAATTAAGTACTGGTTAGTTGAATTGGTATAAGATGTTGGATAAGGTATCAAAAAATAAATTACATACTTTCAGCATTTGAAGAAAATAATTTGAATCTAACATAAATCTAGCAAACATATATTTATATTTATCGGACTTTTATTAGTACATATCGTACTCTAGTCTCAAAGTACGATATGCAATTTATTTTGTGTTTACCATGCCACTAATGACAGTCACTGTTAATAGCTGTGGAACATATACTGTAACAATTCAATATAAAAATTAAAAATATCAGTTTAGAAATAGAACTAATGGGTAGAATTTTTAGTAATTATAGCTATTTCTATAAGTTCCTATCGTATCAGTATCATTAATATCAATATAATTAAACGCTCTACCAAATTATTAATTGCTTTACAAATATGTATCCCAAAATTTAATAAGCCTCATTAGAACATTTATTACACTATGACACAATTTGAGGGTCATTGTCTCGGGGGTGAACCAAACCAATATCAAACGATAGCATTTGACCTCAGTAACAAAACCCTAAACTAAATTTTGCTCCACTACGTCACAAATTTTTTTTACAGTGGTTTAAGTTTGAATATTTTGGTCAAAAGTCGATTCAAAGAATAAGAAAAAACATCTATAAAAGTACATTTTGGGTATTTCATGTTTTATGTTTCATGTTTCCTCGGAACATTTTAACCCTCTAGCTACCACCCATATGGGATATTTTTGGCCCAAATTTGAAAAGACAAATAACCTCAACGAGTCAAAGGAAATAAAATAAAATTAAAATTAAATATTAAGAAAGCTACTTTTAAGCAAAGAGTGCAACAAGCTTTTTCGGGAGTGAACCAACCTAATATCAATCGGTAGCATTTGGCCTCAGTTACAAAACCCTAAACTCCATTTTGCTCGACTACGTCACAAATTTTTTTTACAGTGGTTTGAAGGTTGATTTTTTTTTGGTCAAAAGTCGAATCAAGGAATTGGAATAATCATGTGTAAAAATACATTTGGGATAGTTCATGACTTCGGAGATATACATTAAAATTTTCAGGGGAATATTTCATCAGAACATTTGAACCCTCTTGCTCCCACCCGTATGGGACATCTTAGGATGAATTTTAAAAAACAGCTTAAAAGTCAAATTTCTTAAAATGTTATGCATGGGTGGCAGATAGAGGGTTAAAATATTCCGAGGATATATTCCCTGGAAATTTTAATGTAGGTCTCTGAAGACATGAACTTTTTACACTTGATTTTTCATTTTCTTTTATTTAACTTTTGACCAAAAAAAATCAAACTTTAAACCACTGTCAACAAAAATTGTAACGTAGAGGAGCAAAATGGAGATTAGGGTTTTGTAACTGAGGTTAAATGCTATTATTTGATATTGGTTTGGTTCACTCCAGAAAAAGTGTGCTGCACTGTTTGCTCAAAAATAGATTTTTTAACGTTCCATAAACATTTCATTTTGATTTTATTTTGAAACCTTTGACTCATAGAAGCTATTTGTCTTCGGTGACTCTTAGTGAAATTTTCCGGAGAATATTTCTATCGAAGATTATAAGCCTTGACCGCCGTTCAAAGTTGACTTTTAAACAGTTTTTCAAAATTGGGCCAAAATATCCCATACGGGTGGGAGCTTGAGGGTTAAAATTTTCCGAGGAAATATTCCCCTGATTGTTTTAGCATAATTCTCTGAAGACAAGAAATACCCTTAAAGTATTTTTATAGATGATTTTGCATATTCTTTGAATCGACTTTTGACCAAAAAAATCAAACTTCAAACCACTGTAAAAAAAAGTTTGTGACGTAGTGGAGCAAAATTTAGTTAAGGGTTTGGTTACTGGGGTCAAATGTAATCTTTTTATATTAGTTTGGTTCACCCCCGAAAAAGTGTGTTGCACTGTGTTATTCATTAAATAGCAAACAAAAATGTTATTTTCTCAAGTACTTCTTTTCTAAGCTAAAAAAAATCAAGAAACCCCCAAAAAATATCTACTGTAAATCACATTTAAAATAATGTGAATCTCATTTAATGCTACCCGTCAAATACTTAACCAAACAAAATATAGGATTTCATTCCTTTGATACACCCAAAAAAAGGACAAGAAATATGAAATTTTCAATTAAAAATTACTTTTGCAAAAAATAAGTAAACAAAGTAAACGCAAAACAAATTACCCCACAAAGCTCGCAGCAATGATAAGATAGAAAAAGATGTTAACAAAAGTTTCATTGATAAAATTATATTTAATCTTTTGTTAATAAGCAACAACAATAAAAGTAAAAGCAGCGATAAAGGTCACCGCAACAAAAACACGCAAAGGCAGCCAGAAAGCATTTAAAAGGACCTCGACACCATCACTGCCGGCAACAACAACAAGAACTAAAATACAATGACACACTATAAACATCAAAGGGAAAACTCATCAACAAATTAACAGAGAGTTTCTTAAAAAATCGTTTTTAAACACGAATTCGAATGTAGAAGATGAGCGTGGACAGCAAAGCTTGCCTTTAACTTAATTACAACAGAGTAACCGCAATATCCGATTTTTCACCAAAAAGTGATAACTATACACACACACACACACATGTATTCTGCTAAAACATACAATCATACATACAGGATGCCACACAACTTTAGTCATCCCACCCACGACAAATGCGAGGGCTACATCGAAAGTTTGTATGTCTCCTATTTTATATTATGAGTGAGATCAATTTTATATATCCAAATTGCATTATTAAAAAACTTAATTTCCCTTTACACCCCATGAATGAGGTATGGGATAGCCTCTCGCGTTGTTGTGAATTAACACGCTTTCTATTTTTATATTCACAACTAACGGCATCTACTTGTTTATCGACGAATGCAAACGTTACTGTTTGAGAAGCCCTACTAGACACGCCGATTGACTCAACACTAATACTGCGAAGTTGCTGTCGACAACATTCGAGGGGAGCCGACAATGAAAGAAATCTTTTTTTTCTTTTTTAAAGATGACTGGAGCCAGGAATTGAACCTAGCGTAGCGTTTTTTACTAGCGTTTTTTACTAACCCAGCAAAATATTTTGTTGCAAAGAAACAATTTTAGAATAGCTTTTACTGATAAGTAACTAAAGGGAGTCCCAACAAAAACGCAATTTTTAAATCTGGCAACATTCGAAGTGTCATTGTTTGACATTTGAACAATTGCTATTGTTTGCTAGTAGAAGGTACGAGGTTAGTAAAAATGGAGCGCTACTCGAATGAACAACACATTCTCATTGTGAAATTGTTTTACCAAAATGGTGAAAGTTTTGCGGCTACAGTTCGCAAATTGCGATCAATTTGGGGTCACAATAATGCTCTAAAAGAGTCAACTGTAAAGAGATTAATGGATAAATTTGTCGAAACTGGGTCTGTTAGTGATGTAAAGACAACATCGCGCCATCGACCAGGTCGATCGACCGAAAATGTCGCAGCTGTACGTGATGATGTCGCTCAAACTCCATCCACCTAAATTCGACACCGAGCTCAGCAAATTGGTGTCTCCAAATCCACTATGCAGCGGATTTTGACGAAAGATTTGCATCTTCATGCATACAAAGTTCAATTGACTCAGGAACTGAAGCCAGCTGACCATGGACAGCGAAGGGAGTTCGTTAATTGGGTATTGGAGAGACAACATGAAAATGCTGATTTTGCCGCTAAAATCATCTTCAGTGACGAGGCCCATTTCCATCTTGATGGCTTCGTCAATAGGCAGAATTGTTGCATTTGGGGTTTACGCGATGGTTTACGCGAATAAGCCGACGACGACTCAAGACTTAAAAGAGGAAATTGGACGCTGCATTAATGAAATACCGCAGCATTTATGCGAAACGGTCATTGGAAATTTCATTAAAAGACCGCGTGCATGCCAGCAAAGCCGCGGCGGCCATCTGCACGATATATTGTTCCATACTTTACGATATAATAAAGTTTCACAATTTTTTTTAAATATCTTTGTTTTATTTAAAATTTAAAAATTGCGCTCTTGTTGTGACACTCTTTAGTTCCACTTTCGGTTGCACAATATACTATTTTTGTTTGAAATTGTCCCAAAACCAACATTTTCTTCCAACATGTTAACTTCTACTTTTGAGTTTTTCTTAATAAATACCCTCTAAAAAAAAACTTTTTCGAATACCATCGGTTTAACAAGCTTTTACAATGATTCGATGGATGTAAAGTTTCATTAAAGAACAAAAATAATCTTGTTTTTATGTAATATCTAGACAAACTATGGGGGAATGGGACTTTGCCCAGAGGCTGAAAGTTACTGATTGTCACTCACTTGGGAGCGACCAGAATCGATTCCTTTGCGGCACTGTCCAAGCAGCTAACTACTTCCGGTCTTAGACCAAGTATTCCCTGGGCAATGACTTTAAAGCAACCGCTTAGAAGTTAGCTAGAGTTAGAAGGCGAAACGTTGGGTAACCTAATCGGCATGCTACCACCGATGCGTCTTAGGAATTAGGTAACAGAAGTTACTGAAGCTCAACACAGGCTCTCCTAGTGGCTTTGGCAGCCCCAAGAAACTAGGATCGGGAGCGGTGGCCTAATAAGCCACTCTCCTTAAACAAAATTTATTATGAAAACACGGAGAATAAATAAAACAAGAACCCCCCCAAATGTTGACGACCCCCGCAAACGATATAAGGACCATGATTTAAGGATATGCACCTGGAATGTCCGAACTCTTTACAGAGATGGTGCCTCTATCCAACTGGCGGATGTCCTCGACAAATACAAGGCTGACATCACCGCCATACAGGAAATGAG
Organism: Muscina levida; assembly: GCA_964034835.1. NCBI lineage: Eukaryota > Metazoa > Arthropoda > Insecta > Diptera > Muscidae > Muscina > Muscina levida. The sequence goes on from OZ035882.1 coordinate 84,121,107, forward strand.
ATGGACGGGACAGGGATGCACACGACGAAAGAACTGTGACATCTTTTACAGCTGCCATGCAGAAAGACACGAATTTGGATGTGGTTTCATAGTCGGCAAGAGACTTCGACACCTGGTCTCGCGGTTTAACCCTGTAAGTGACCGAATAGCCACCATTCGCATCCGGGCGAAATATTTTTACGTCACGCTGATTTGTGTACACGCCCCGACGGAAGATAAAGACGATGAGATTAAAGATGCATTTTACGAGCGCCTAGAGGAAACATACGACCGCTGCCCTGGCCACGACATTAAAATTGTTCTGGGAGACTTTAATGCAAAAATAGGAAGGGAAGATGTTCTTGGTCCATCGATCGGTAAATTCAGCCTGCATACCGACACGTCAGACAACGGGTTTAGGCTGGTTAGCTTCGCAGCGGGAAGGAACATGGTAGTTAGTGGAACCAGATTCCAGCACAAAGATATTCACAAGGCAACTTGGCTATCCCCCGATCAAAACACCAAAAATCAAATTGATCATGTGGTAATTGATGGCAGGCATGCATCTAGTGTCATGGACGTGCGTGTGATCCGTGGTGCTAATATTGGCTCGGATCATTACCTGGTTGCAGCCAAGGTTCGCACAAGATTGAGCAGAGCGAAAAACGCACGTAACCAAACACAAAGAAAGCTGGACATCGCGAAGCTGCAAACCCCAGAGATAGCTACTGCCTACTCCGACCAACTCTCCCAACTTTTACGACACAACGCCTCTACTTCTGACGTTCCCGATACACAGTGGCAGCATATTGCGCATTCCATGGCAACCGCCGCAACAACCGTGCTAGGATATGAAAAGCGGCGCTCAGACGAATCCTGGTACGATGAAGAATGTCGCATAGCGTCTGAGGAACAGGATGCTGCTTATATGGCAACGCTACAGCCAATTGTAACCCGTGCTGTTAGGGAACGGCATACGGAGAAAGTAAAACGGGCGAGACAGCTATTTAGGCGTTAAAAACGTCAGATGAAGGAACGGGAGAGCGAGGATATAGAGCGATACAGGGATAGAGGTGAGGCCCGAAAATTTTACCAGAAAGTAAGAGCAAATGGATACGGTAATGGCCTCCCCACCTGTAAGGACAGTGATGGAAATCTGGTCACGGATACGCAGAGTGTGCTGCACATATGGAGAGAACACTTCCAGCAACTGCTGGTTCCAGAAGGCAGCGCACGTGAAGTTATCACGCCAATTGTCGACGACGGCTTAGATTGCCCACCACCAAGTCAAGCCGAGGTAAGAAGAGCAATATCGCGGCTGAAAAACAACAAAGCAGCCGGTGCCGACGGTCTGCCCGCAGAGCTCTTCAAGTCCGGTGGCGAGGAGTTGATAACGAGCATGCACCAGCTCCTGCGCACGGTTTGGCTTAAAATGTGCATGCCCGACGATTGGAATGTAAGCGTATTATGTCCTGTGCTGAAAAAAGGTGATCCAAGTGTGTGCTCCAACTACCGCGGGATCAGCCTTTTACCCATCGCATATAAGGTCCTGTCGAGTGTGCTATGTGAAAGACTAAAGCCAGTGTTATCCAACCTGATCGGACCTTATCAGTGTGGCTTTAGACCTGGAAAATCAACAACTGACCAGATTTTCACACTTCGGCAAATCCTGGAAAAGACTCAAGAGAAACAGATCGACACGTACCATCTTTTTGTCGACTATAAAGCTGCCTTCGACAGCCCGATACGGCAGAAATTACTTGAAGCCATGGCTGAGTTTGGTATTCCAGCGAAGCTGATACGTCTTTGCGGAATGACGCTGACTGACACGAAGTCTTCAGTGAAGATTGGCAAGGACCTTACGGAGCCATTCTATACCAGACGAGGCCTAAAACAAGGCGACGGCCTATCGTGCGATCTCTTCAACATTGTGATGGAGATGATAATGAGAAAAGCTGCAGTAAACACGAGTGGTACTATATTCAACAAAAGCCACATGCTACTCGCGTACGCTGATGACGTAGATATCATCGGTCGAAAACTGCGGGATGTGACTGCAGCATTCTTGGGTATTCAGAAGGAATTAGCGAAAATGGGCCTAACGGTGAATGAGGACAAAACGAAGTTATTAGTTTCAACGAACAAAGAATCTACTCGTTTGGGAAACTGCGTGAACGTTGACAACTATAATTTCGAGGTGGTATATAATTTTTCTACCCAGGCTCCGCCATCAACAAAGAAAATAATGTCAGCCTAGAAATCCGGAGAAGAATCCTGCTTGCAAATAAATGCTACTACGGACTAAGCAAGCGATTCAATGACAGAGCCCTCTCTCGACGAACAAAACTCCAGCTATACCAGATACTGGTTCTACCTGTCTTAATGTATGGCTCAGAATCCTGGGTTATGACACAAGCAGATGAATCGGTTCTGGCGGTATTCGAGAGAAAAATACTCCGTAAAATATATGGGCCCATCATCGTTAACGGAGAGTATCGGCGTCGTATGAATCATGAGCTGTACGAGCTGTACACTGACATTGACGTGGTCAAACGCATTAAGGTGCAACGGTTGCGTTGGCTAGGTCATGTTGTACGCATGGACGAAAATGCTCCAGCTCGAAAAGTCTTCGACAATGAACTCGATGGACGGCGCAGAAGAGGGCGACCAAAACTCCGTTGGAAAGACCAGGTTACTGAGAACCTTACAGAACTCGGTGTGACTAACTGGAGAAGAAGCGCAGAAGATCGAGGCGCTTATAATATTTTTCTACGTGCGGTATATAATCCACTGGGATTGCATAGAAGTACCAGTTAAGTAAGTAAGTAAGTAAGTAGACAAACTATAATGGTCAGGTCTAGTCTCAGCAAAACAAAAATAAGTTTTATTAATTTTCTGTTCTGTGGAATCTGTGTTGCAACATGTTGTACATAATCGGTTATATGGAACCAGAAACAGAGTAGAATATATCATACGCTACAACTTCTGAAAAAAATTTTCTGGGTAAACAATGTCATTCAAAAATTAGATTTATCTATCTTCTTTATATATAAAATTCTACTGTACGTTTGTTGTGACTGAACTCCTCCTAAACGGCTGGACCGATTTGCATAAAATTTTTGTATGCGTTTGGGTGGCGCCCCGGGTGGTTAAGATTTACAATTCGTTTCAATTGGACAAAGGGGCGTGGCACCGCCCATACAACTTGAAAATCAAAAGGGCTGTATCTCATGAACTATCAGAGGTATGAAGACGATATTTGGTATATATGTTGTTGGAGCCATATTAATTACAGCCAAGGTGGAAGTGGGCGGTACCACGCCCCCTTTTCAAAAATCGCTGTAACGGCTTTTCCAATAGACAGATTGATACGAAAATTTGACCATGTGGTGCTGTTGACCTGTAGATAGTCCCTGGCTATATTTGGTTGTGATTGGATAAAAAATCTCAATAACGGCTTTTATAATAGACTGATTTATTGGATAATTTTAGAAAGTGGTACTGATGACCTGTTGTTAGTCTCTGGCTGTACTTAGTTGTGCTTGGATAAAGGAGCGTGGCACCACCCATACAACTTGAAAGTTAAAAGGCTATATCTCATGTTGCAGTATGAATTACGGTAAGTGTAGAAGTAGGCTGTGTTAAAATAAGTAGTTATAACTGTCCACAGTATATTGCATTTCGCCCAGAGATATGAATAGTAAGGTGGGCCAATTTTTTTATTCCCAAAAATTACCAATAAAATTTGTGTCTAAAATCAATTCCTAGCTCGCGCTGGGAAGCAGGAAGATTTCAGATAGAGATTTTTTTGTTTTTAAATGAGCACAAACCGAAAACTTCTGTGTAAAACTCACTTCCCAACAAACTAAATCAAGTAAAACAGAAGCAAATCTATGTATTGGTTAAAAAGTTATGGCCTCTGAGTGTTGGCATACAGAAAACAATGTCAAAAATATACCATTCCCTTCGACTTGTTCTCCAAGCATCGGAGTAGTAGGATCAAAATTAGACCCGGGGCCCATAGGTCTGAAGGTTTCAATAGTTGCTTATTGGTAAAAAAGTTGCTAATGAACAGGCTATTTGGAACTTAATAAGTAAAAAGTGCCCAGGCTCTGCCCACGCACTTAAATATTTAACTTTTTAACTGTATCAAATAATGGTCCGAACACCAGGCAATTTAGGATATGTATTTTTTAATTACTTTTCAGGAGAGCGAATCGGTAATAAATCCTAAAGATAAAATGCGCGTTCTGTTAGGCAAACTTATGAAGCCCTTTGTGAAGTTTAGGGTGCATATAATCATCCATCTGAGCAGCTAAAAGAAGCCATCGACGCTGTAAACATAATTGTGACAGGGCACTCGAATTTATCGAACCGACGCCGTTCTCAACTCAGTCTCTGCAAATGCTGAGGAAAGATCTTGGTCTACGTTCGTATAAAATCCAATCCAATCATATAAACATTTTTAAAATTTAAAAAGTCCACTAAATCGAAGAAATTTCCGGTGTGACTAGAATCGTAAGCATATAAACATATAATTTGAAGAGTATGTGGGGGCGATATTATCCGTGGTGTGGCATTAAATGACAACATGGAAATTTTATACCATCACCCTTAGGGATGAGGGTATATTTCACTTGATACGAAAACCAGTACAGAAATTTCAGTCAGGTAAACTGACTGACCCAATATAAGATATTGTTTCAGTTTTGAGTTATTGAAATTTATAGATTTTTATTGTATAGGAGGTACAATTAGGGCCAGCACAACGTGTCTGCTTTTCTTTCCTAAATCAGTTATCCCACTGACCAGTCATCCAGCCACACAGATGGACATAGCTCAATCGTCTTAAAAAGTCCTGAAACGAATTTGGTCTTAAGATACTTGGGGTCTAACTCGTCTGCTTTAAAGCGTTACACTTTTTATACCATCACCCTTAGGGATGAGGGTATATATCATTTGATACGAAAACCAGTACAGAAATTTCAGTCAGGTAAACTGACTGATAAATACCATCACCCACTATAAGATATTGTGTAAGTCTTGAGTTATTGAAATTAACTGATTTGTAATTAAAATTACTTATGTATTATTAGGTATATGCTTGCTTTGGAGCGTAAACGGTTATAGCTGAGACTTTCCAATGGTCTAAAGACATGTAGCAAAACTGTAAAAGTTTGACTTATTTGTTTACGAGGTACCGTTAGCGACAGCTCAAAGTGTCCGAAGTTTTTTTTGTTAATTAACGTCCAATTTCCAAAAATAGGTCAATTTGTATAAGAGGTACCAGAAGAGGTCAACCGATAAAGTTCCTATTCATTAAAGAGTCAAATTTTCATGAGCGTACAACGTTCGCAAAGTCTGACTGAATTCAGTGTTCTTGCAAAAAAGATATGAATGTAATCCTATGGGGGTAAATTCGGTCATTTGTATGGTAGGTACCAGAATGGGTGGGGCTATTCAGCCCATTTACAATCCCATTAGTTCGTTTTGAAAAATATTGATACTGGTAAATCGCGTTAGGTCATTTAATAATATTAATCGATTTCCAAAGTGGGCGGTACCAGATGTGTATGGGAGGTACCAGATGGGGCGTGGACAGACTACCAATTTTTTTCTCTAAAACTTTATCCTGTTATAGCTTTACTAAAAAGAGAATTTGGCTCCGATCACGTTTAATTTATTGATATTATTTCACCACCTCTATAGTGGGCGGAAAGGTAGATTTGTATGGGAGGTACCAGAATGGGCGTGGCTAGGCTTTCAAAATTTTTTCCAAAACTTTATCCTGTTATAGCTTTACTAAATACAGAATTTGGAGACGATACCGTAGGGTGTATTGATATTATTACTCGATTTCTAAAGTGGGCGGAATGATGTATTTGTATGGGAGGTACCACCTCAGGTATCACCTCAATTTAAAGATAATCAATACAACGAAATGTCTTTTTACAAGTCATCACTTCTTTTTCATTCTCCATTTAAGTTTGAATTCGTATTTCAGGTGAAGAAACGAATAATAAGGTTAGCTTAATGAATTTTTTTGCCTATCGATTGATGATTCGGCAAGATGGTGACAATCGTCTGTAAAGATATCGCCAGTTATTTTAACAGTACTGCGTTGACATCTACGTCAAGGTCGAAACAGAGAGTCTCAATTTTATACGTTTCAATCAGTCGCCACAGTTCGAAAAGTTTGACAACGTTTGCATTTGCTCGAAAACGATACGCATTGGATGGCTGGATGGCTGGTCAGCAGGATAACTCGAGTAAACCTTAACGGATCGGAATGAAAATTTACCAGTATCAATATTTTTCAAAACGAACTTATGGGATTGTAAATGGGCTGAATAGCCCCACCCCTTCTGGTACCGCCCATACAAAATTACCTATTTTTGGAAAATTAATATTTCTTCCATAACTTCCAAACGGACAACCGGAGGATGTTTGAATTTGGTCAGTTTATTTATCTTGCAAAAGTAGACAAACCCTAAGAAAACCGAAACCTGTGCCCCACCCATTCTGGTACCTCCCATACAAATGACCGAATTGACCCTTATAGTTTTACATACATATCTTTTTTGCAAGTAAACTGAGATCACTCATATTTTGCGTATGATGTTTGCTTATAAAAATTAGACTCAGGTATGAATATGGACTATATCAGTTCACGCCTTCTGGTACCTCCCATACAAAATGACCTATTTTTGGAAATTATATATTTCTCCAATAACTTCAGAACAGTCACTTGGGGGGTTATAAACATTGGTCGATAAATTAATGTTGTGATAGGAGGCGAAACCTCAGAGAGCCTAACTATTTGACACACCCCTTCTGGTACCTCCCATACAAATGACCGATTTGACCCTTATAGTTTTACATACATATCTTTTTTGTAACTAAACTGAGATCACTGAAATTTTGCGTATGATGTTTGCTTAAGAAAGTTAGACTCAGGTATGAATATGGACTATATCAGTTCACGCCTTCTGGTACCTCTCATACAAAATTACCTATTTTTGGAAAATTAATATTTCTCCTATAACTTCCAAACGGACTCGTGGGGGGTAATGAAAATTGGTCGATTAATTTATGTTATTATAGGAGTCAAACCCCTAGAAAACCTAACTATTTGACGTACCCCTTCTGGTACCTCCCATACAAATGACCGAACTCACCCCCATAGTATTTTTTCTAAGTACACTGAATTCAGTCAAATTATTCTTAATTTGAACGCTTATGAAAATATGAATCACGATTGAATATGGACTATATCGGGTCATCCCTTCTGGTACCTCCCATACAAAATGGCCTATTTTTGGAAAATTAATACTTCTCCCATAACTTCCAAACCGACATTTGAGGGGTAATGAAAATTAGTCGGTTAATTTATATTGTGATAGGAGACGAAACCTCAGAAAACCTAACTATTTGACACACCCCTTCTGGTACCTCTCATACAAAGGACCGAACTCACCCCCCATAGTCTTAGATAGTCTTTTTTTGTAAGTACACTGAATTCAGTCAAATTTTTCGTAAGTTGTATGCATGATAATTTGAGCCAGGAACGAATAAGGACTGTATCGATTCACCCCTTTTGATACCCCCTATCAAGATTACCTTTTTTTTGAAAAATTAATATTTCTCACATAAATTCCAAACCTGCACCTATACCTCCTACACAAATAAGTAAAGTTTTGAACGATTTTGCACCATAACCAGGGGAAAAATTATACAAAGGTAATTTTATTTTAATTAAAAATCTACTTATTTCAATACCAAATGACTGGTTATTGTATCTGAAAAATTGGTGTAGATGTTCTTATTATACTTATATCTTGGGATATTTTAGGATTATATTCCTCAAATAGAAATGTATTATATGCGCTTCGATCTTCTGCGCATCTTATCCTTATGTACACATTCGTTACACCAAGGTTCTCAGTAACCTGGTCTATCTTCTAGGCCGTCCATCGTGTTCATTGTCGAAGACTTTTGAAGCTGGAGCATTTTTGTCCATGCGTACAACATGACCTAGCTAACGCAACCACTGCACTTTTACGCTTCTGACCACGTATGATTCATACTACATCGACTGATTATTTTCATCCCGAATCCCGAAGGTCCATGCCAATCTTCACAGACGACTTCGTGACGGTCAGCATCATTCCGCAGATCCACTGGAATACCAAACTCAGCCACATCTTCGAGCAATTTCTGCCGTTTCGGGCTGTCGATCTGTTTCTCTTGGGTCTTTTCCGGCATTTGCCGTAGTGTAAATATCTGGTCATTTGTTGATTGACAAGGTCTAAAGCAATTACGCCCAGGTTGAAAACTGTAGTTGTATTGGTGCGAGAGTAATGATTTCGCTCTAAGAAAAGTTCACCGATTTTTATGTTTATCGGTCTCATTACCAATTTCTAAAAAACGTAGTTTTGATTGATTTTAAATTACTTTAAAGAATAGTTAATATGAACTGCAAGACAAGACGTCTGAGTCTCTGGCCAATAACAAATTCACATCCAAACTCGTGCCATTCCGCATGGCAGCTGTAAAAGATGTCGCAATGTATACGTCGCAAGCATCTCTGTCATGTCCATCTCATCTCCTGATGTTAGCTTTGTATTTTTTGAGGATATCTGCCTGTCGGATACTGGGACATTCTCTATAGCGATTTCGAACGTTCCAGGAGTATATCCCTAAATCATAGTCCTTATTATGTTTGCGGAGATCGAAGAGGAGATGCGGAGAGGTTCCATTTGTTACTTTTACCTATTCTTATTTTCATAGCCAGTATAGGACCTGAAGGCGGGTGGCTAGGCCAGTCATCAGGCAATGTTAATTTAATATGACCCCTCGTATAATGCTACCATCAGTTTCAGAAGAGACTAAACTAACCACAACTTTACACCGGGCAATGTGGAAATTGATTTTTTTTTGTTATTGTTGTTATATTTAGATGTTCTTTAGTGATTTTTGCCCAATCAAACCACAGACAGGAAAGCTTTGTCTCTGTCGTAAAACCCAACAGCGACAATCACTTAAATGTATCTATAAATACATACACACACTTATATATTTGTAAAAAAGATTTATTTTTATGTGGCCTGACCAAATATAAAATTGATATGTAAATAATAGCAGCACTTAGGATACACTACAAATAACCAGTGCAGAAATAATCTGGGTGGCTCAAAAGCGAAATCATAAAGGACTGTCGTCACTATACAAAACAAATATACAGAAAAGTTCTCCTCCTTAAGAGTTTTAGCCATGAAGTTCGAAATTAAATAGTGTAAAATGTTTTAGCATAAAAATTCTAATGTGATTATATCCTCGATGTTTTCGAAAGCAACTTCGCAAAAGTGTCGAGTCTATCGGCATGTCTAAATAGTAAAAGCTTTTAAAACAGCTGACGTACGGAATCGCTGTTAAACCGAAGGTCCCGTTTGTGTGAAACTAAAAATAGAAGCATCTAAATTCACAATATTGAAATAAACCCCTCCATATATTAGTTATGGTGTTTAAAAGGATAATAAGTAGGTAAGTATCTTAGTGAATTATTAAGAGGATGTTGACAAACTACTTATAGCTTTAATTTTAGTAATCCCCTAAAAAATTGTACACAATATTTCACAATCTGGCCCATGCGGTTGTTTTGATCGGATTATGTGTTTCTTATAACTCAAATCAACTGTAAAAGGAAAAATCTCTATTGATTAATAAAACTTTAAGGTAAACAGTATATCGACTACCAACTGTTCAAAAACCTACTCTAAATAAATAAATGTGATACCAAATTTACTGTACCAATTAAATCATGTAAAGCCTAAAGCTAAATAATTTTATCACAGGTCCATCGATGTTCAAAAAATCATTGGCTCAAAGGTGGCTCCGCTATTGCAAACACCTTGCAACACTTTGTAATACCCACCGAAGAGTTGAAAAAACTAAAGATTTGCTAAATTTGTCTACTATCGTCTCAAGTGGCCAGTAGAATGAATACTTTAATATTCTAACTCCCTTTTATATTTTATCCTGTGACAAACGAAATATATGCAAAATTTCCTCGTAGAGTTACACAATCAAAAAGCACATCAAAGTAAATGTTAAACAACATTTTTCAATTTGACATTTACTACATCACAAATATTGACAGGAAAAAGTGACAAAACTACAATAAACCACAAACAGGGATACTCTACCTACATGTGAATCTATGTATGTATGTATGTACAAACATAAATCCTTAATATGTACTATCGGAGGCAAACAAACGTTACAGACTGGCTATACAAACGTATTACTCATGATCAGACGTCAAAAAGTTCTGCTGAAATCAGCCACCCCCCTCAAATATAAAACATAAAAAAAACAACATAATCTGCGCAAATCCGCTTTTTCACCTCAATTGCTTTAAAAATGCCATAATATCCTATTGGATTTCGTTGTTTATGATGTTGTTGTTTTTGTTGGTCCAAAAAAACTTTTCATATACAGATTTACAGTTGTGGGAAATACAGAAGCAGGGGCTTTTTTAATACTTAGGCAAATCAACAACTGTCATGCCAGCGATTTGTAATCGATAATTGAGAACATTTTAGGTACCATGAAATATGTCCGACTTCCTGGAGATTTGACTGTTCGGCTTGACCAACGAGTCGTTTTGATTCAAACATTAACCTACACAAGTTAAAATTTTAGCATTAAAGAAAACATTTTATAAACCCAAACAGTAATTTTGTAAAAAAAAATGTCAAAATCAGATCAGAATTTTGTAATATACTACTGTTTTCAAATTATGAGAAGATATTGAGGCAATAACAGAAAAATGTGACAAGGAATATATATATCGTTGAAAAGATTTAAAATTCTACTTTCAAAACCGTTAATAAATTCAAAATTGCTACAGAACTGATTGAGTTATTAGCTTAAAAGTTATAAAATACCCAAAAAACCGTTTTTTGAACCGTAATTCAAGATGTTGAGGGCCATAGAAAACTTTGGTTTACACATTCATGTTGTATTCGACCAGATCTACACCATGCACTAGATCAATCCCCAAGTTCCTCCAATTTGCTTAGAAAAGAACTTATATTATTTATAACAGATCTGACTGTACGTATGAAGTGCTAAACTGAAACCATATAACATCAAATTAATATAGTAGGAGTGGTATATCATTCTTAGTACACATCAATATCGAATAGCGAGTGTTAAGAATTCTCACGACTTTATGAATCAATTCTGCTATATTATTCACCCATTTCTGTATTTAATATTTTTTTTACATAAATTCCCATAACATCGCTAAACATATCATATTGTCCCCCACATGGCAAACTGAAGTATTATGCCATTTTTTAAATTTAAGCTAAAGATTTGTAACCAATATTTGTCTATGTAAGCTCAGAGTTGTATACTTTTTACCTAGATTCTTACAACAATCACATAGCTTCATTATTAACGCTGTATTTCGTTATTATCAGTAAATGTTAATTCGAGATATCGTGTTCGCCAGCCATTCAGCCAGACAGGCAGACAGACGGATATGGCTTCATCACCTTTAAAAGTCTAGAAACGAATTTACTTACTTACCTACTTAGCTGGTACTTCTTTGCAATCCCAGTGGATTATATACCGCACGTAGAAAAATATTATAAGCGCCTCGATGTTCTGCGCTTCTTCTTCAGTTAGTGACATCAAGTTCTATAAGGTTCTCAGTACCCTGGTCTTTCCAACGGAGTTTTGGTCGCCCTCTTCTGCGTCGTCCATCGAGTTCATTGTCGAAGACCTTTCGAGCTGGAGCATTTTCGTCTATGCGTAAAACATGATCTAGCCAACGCCACCGCTGCACTTTAATGCGTCTGACCATGTCAATGTCAGTGTACAGCTCGTACAGCTCATGATTCATACGACGCCGATACTCTCCGTTAACGATGATAAGCCCATATATTTTACGGAATATTTTTCTCTCGAAAACTGCCAGAACCGATTCATCCGCTTGTTTCATAATCCAGGATTCTGAACCATATATTAAGACAGGTAGAACCAGTGCGCTGGGCTTGCAACCCGCCACCGACGTATAAACTATTGCAATGAAAAGAAGTAAGAAAAGAATAAAATGGACCCCCCAAAATGTTTACGACCACCGCAAACGAATTAAGGACCATGATTTAAGGATATGCACCTGGAATGTTAGAACACTGTATAGACCAGGTGCCTCTATCCAACTGGCGGAAGTCCTCGAAGAATACAAGGCTGACATAACCGCTTTACAGGAAATCCGGTGGACGGGACACGGGTGCTCGCGCATGAAGACGTGCGACATCTACTATAGTGGCCATGCGGACAAGCACGAGTTTGGACTGCGACACCTAGTCTCAAGGTTCAACCCGGTGTGTGAACGTATAGCCACCATAAGAGTCAAAACTAAGTTTTTCCACATAACACTTATATGTGCCCATGCTCCGACAGAAGAGAAAAGCGATGAGGACAAAGACGAGTTCTACGAGAGCCTAGAAAATGTATATGACCGTAGCCCGAGCCATGACATTAAAATTGTACTAGGCGATTTTAATGCTAAAATAGGCAGGGAAACCGCATTTGAGCCTACCATCGGAAAATTCAGTCTGCACACCGAAACGTCGAACAATGGCATCAGACTGATTGATTTCTCTGCGGCAAGAAATATGGTAGTTAGCAGCACTAGATTGACCATAAAAATATTCATAAGGCAACATGGTTATCTCCAGATCAATTGACGAGGAATCAGATTGATCATGTGGTAGTCGATGGACGGCACGCATCGAGTGTTTTGGACGTACGAGTGATTAGGGGTGCGAACATTGACTCCGATCACTTCCTTACTGCAGTTAAGGTACGCACAAGGCTAAGCATGGCGAAAAACGTACGTAACCAGGCACAACGAAAGCTGGACATCGGTAAACTGCGGACCACAGAGGTAGCAAACGCCTACTCCAACCACCTAACTCAACTGCTGCGGAATGCTCCAACCCCTGACAATATAACCTCGCAGTGGCAAAATATAGCCGACTCCTTAAAACGGGCTGCGAGAAGCATACTTGGGTACTCAAAGCCGTCTCAAGAAGATGCCTGGTACGATGATGAATGTCGCACTGCCACGAGAGAGACGGTTGCTGCATACAGGGCGAAACTGCAGCCAATGGCAACGCGAGCTGTTCGTGAACAGCACAGGGAGAAGAGACTACAGGCAACTCGTCTTTTTAGAAGAAAAAAGAAGGAGCTGAAGAAGAGGCAAGATGAGTGCACTGAGTTGCTCCGAAGTAGAGGGGAAGCCCGAAAATTCTACAAGAGAGTGAAAGCGAGAATGCGTGGAACAGGGTTGCCCTCCTGCAAAGACAGCGATGGTCAGCTAGTGACGGACCCGGATAACGTTCTGAAGATATGGAGAGATCACTTTAGAAATTTACTGGATACTGACACCACTCCAGAAGACCCCGCTCCAATCCACGACGATGGTATTAACTGTCCACCTCCGAGCCAGAGCGAGATACGTATGGCCATCTCCCGCCTTAAAAACAACAAAGCTGCTGGAGCCGATGGTCTCCCTGCTGAATTGTTTAAGGCTGGCGGGGAGGAGCTGATTAGGAGCATGCATCAGCTCATGGAGAACATCTGGCAAGAGGAGAGCATGCCCGGGGATTGGAGTCTCAGTCTGTTATGTCCCATATACAAGAAAGGAGATCGTAGTGAATGTAAGAACTACCGTGGATTAAGCCTATTACCAATTGCGTACAAGGTCCTTTCAAGCATATTGTGTGAACGTCTAAAGCCAATTGTAGAAAAACTAATTGGACCATATCAGTGCGGCTTTAGACCTGGCAAATCTACGACGGATCAAATATTCACCTTACGACAGATCCTGGAAAAAACCCATGAAAAGCAGATCGACACCTACCACCTCTTTGTCGACTACAAAGCTGCCTTCGACTCTCCGATAAGGAATAGGCTTTATGAGACCATGTCTGAGTTTGGTATTCCCGCAAAGCTGATTCGACTTTGCAAATGTACCTTAGACAACACCAAATCCTCTGTTAAGATTGGTAAGGATCAGTCTGAACCATTTAACACGGAAAGAGATCTCAGGCAGGGCGATAGCCTGTCCTGTACACTATTTAATATAGTTATGGAGAAGGTGATGAGAAAGGCTGGTGTCAACATGTTTGGCACCATATTCCACAAGAGCCACATGCCACTAGCCTATGCTGATGATATACAGTATTTACCGCTTATATGCACGCCGGTTATAAGCATTTATCGTTTATATGCAGCCGAACTTGAACAATCTTTCTTTTGTATATAAAATACACGCAATATTTTTTAATATATGCATTTCGCCTATATGCATTTCTCGCATTTATGCACCAAAATTATGTAGGATTTTGAGAAATTGCATGTAAAAAATTCTCATATATGCACTGTCTAAATTTTTCACCATCAATAAGGAAAATGTACGAAAATTGTTTCATCGCAATTAAATAGCAAACTGTTTCACCCCTTTTGACTCATTTGTACGTTTGCATATCTGATGTTCCATCTCTGTTTGGAATCAGCTGTCAGCTGTCTCTGTTTGAAATCAGCTGTTGTAAGTTGGAATCGTGATATATTGTATATGTACATATTAATACGTATTTAATGAAATTGAATTTACAAAATTCAAATAGTTACATGCATACATATGTAAATATTGATCTCAATAAAAATGTTAAAAACACAAAACAAACTAGCAATGTGCATCCATATTCTGTTTTTACAATTACATTTTACGTTTCTGAACTTCTGGTGCATGTATTACTAAATACATATGTACATAACATATTTTTTATATAAGCACCACCGATGCAACTAAGCGAGTTTTGTTACATGCACTGCAAATGCATATAACCGAGTTTTGGTAAATGCATTTCCCGCTTATAAGCACTAGAAGTCGAGCAAATTACGAAGTGCATATAAGCGGTAAATACTGTATACATCATTGGCCGAAATCTGCGGGATGTTACTGCAGTTTTCTCATCACTAGAAAAGGAGTCAGCAAAAATGGGTTTAGCGGTCAACGAGGACAAAACAAAAATAATGATTTCGACGAACAAAGACTCCTCTCGTTGGGGACGCACCGTGAACGTTGACAATTATTGTTTTGAGGTAGTCGACGAGTTTACCTACCTCGGATCTTCCGTCAACAAGAAAAATAATGTCAGCCAAGAAATTAAACGGAGAATAGTGCTAGCCAATAGATGTTTCTACGGACTTCGGCAGCACTTTAGTAACACCACCTTATCTCGGAATACTAAGAAACAGCTTTACCAGGTGCTAATCTTACCCGTTCTTTTGTATGCTTCAGAATCATGGGTGCTTACGACAACGGACATACAAAACCTTTGAGTATTCGAGAGAAAAGTACTCCGAAAAATTTATGGACCTATCTGTGTCGAGTTTCGCCATCGGATGAACCATGAGCTGTATGAGCTTTACCACGACATCGACGTAGCTAAAAGAGTCAGAATGCAACGACTACGATGGCTGGGTCATGTTGCCAGGATGGATGTAAATGCTCCAGCGAGAAAGGTGTTTGAAGGCGAACCTGAAGGATGGCGCAGAGCAGGGAAACCCAAACTCCGTTGGAAGGACCAAGTGGTAGGCGATGTGCCATTATCTGGTAGGACTAACTGGAGAACACACGCAGAAGACCGAAGCGTGTGGAATTCTTTAGTACTTCAGGCCTCAAACTTATGAACCATGCTCGTAAGTTGTAATGGGCCACTTAAGTAAGTAAGTATTTTCCGGAGAATTTTCCAAGAAGTGTTTTCCGGAGTATTTTCCCAAAATTTTCTCTCACATAAACAATCTCTTGCCAATTGCGAACAAATGAAAAAAATTTTAGCAAATTGGTCCAGCCGTTCTCAATTGATGAATTACTATCTCGTTAAATTTTCCAACCAACATCAAAAACATCAAATCATGCGAAAACTGCAAAATTTCGTCGACGAACTATCTAATTTTTACGGTTTTCCGGAATTTTCCGAGTTTTCGCTAATAATTTTCTGTTTTTGCATTCGAAAAGCCATTTCATTACAATTGCACTCAAATTTCCCGGCTTTTCCTAAGGATTTCTCAAAATTTTGTGGTATAAAAAATTCCTGCCAATTACGAACAATTGAAATAAAATTAAAAAAAAAATTGTAATAAACGCTTTTCTTTACCCTAATATATTGATAAGTTGTGAACACAAAATGAATATGAATACTAAAAAAATCGACAAAAAGTCAAAAAATAAGAACATTTCAAACAACATAAACTTTTAAATAAAAGTGGCAAAAATCTCACACAACCCTTAGAGAAAAGCGTGGGGCGCCCATACCAACCTGAACTTAAAAAACATGATTGCCGTAAGTACATTTTAATATTTCAGACCGAAAGAAATACAACCAATCATGTTTAAAGCTACGAATTTTCAAAAATTGAGCATTTTGTTTCATAACAGCGCGCCCCACGCTTTTGACTGACTTAAGTGGAGTCACTATTTTTCTATTTTTCTTGAGCCATATTTTTTTCATCCCTTGTATTTGAACCACAAAGCCATCGTTGATTACTACCCTAACTCAATTTCGGATATCAATATCAGTTTTGTCAGTAAGTCGCAATATGTGGGACATCTATCACACAAGAAAATAACATATTCTGCTAAAACAAAATTGTATTAAAGCTTTGATGTGGGTCCAAAGCAATTGACAGTTTGGCCAAACAAAATCATGCACTGATAGGATTTTTCACTTTGTTAAATTGATTACATCGCAAACGTTTCAAAATGTAAATATATACATACCGTATGATTTTAAGTAATTTGTTATTAGTAACGTCAAATTCGGTATTCCATCAAAAGAAAGGAAGGAAGGATAACTTATGGCCGAACAGTGGGGGTTGGTGTCACAATTTTTTTCAAACACATTATTTAAAAAATACTTACTTTGGAAAAAAAATAATAAATTAAAGAGGCAATTAATGATATAAATAAAGATATAGATTAATGATTAATTAAATTAAATTAAAGATTAATGTGTAAAAAACAAATTCTCCGAAATTGTCGAAACAGAAAACATTTTATGCAAAAAACCATTCTTTTTATTATTGATTTGACTGTTTACTCTAGAAAGTCTGTGTACCAAAATATTAATGAGAATGTATGAGTGCAAATGCGAGCAGCTCTTTCATAATAAAATCATGGCATGCAAAAGAAAAATAATTTACATGTGAACTATGTATGTGGTCATAATACCCTTAGAAAATAGATACTGTACAGCTATTCTTATCATCTTTTTACAAACTAAGCAAAAAATACCATGGCACGAAAGTAAGAACATGCGACTAGCATGCCTATGACATGAGTTCGAGCCCTGACACGGCCAACTACATTTCTTTGATCGGAGATCCCCTGAGTCTTGTCGACTGCAACTTTCAAGTAATGGTCGTTAAACTGTAGATTCGGTTGTGTAAGTCCAAAAAAAGAAGCAAGCAAGTTCAATCAAATGCGATAAGCTGTCCCATATCTGATTCATGGGATGCAAAGAGAAAAAAGTTTTTTGAGTATGTTACTCAAGGAGATTGGTAAGCCCAACAGTGGTGACATAGGTTTTTGACGCACACACAAACCGCTGCTCGTAATAACACCACAAAGCAACATTGACCTAGTGCCATCCTTATGAGAGTCGCATATAAATTACTTACTTACTTAGCTGGTACTTCTATGCAATCCCAGTGGATAATATACCGCACGTAGAAAAATATTATAAGCGCCTCGATCTTCTGCGCTTCTTCTCCAGTTAGTCACACCAAGTTCTGTTAGGTTCTCAGTAACCTGGTCTTTCCAACGGAGTTTTGGTCGGTCTCTTCTGCGGCGTCCATCGAGTTCATTGTCGAAGACTTTTCGAGCTGGAGCATTTTCGTCCATGCGACCACATCAATGTCAGTGTACAGCTCATGATTCATACGACGCCGATACTCTCCGTTAACGATGATGGGCCCATATATTTTTCTCTTGAATACCGTTAGAACCGATTTAAGCAGGATTCTTTTCCGGATTTCTAGGCTGACAATTTTTGCTTTGTTGATGGCGGAGCCTATGTGGACAAAGTTATCTACCACCTCGAAATTATAGTTGTCAACGTTCACGCAGTTTCCCAAACGAGTAGATTGTTTGTTCGTTGAAACTAATAACTTCGTTTTGTCCTCGTTGGCCGCTAGACCCATTTTCTCTGATTCCTTCTGTATACCTGAGAAGGCTGCAGTCACATCCCGCAGTTTTCGAACGATGATGTCTACGTCATCAGCGTACGCGAGTAACATGTGGCTTTTGTTGAATACAGTGCCACAACTGCAGCTTTTCTCATTATCATCTCCAACACAATGTTGAAGAGATCGCACGATAGGCCGTCGCCTTATTTTAGGCCTCGTCTGGTATAGAATGGCTCCGTAACGTCTTTGCCAATCTTCACTGAAGACTTCGTGTCAGTCAGCGTCATTCCGCAAAGACGTATCAGCTTCGGTGGAATACTAAACTCAGCCATGGCTTCGAGTAATTTTTGCCGTATCGGGCTGTCGAAGGCAGCTTTATAGTCGACGAAAAGATGGTATGTGTCGATCTGTTTCTCTTGAGTCTTTTCCAGGATTTGCCGAAGTGTGAAAATCTGGTCAGTTGTTGATTTTCCAGGTCTAAAGCCACACTGATAAGGCCCGATCAGGTTGGATAACACTGGTTTTAGGCTTTCACATAGCACACTCGACAGGACCTTATAGGCGATAGGTAAAAGGCTGATCCCGCGGTAGTTGGTGCACACACTTGGATCAACTTTTTTCAGCACAGGACATAATACGCTTACATTCCAATCGTCGGGCATGCACTCTTTAAGCCAACCCGTGCGCAGGAGCTGGTGCATGCACGTTATCAGCTCCTCGCCACCGGACTTGAATAGCTCTGCGGGCAGACCGTCGGCATCGGCTGCTTTGTTGTTTTTCAACAGCGATATTGCTCTTCTTACCTCGGCTTGATTTGGTGGTGGGCAATCTAAGCCGTCGTCGACAATTAGCGTGATAACTTCACGTGCTCTGCCTTCTGGAACCAGCAGTTGCTGGAAGTGTTCTCTCCATATGTGCAGCACACTCTGCGTATCCGTGACTTGATTTCCATCATTGTCCTTACAGGTGGGGAGGCAATTACCGTATCCATTTGCTCTTACTTTCTGGGAGAGCTGGTTGGAGTAGGCAGAAGCAATCTCTGGGGTTTGCAGCTTCGCGATGTCCAGCTTTCTTTGTGTTTGGTTACGTGCGATTTTCGCTCTGCTCAATCTTGTGCGCACCTTCGCTGCAACCAGGTAATGATCTGAGCCAATATTAGCACCACGGATCACACGCACGTGTATGACACTAGATGCATGCCTGCCATCAATTACCACATGATCAATTTGATTTTTGGTGTTTTGATCGGGGGATAGCCAAGTTGCCTTGTGTATATCTTTGTGCTGGAATCTGGTTCCACTCACTACCATGTTCCTTCCCGCTGCGAAGCTAACCGGCCTAAACCCGTTGTCTGACGTGTCGGTATGTAGGCTGAATTTACCCATCGATGGACCAAATAACATCTTCCCTTCCTATTTATGTATTAAAGTCTCCCAGAACAATTTTTAAGTCGTGGCCAGGGCAGCGGTTGTATGTTTCCTCTAGGCGCTCGTAAAATGCATCTTGAATCTCATTGTCTTTATCTTCCGTCGACGCGTGTACACAAATCAGCGTGATGTAAAAATATTTCGCACGGATGCGAATGGTGGCTATTCGGTCACTTACAGGGTTAGACCGCGAGACCAGGTGTCGAAGTCTCTTGCCGACTATGAAACCACATCCAAATTCGTGTCTTTTTGTATGGCAGCTGTAAAAGATGTCACAGTTCTTTCTTCGTGTGCATCCCTGTCCCGTCCAACTCATTTCCTGTATGGCGGTGATGTCAGCATTTTATTTGTCGAGGACATCCGCCAGTTAGATAGAGGCACCATCTCTGTAAAGAGTTCGGACATTCCAGGTGCAAATACTTAAATCATGGTCCTTATATCGTTTGCGGGAGTCGTTAACATTTGTTTTATCTATTCTCCGTGTTTTCATAATAAATTTGGTTTAAGGAGAGTGGCTTATTAGGCCACCGCTCCCGATCCTAGTTTCTTGGGACTGCCAAGCCACTAAGAGAGCCTGTGTTGAGCTTCAGTAACTTCTGTTACCTACTTCCTAGAATGTCGATTAGGTTACTCAACGTTTCGCCTTCTAACTATAGCTAACGTCTAAGTGGTTGCTTTAAAGTCATTGCTCGGGGAATACTTAGTCTAAGACCGGAAGTAGTTAGCTGCTTGGACAGTGCCACAAAGGAATCGCCTCTGGTCACTCCCAAGTGAGTGACAATCAGTAACTTTCAACCTATGGGCAAAGGCCCATTCCCCATATGAGTTATCTTGAGATAATATGTTAGCCATTATAACACTTGCAAAATTTGTTTTGAACGCTCCGAACAAAATTGCTTAACAGTTTTATTTCACACACACATACACTATTGAATACATAAATACCCAGCAGCGAAATGACGAGGCATTAAAAATATGCCTGCAAACATGCCTTCAAAGGCAGTTTGTTGACATTCAAATACGCCTTGCTTTTCCAGGTATATATACAGGATATAATTAGTCCTTCACTAAGCCTAACAAAAATTCTCATACCAATGCACATTTCGCTTCTAAAATCAGAACTGCAAATAGGACTCTTACTAGGGTGAGAAAATATGTTGGCAGACATCACAGAAAAAAAACACAACTGTTGTTAAGTAATTAAATATTATTGTTAGCATTCAATTTCGATTTATAACAACTTTTCCATTTGAACATGGTTGTAAATTGTCATATTGACAAATTTTCAACCACTTCTCAAATTTAACTAAGATACACAAATTGTAACTATAACAAAACTGTTTATTGTATTTACAATTTTGGTTGTTGGCGCCTTTTTAATTAAATGTTTAATTGTATTGACGAAATGGTATTCAATATGACAATTAATTTGTCGTAATTTTTTTCTGTGATACGTCTTTCCCATATTAAAACTGAGCTGTGAGCAGCCCTACTGTGTACCCCACAAAAATTACATAGATTGCCTTAAACAGGCCTATTAGTAGAAGGCAGAATTGACGCTCATAGCCGTGCGCTCGTCACTTCTTCAATTAGGCCTGTTCACAGGCCTCTAAAGGAAACGTAAGACAGATGCTGTTGTTTATGAGAAATGTATGCTATTTGTCGTACAACAACTATATTATTTGATAGCCGAGTCGGTAGCATGTCCAACTATGAGTACTGAGGTCGCGAGATCGATTCCTGCTGCTGGAGTTTAAAAAAATAGTTACTACAAATTGTAACAAAAATATTGCGTCCAAAATTAATAAAAAGTGTAAGAACATTTAATATGGAAATAATTTGCATCATTTTTTATTGCAGTACTTCTATAAATGCTCTTTTGCAGGTCTGCAGTAGCAATGCCTCATAGAAGGCCCTTGCTTTAGGACTCCAAGCAGGACTTATTAGGCATGCCTACTAGAACGCCTTCAATGAGAAAGGGAATGTGCAGGGAATTTGAAATTAAAGTTGCCTTTGCAGACCTGCTAGAAGGCATGCAAAGTCCCATTTTTTGCTGCTGGGTATCTCTGTAATAACAATGACTCTCTAAAAACTTTGCAATATTGTGTTAATGCATTACTTTCAATTGACATTAACTACATGTGAAAACTATATCTAATATTATAATTTAAATAGTGTTCACATAAAACTAATATGTTTTAATTACAGTAGATGACATTGTTAATAAGTGTTAAAATTTTGCCATCCAACAACAACAACCAATGACAGTCTTGCAATGACCCCATTTCGTAGGGACTCCTCCATTGGCATGCATAGTCCAACACTCAGTGGTCCGTTTCAGATGAATGAAATTAAATTAATGGAGTAGATTTTCACAGCAAAACAAAAACAATTCACTTTGTGACACTTTCAAAGCCATTTACACAAATAATCACATTGAAATAAACATTAACAATATGGAGATGTAGAGATAAAATTGCCGCCTCTGAACTTCGACTATATGGACGGGCGGCTTCCTCGCTTCCTCTCGTCGTTAGCTTCCTATACATAGTGTGTCCTCTTTCGTTATCGTTGTCTCGTTCCATGAGATTTTTGTGTAGCGAGAGCATGCAAAACATTTCTCTTTTTTTACCCACTGGTAATTGAACTCTACACACTAATGGAAAAGGGATTTAATGTAATTATTTAGCAAAAAACCTAGAGCATGGACCAATTTGTGAACTTATAATGGTTGACTGCTGCTATGGGTGTACACTGTAGCAAAAGTAGACATACGACATGCTAAGCAACTGCTGGAGCGACTGCTTTTACATTGCGTCCAAGCACTCAAATACAAAGAAACACAGGCACACACACATGAATTGCCTGAATGTGGACATTATTCAGAGCAGAAAGTCGTCGGTCGTTGTCAGTTGAAATTTAACGAATATGTGAATACCGTACAGAATTGAAGTAAGTAATGCAAAAAATTAAAAATTTTCACTGGGGTTTTTGTTACTACAAATGGTGCAAATTTCACTAAAATCTGAAACATGAGTCGATTTAAATAAATATCCGTTCGGATTAGCAAATTTTTGAAGCCGCAATGTTTAGCAACTTAATTGGATTGGTATCACCGATGCGTTTTAGGGATAAGGTAACAGAAGTTGCAGAAGCTCGACAAAAAGGCTATCTTAGTGGCTTTGGCAACCCCAAGGCAATAGGAGAGTCCACCTCCTAATAAGCCACAAATACACACTATCCGTGCCAAGGCGATATATTTTTACATCACCCTGATTCTTCCCGACAAAGGGAGAAGACAAGGACATTAACCATCCATTTTAAGTGCGCCTAGAAAAAATTAGCTTCAAGCAAGTAAGTAGTGATACAAACGATCGTACTCAAACGCAAAGGAATCTGGACATTAAAAATCTGCATATCACCAAGATAGCCAATGAATACTCCAATTAACTCTCTCAATTACTCCAATCAAACCCCCTAATTCTGATGTTCGCAACACACAGTGGCAAAATATTGGGAATACAATGACCACTGCCTTAACGATACTTCTTTTTCTTCTTCTTTTATAATGATAGGAACAGCAAAAAGTTATCTATCAGCAGCCGCACGTAGAAAAGTACTCCCAATTTGTGGTCCTTTGCGCTCCATAGATAAGATAGTTCGTCACACCAAGCATAGATAACAACTCTTTGATCAGATCCATCTAATGAAGTCTTTTTCGCACCTTACTGCGGCACCCATCGAGTTTATCGCAAAAGTCTTTTCGTGCCGGAGCGGGGCCAAGAGAAACAAAATCATCTATCACTTAAAAATTGTAGTTGTTAATATTCACGCAGCGTCCCAATCTAGTAGAATCTTTGTTCGTTGAAATAAATAAATTTATTTTGTTCACATTAATCACCAAACTAATTTTTTCCGACTGTTTCTCAATGCTCGTAAAGGCCGCAGTAACATCCCGCAGTCCTCAGCATGCGCGAGCAGCATGTGACTTTTATTAAAAATGGTTTCTTCATTACGATGTTACAGAGATCGCATGACAGACTATCGCGTTGTCTAAAGCCTCGCTTGGCAGAATATGTGCTGTCAGTCGGTGTCATCCCGCAAAGTCGTATCAGCTTCGAGAGGATACCAAACTCAGCCATAACATCTAATAATTTCTGTCGTATCGAATACAGATTTGTAATCGATAATCAGATGGTTCGTGTCGAACTGCCTTTCTTGGGTCTTTTTCAGGATTTGTCGTAGTGTGAATCGTTTGTGGATTTACCAGCCGTATCAAATACAGATTTGTAATCGATAATCAGATGGTTCGTGTCGAACTGCCTTTCTTGGGTCTTTTTCAGGATTTGTCGTAGTGTGAATCGTTTGTGGATTTACCAGGTCTTATGCCACACTGATAAAGTCCAATCAGGCTCGCTAGGATGGGCTTTAGTCTTTCACATAAAACACTAGACAGGACTTTGTATACGAGGTGTAAAAGGCTGATCCCGCGATAGTTGGTACACACATTTGGATCGCCTTTCTTAAGGACAAGATATAGAACACTCAGATTCCAATCATCGGGCATTCATTCCTTGAGACAAGTGTTCTCTCCATGTTTGCAGCACACTCTATCCGTCACCAGATTTCCGTCTCTGTCCTTACAGGTGAGGATCCCTGTTCCAGAATCTATGCTTCCTACCATTCGGTTGAACTTTCGGGCTTCCCCTCATTTCCTGTAATTTGCGATATCCCGGCTCCATCATCTCTGCCATAGACGCTTTTGCCGCATGTACAGACGTTTCATATCCCTCCTCTTCTGCTCCGTCCCCACACGCGATGCCATTGGATGCAGTTTTGTCTTGTATGAGGGGAGCGTGGTTTTTTTTATCCCAGTACCGTCGTTGCGACGAAGTCATAGACTTTGCAATATGCTGCCACTGGGTGTCGAGAACATTAGAATTATGAGCGTTTGTTTGAAGTAATTACGAGAGTTACTTGGAGTATGCATCGGCTATCTCGGTGGTATGCAGCTTTCTGATGTCTAGCTTCCTTTGCGTTTGATTACGACCACTACTTAATCGTTTGCGTATCTAGGCTGCAACTAGATGGTGCTCCGAGTCAATATTTGCACGGCGCATCACTCGCACGACCATAATGCTTGAGACATTCTTTCCATCAATTACCACGTGATCAATCTGGTTTCTTGTCTATTGATCAGGTGATATCCTGGTTGTCTGGTGGATACGTTTATATGAAAATCTGGTTCCACTCCCCACCATGTTTCTTGCCGACGCAAAGATAACAAGTCTGAATCCGTTATCGGAGGTGTTGTTGTTTAGATTGAATTTTTTGACTGTTGAATCAAGGGAATCTTCCTTTCCTACTTTAGCAGTCAAATATCCCAGATCAATTTTAATGTCATGTGCAAGGCAGCGATCATATTTTTTTCATACAGGAGCTTATAGCATGTATCTTTAATTTCCTCGACTTTGTTTTCCGTCAGGGCATGCACACAAATCTGCGCAATCTTCAAATATTTCGCCGTGATCCGAAATGCGTAATGTCAGCCTTGTAACGGGTGGTTAAATTTTAAGGGCCGATGTTGATTTTTTATAAAACACAAATTATTTAGGAAATTATTATCATTTTTTTTTTATTACGATTACATTGGTATGTTTCAATTATGTATGGAAGAAAATATAGGCACAAATGGCCGCTGCAACCTCGGCGGCACACCTCCATTCGATGGTCCAAATTTCCGATGACGCTGAAGCATAATTAAGGTATTATGCTGTTAATGTGCCGAATTATCTTATCCTTTAGCTCTTGATTTGTTGCTGGCTTATCGACGTACACGTTTTCGTTCAAATAACCCCAAAGAAAGAAGTCCAACAATGTCAAATCACATGATCTTGGCGGCCAATTGACATCGTCACCACTTGAGATAATGCGGCCATTGAATTTGTCGCGCAAAAGAGCCATTGTTTCGAAAGCTGTGTGCCAAGGAGCAACGTCCTGTTGAAACCTTTTATCGTCCACATCCATATCTTGCAATTCGGGCCATAACAAGTTCGTTATTATCTCACGATAGCGAACGCCATTCACACTTTGTCTTTGTGGGTGTATTGATTTTTCGACTATCACTCTTTGGTTATCGTTCGCCCAAATGCGGCAATTGACGAATCCACTGAAGATGATTTTCTTCGAAAGTTTATCATCCACTGTTGCCATTTCTAGCCACCATTCTGACCATTGACGACGGTTGGAATGCTCAAGAGGGTTTAGTTCTTTTATCAATTGTACCTTGTAAGCGTGTAAAAGCAAGTCTTTATGCATAATGTTCATCAACGACGAACGTGAGAGGTGCAATTGTTGGGCACGACGACGAGTTTAGTTGGACGGCTCATTAGCCACACTATCGCAAACAGCAGCAATATTTTCTGCAGTACGAGTTGTACGCGCATGAACTGGTGTTTCCACATCTCCCGGTTTGCTCAAATTTTTGCAAGATTTTTACGATTGTACGCATATTTGGACGATCAAATTGACCGAAAATAATCACGAAGTGCACGATATGGATTTTGATTTGAACGCTTATTTTCATAATAATCCTGAATAACTTTAACGTGTTGCTCGATTACGTATCTTTCCATTGTTCAAATTGAGTTAGTCTGAAATTGAGAAATGTCAAATTAAATGCAGAAAAGAACTTGGCGTGAAAACCACAAAGAGAGGCGTTGTGTTGAGCTTCGGTAACTTCTGTTAACTACTTCCTAAGACGCATCGGTGGCATCATGCGATTTAGGTTACTCAGCATTGCGCACTCTTACATTTGCTACCACTGAACGGATGTTCAATGGCAATGCCCGGAAATACGTAATCACTCGGACGTTGTGACCTACATGGTGACATCCAAAGAAAGATACAAGCAAAATATCAGGCAAATTACGATAATTAAGTAATTTTGATTAAATAGTCGGTTCTCTAATTAAATGACACATACCCTCAATTTTATGGGAGAGGGTACCCTTTTTATACCATCACCCTTAGGAATGAGGGTATATATCATTTGATTATACCATCACCCTTAGGAATGAGGGTATATATCATTTGATACGAAAAAAAGCGTAACGCATTAAAGAAGACGAGTTAGACCCCAAGTATCTTAAGACCAAATTCGTTTCAGGACCTTTTAAGACGATTGAGCTATGTCCGTCTTTCTGGCTGGCTGGCTGGATGGCTGGTCAGCAGGATTACTCGAGTAAAACATAACGTATCGGTATGAAAATTTACCAGTGTTAATATTTTTTAAAACGAACTTCTGGGATTGTAAATGGGCTGAGTAGCCGCACCCCTTCGGGCACCTCCCATACAAAATTACCTAATTTTGGAAAATTAACATTTCTTCCATAACTTCCACACGGACAACTGAAGGATGTTTGAATTAGGTCAGATTATTTATCTTGCAAAAGTAGGCAAACCCTAAGAAAACCGAAACCCTTGCCACACCTCTTCTGGTACCTCCCATACAAATGACCGAATTAACCCTCATAGTTTTACATACATATGATGTTCGCTTATGAAAACATGAATCAGGAATGAATATGGACTATATCGGTTTACGCCTTCTGGTACCTCCGATACTAAATAACCTATTTTTGGAAAATTAATATATCTCCCATAACTTCCCACCGGACACTTGGGGGGTAATGAATATTGGTCGATAAATTTATGTTGTAATAGGAGGCGAAACCTCTGAGAGCCTAACTATTTGACACACCCCTGTTGGTACCTTCCATACAAATGACCAAAATTTTGTATGTTTTTGCTCTACATGCAGACAAAAAATAATACATAAGTAATTTTTATTTTAAAAATCTATTAACCCACTTGACTTTGAAGTCCGAAAACGTGCCCAAAGGGAATAAAAAACGGACTGTTGGCGGATGAAATGTCCGTTTTAGGATCCGAAAGGGATACCAAAAAAGACACATCGTCGCTTTGTTTGTGGCAGCAAAATTGTCCGTTTCTGGATCCGCCTATCTTCCATTTTTGGATCCACCTTCGGAAGCTAATCGGAGGTTTTTCGTGTTTCATATTCAAATGTTGCAATGAGAAATGAAATTCTTGTTATACCATCACCCTTATGGATGAGGGTATATATCATTTGATACGAAAAAAAGTGTAACGCATTAAAGGAGACGTGTTAGACCCCAAGTATCTTAAGACCAAATTCGTTTCGGGACTTTTTAAGACGATTGAGCTATGTCCGTCTGTCTGGCTGGCTGGCTGGATGGCAGGTCAGCAGGATAACTCGAGTAATCCTTAACGGATCGGTATGAAAAATTACCAGTATTAATATTTTTCAAAACGAAATTATGGGATTGTAAATGGGCTGAATAGCCCCACCCCTTCTGGTACCTCCCATACAAAATTACCTATTTTTGGAAAATTAATATTTCTTCCATAACTTCCAAACGGACGATCGCAGGATGTTTGAATTTGGTCAGTTTATTTGTCTTGCAAAAGTAGACAAACCCTAAGAAAACCGAAACCTTTGCCCCACCCATTCTGGTACCTCCCATACAAATAACCGAATTGACCCTCATACTTTTATATACATATCTTTTTTGTTAGTAAACTGAATTCATTAAACTTTTGCGTATGATGTTCGCTTATAAAAATGGGACTCAGGAATGAGTATGAACTATATTGGTCCATGCCTTCTGGTACCTCCCATACAAAATGACCTATTTTTGGAAATGTATATTTCTCCCATAACTTCCAAACGGACTCTTCGGGGGTAATGAAAATTGGTCGATTAATTTATGTTGTTATAGGAGGCAAAACCCCAGAAAACCTAACTATTTGACACACCCCTTCCGGTACCTCATATACAAAGAACAGAACTCACCCCCATAGTCTTACATACATATCTTTTTTGTAAGTACGTTGAATTCAGTCAAATTTTTCGTAAGTTGTGCGTATGGAAATTTGAGTCAGGAGTGAAAAAGACTGTATTGATTCACCCCTTTTGGTACCCCCTATCAAAATAACTTTATTAAAATAAATTAATATTTCTCACTAAAATTCTAATCCGGTCCCTATACCTTCTGTACAAATAAGGCAAGTTTTGAACGATTTTGCACCACAAGCAGGGGAATAGTTATACATAAGATTTTTATTTTAATTAAAAATTCAATAACTCAACACTTAAACAATATCTTATATTGGGTTATGGTATTTATCAGTCAGTTTACCTGACTGAAATTTTGTACAGGTTATTTATATGTAATAAACTAGTTTTAAGTTTCGTTTTAACACGCTTCGTATCTTATATAATACGTCATGACCGCCTGGTGTTTACCAACAATAACATGTAGCTCTTGTCCATCTTTACACCTGAACAACTTAGTGCCTATCCACTTGTTTGCATATGCTGCACTAACATTGTGTCAGTTGTCATTATCTCTATACATATGATCATGTGTTTGTTTATATACTATCACGAAAATATATTTACACTTTGACTATGTCATGCACATGGTTACTGTTTCATTTGCGCTGGCCTCTCTCTCTATTTGAACATGTTTTTACCTATCCTAAAATGCTTTTAGTTAATTTAAGAATACCTCCAACACTCACACACATGCCCGCTTGTACGCCTGTGTTGAGTGTGACCATTTGGCTTGCTGGATAATAGTGTTACAAAAAATTGTTTCAAACTATCGAAGAAATCGATGAATGAAACTAGATGAAGTCAGATGACAAATCTGTCTAAAACATAAAGGGGGGAACAAGGAACAGGAAAATTGTTGGCTTGACAATGACAATCACCTGCTCTGTGTGGTGCTGCCGGATATTGTGCATTTATTGACGGATGCTATTAACTGTAACATTTTGTACTTAAAGGGGTTTCGTATCATAACCACGCAAAATTGCGAATTCTTTCGCAAAGGATATTACAATTTGACATTGTTGGTCAAAAGGGGTAGGAAGCTGTTTGTGAGTGACACAAATGCAGGTAATTGATTGCATTTTCTTTAAAGGATATATAACTTTATTTGCAAATCATTTATTGTTAGCAATGTGAACAACAATGAGGGAATTTGTATTGAATTATTATGTAACATGATGGTAGACATTGGTGGCACACTCATTGCACATATTAGGTTAATGCAGACTATGAAATTTTTTGTTTTGAGCATACACTTTCAATTAATAATGAATATACTCAATAAATCTGCCGACAATCGACCAAAATCCTTATTTGAGAATTAATTATCATCCTCTTGCAAGCGCACGATATATGGTATTTGCTAAAATATTCACAAAAAAAAAATAAAATTCAACGTTCTTCACTCCCACCGCTCTTTGTACAAAATACCGTTTCACAATGAGCAAAATATATATGTCCCATTTGTAAAAAGACCATAACAAAAGCACAATAAATCTCATTTTAGATAATACATAAATTCTGTTTAGATATCCACACACCTCACCGGCCGTCTATTGGCACTACAGGTGGTAGTTAGTTCCAACTGCAAGAAGTTAATAAAACAACAAGAGACACAAACACCCACACACACACACCCATATATTTATACTACCTCGTACAATCAAAATGACGGCTTGGCAGGGGAGGTAAACAAACAAGTCGACAAAACGGATATAACACAAATCCCCACATGTATTGTTTCCACCTAAAAACGTAACAGTGGACACCGCCCTCGACACTGTCGCCTGGGATAACTTAAAAATTGATGATGGAACCCCAATGGGAGGCGCGCTGGTTTGCCATTGCACTTACAAGCCATAGTTGTACCCCATAAACATAAAGCTTGATAGCGACTCTCTCACCTATTGACCAAGAGCCACGTGCCTTCATTATTATGGGTCACCATGGACAATCGACTCTAACATTTTCTTTGAATTTCTTTATTTTTTTGGTTTGTTTTTTTTGGGGCATTTCTGTAAGTCGTCTGTCTGTCTTCTTTCCGTCGTGCAGCGGCTGGATGTCCTGGAGGCAAATAAGTAGGAGAGGGGAAGTGTTAGTTGAAATGTGTTTTTGGTAGGGTAATAAAATCCTTTTTATTGCTTCATATATTCTAATTAAGATAATTTCATTTATATGAAAACATATATTTGTACATGGAACGACAGTTGAGACGCCAAGTTGCCAGTGGCGGACGTGAAATTTGTAAGAATGATCTGTACAAGGAGTACATTGTAGTTATATTAAAATTCGCCTGTTGAAATATAAGACAGAGTGTCAGATAAGAGTTATATATAAACCAGTACAGAAATTTCAGTCAGTTGAACTAACTGATAAATACCATCACCCATACGACTTTCGGTCGTTTAGCCAGACGAGACGTATAGTAATCCGTAGAAAAGGATAAATGTAAAATTTTAAATTAAATATCTCTGAGCATTAGTATTAGAAGTACTAGAAGGGGCGTGTCAAAGGGTTTGGTTTTTTAGCATATGTCTTCCATTACACGCTATTTAAACTTACCAAATTAAAATATCTTTCACTTGGCTGTTTGGAAGTAATGAAAGAACTACAAATTTTCGAATAATTTGTCATTTTGTATGAGAGGTACCCGAAGGTTTCAGCCGATGTAGTTCATATTCATTCTACAGTAAAATTTTCATAAGCGTACATTTTTCACAAAATATGACTGTATTTGGTTTACTTAGAAAAATACACGTATAGAAAACTATGAGGGTAAATTCGGTCGGTTGTATCGGAGGTACCAGAAAGGGAATGACAAAGGTTTCGGTTTTTTGAGGGTTTGTCTACTATGAAAAGATAATTAAACTGACCAAATTTACAGTTAAATTGATGAGGTAAATAGGAATGTGGATGCTTTGACTAAGGATCTCAATCTCTGCTTAACTGAGCCTTGTTCTCTAACCTATCCGGGTAAGAGATCGCAGCCAGTGTGGTGGAATAGGCATCTGTAAATCCTGCGAAGCGAACAGTATTGGAGTAGGACAGGAACCAGTTTTATCAGTTTAAAAAGGGACACTAAAAGGTCAGAGAGAGCTAAGTGGTTAAAGTACCATGAGTCCAAACTTAGTGTCAATGACGCCATCGGATTCAGATGGGTTTTGTCTAAGGACCCGAAAGTTTTGGGTGTGTTACACACACAGTGTATTACACACCTGCCGGGCTGTTAAGATGCAGACAATACGGTCGATGGTATGATCAACTATACTGATTCGCATTTTGTGAATAATATATAACATGGTGGATCAGGGACCCTCCGTGACATAGTGGTTAGAATATGTGACTGCCATCCGGGAGATCAGTGGTTCGATTCCCATCTCCTGTCATCTATATTTTCTTTCCTTGCCGGCCACCTCGATATTGCCGACAGAAACTTCATAGTAAAAGTGTCGAGTCAACCGGCATGTCTAGTAAAAGCTTCTTAAATAGTGACGTTTGCATTCGTCGATAAACAAGTAGGTGCCGTTTGTTGTGAATCTATAATAGAAAGCGTGTTAATTCTCAACAACGCGAGATACTATTTCATACCTTATTCATGGGGTGTAAAAGGAAATAATTTTTTTTTTATGGTGGATCAGGAAAAGGTGAAGTGGGCCATAAGTACTTTAAAGTCCTACAAATCGCCTTTTATGGATGGTATAACACCATTGATACTACAGGCCTCTAATATAACTGCGATTTGGTGAACATTTTCAAGGCTTATATCCGGCTATGTTAGGTTTCAGAAAAATGAATAGAGAAAAAGCTTTGGAGATATTGATTGATATGTATTTAAGATGGTTTTTAAGCACAGACACTTTGAGCACCTCTTAACATGCCTACATCGCGGAAGATCTGCCGAAAGCGTACGGAGCGCATTCTAAATTCAGGTGACTTCACTTTAGCTGCCCTTCAGGATATACAACGGGCATTAAATAATGTGACATCATACATAATAAGGAACTCTCTGGAGAACATTAATGTATTAAGACTGCTAATGAATTGGGTGGATTGCTTAAAACCCATATCGTCAACTCGGAACTTGGTGGAAGCTTGTTGAAAAAGATAGGGACTTGAGGAACACTACACTGAAAAACGGAGTAGTTAAATTATTTAATGGGAATAGTAGGAAAATTGTGGCATAAGCGATGTGTGTCCTTATGCAAACTGCTGGGGATTGGGGGAAACTCTCAGAAAACGAAATTGGTTCTATTTACGGGTAGAAATAAGGTCAAGGACTTCGAAACTGAATTGTGTGGAATTGAAGCTCTCAACAGAGGCCAAGTAACTAGGTGTAGTTCTCGATCAGAAGAAAAATTGTTCAAGGAACATCGATGAGAGGTTAAAGAGGGGTGTCAATGCCCTTTATGCGTGTAGGTAACTTAAAGCAAAAACAGTGGACTCATCCCGAATATGATAACCCCCCTTATTACGTATGTCGTAGTCAACTTTCGACTGATTTTTTATATTTGAAAAAATTTGTAATAATTAACAGAAATGTTTATACGGCATAAGCGATGACATATATTTAAAAACGATTAAGATTCGACGTGGCTACGACATATATAATAAGGGAGAATGTTTCTGTATACTGCGTTAGTTCGACTAATAATTACATATGAATATCTGGTTTGATGGGAGTACGCAAAAGAGAACACCTCTGCTGCCTACTGATTTCTGAAAACTTAGTTGCTGAAGACTGTGTATCAATCCGAGACGATAACATCAAGCCAAGCTGAGGAAAAACTTGATTGGACCTTATCAGTGCGGCCTCAGACCAGGCAAATCCACGACGGATCACATATTTACACTACGGCAGATTCTAGACAAAACTCATGAGAAGCAAATCGACACTTATCACCTCTTTGTCGATTACAAAGCTGCTTCGATAGTCCTGCCTTCAGGCATCGACTATACGAAGGCATGTCTGAGTTCGGTATTCCTGCGAAGATAATTCGTCTCTGCCGTTGTACCCTTACGAATACCAAATCCTCTGTTCGGATTGGCAAGGATCTATCTGCACCATTAGATACGACGAGAGATCGAAGACAGGGTGACGGTTTGTCATGTATACTGTTCAACATAGTGATGGAGAAGGTGTTAAGGAAATCAGCGGTAAACGTGCTAACACCATATGTAATATGAGCCACATGCATTGACGAATGATATCGCCATTATCGGTCGGACGATGCGAGAGGTAAGGGAGTCAGCGTAAATGAGTTTGGCAGAGAATGAGGACAAAACGAAGTTAATGGTAGCATCGAAAAAAATGTCCTCCCATTTGAGACGCAGCGAGAACGTTGCGAACTATTGCTTTTAATTAATCAACATTGTCAGCCTAGAAATAAAACGAAAAATAGTGCTCACCAACAGGTGTTTTCTGGGCTACGCGAGCACTTCATAAACACCACTCTACCTCGAACCACCAAAGTCCAACTGTACCAGATCCCGCTTTATGCCTCCGAATCTTCGGTGCTTACACAGGCGGATGAAGCTCATCTGACGGTGTTTTACAAAAAAATACTCCGCAAAATATATGGACCCATTTGCATACAGATGGCTTGAAAATTTTAGTTTAGGTAACATCGAATAACTTCTCTGAACAAACCCATACAATCTGAACAAGTCTAGGAATACCTGGAAATACCTCTCAAGACACACTATCTATTTTAAACAAATCAGTTTTTTAGGAGTTCTGGGCCATTGTGCAAGGTTTTACTTGCTATCTTTACCAAAAACGTACTTATTGTATATCTGAATAATTTCTGTAAACAACCAATATGATCACAAAGAGCATTAACCCTTTAATGACGAGAGCGAAATAATGGGAATTTTTAAAGATTTTGTCAGTACTACATATAAATTAGTTAAAAAACGAATTTTATATAAAAAAAAGTAAGACGAAAAATTTCAGAAAAATATCAATTTTTACTGGTGTTATGACGACTGTGACCACATGGTAACAGCATTAAAACAGGTAAATAAAAAGAACAAAGTATAAAATAATTCATGTAATACGTTTTTATGATATTTGATATCCTTCTCAAATAACAAAAACTAAAAATCTGTAAACAACAAAAAAATATTCTTAATATGGAGTGACTTTTTATATCCCTCCATATTGCTGTTTTGCGCACATGTGAAAGACACCTATTTTAAATGATCCCCCACGCTCGCTAATGACGTCTTATCGCATAGCGGTAAATCAAGAATGATAGATCAAAGCATGCTTTTATGAAATCAAAAAAGAAAATTCTTGACTTTGATTCATATGTTTATTTTATTGCCTGCAATATCTAACGCCGTCAACGTTACCATATGGTAACAGTCGTCACTAATGGGTTAAGGTGGTCCTTATATGGGATTTTTTCGAATTTCCTTAAAAATATGTATTAATCGCGATGTTGATCATCTAGCTTCATCTTAACTTTAGGTATGCTTAAATCTGAGAAACGTAATTGTCAGTTATAAACATTTTTACTAACGAAAACTTTTTTGTTAAAAAATAATTTACCTTGGAAAAAAAATCTATATATATAAAAAATTGTTGCAAGTGTGTTGTGACTTCATAACTCACGAACGGCTGGACCGATTTGCATAAATCTTTTTGTATGCATTTGGGTGGCGCCCCGGGTGGTTTATATTTACAATTCGGTCCAATTGGACAAAGGGGCGTGGTACCGCCCATACAATTTGAAAATCAAAAGGGCTGTATCTCATGAACTATCAGAGGTATGAAGATGAGATTTGGTATATATCTTGTTGGAGCAGTATTAATTACAGCCAAGGTGGAAGTGGGCGGTGACACGCCCCTTTTCAAAAATCGCTCTAACGGCTTTTCTAATAGACCGATTGATACGAAAATTTTGCCAAGTGGTACTGATGACCTGTAGATAGTCCCTGGCTATATTTGGTTGTGATTGGATAAAGGGGCGTGGCACCGCCCATACAACATGAAAATAAAAAGGGTTATATCTCATGAACTATAAGAGGTATGAAGATGAGATTTGTTACATATGTTGTTGTTGCAGTATAAATTACAGTAAGAGTGGAAGTGGGCTGTACCACACCCCTTTTGAAATAAGCAGTTATAACTGTCAAAATTCCACAGTATATTGCAGTTCGCCTAGAGATATGAACAGTAAGGTTGGACAGTTTTTTTATTCGCAAAAATTTTAACCAAATCTACGATGATTTGTTAGAAAATGTCACCAATAAACTTTGTGTGTAATATCGATTCCTAGCTCGAGCTGGGAAAGCTTAATTTAGTGCAGAAAACTTAAATTTTGATAGAAGTGTCTTAAATCTGAAGTCTGTACGCTTTCAATAATCATGGGGCAACGAACGTCACTTCCAAAAGAAGCGCAAAACGGAGTAAATGAACGAAAAATCCTTTTATTTTAAAAAAAAAGTATCAGCTAGGATTTTGATTCGTGTGGATTTTTAATGTACAATTGACACCCAACAAAACCCCATTTACCGTTTTTGTTGCCATTTTAGGTCAACCAATTCGTCATTCAGGCGGGGTGTGTGAAGTGTGATAGACTTTCATTGAGACTTTCTTTGAAAAATCACCATGTAAAGACTACACAAGAACAACGTTTACAAACCTTGCAAATTTATGTTCAAAATGCGCGTTCTGTTTGCCCTTTGTGAAGTTTATGGTGCATATATTCATCCATCTGAGCAGCTAATAGAAGCCATCAACGCTTTGACGTAAGTGTGACAGGGGACTCGAATTTATCGAACCGACGCCTATCACATACAGCTGTACAGACTGCCTGGCATTATAAGAATATCAATCTGTTATTAACTTATTTCAAAACCCCTAGTCCAAAGTCTACCGATGAGGATTCGTGGCTGAAACCGAAACAGCTGTACAGACTGCCTGGCATTATAAGAATATCAATCTGTTATTAACTTATTTCAAAACCCCTAGTCTTGAGCTTGAAATAAATTCCAAATAAATTTTCATTTAAACAGACTGAATAAATACAAAAACAACGATTAAAAAAATATTTATTACTAGTGGGCCCGGCAATGCTTCGCTATTGCATTTTAACTTGTAATATATTTCACATTTAGGTCTACAAACGGTACTTAAGCTCGATAATGATATGTTGAGTTTATTAACTTATGTAACTAATTTCAAGCAACTCCTTAACATGAAAGTTAACAAATTAAGTGTTGTTGTTTTAAATTCTAAATATCATAGGCTCTATGACGATAGTAAAAGACTCATCAGCAAAGTCAAATCGGAAACAGATTTATCAAGTTTTATACACCAGAATTCAAAACAAAATGAGAATTCTTTCTTGAGTGCATTGACTCAAAAAACTTCGCAACCATTCACTATGAGAAACCATTTTTAATTGTGGGCCCATTATACATCACACAAATATAGAAAGAATGGTAATGTTTCTTAAATGTTGCATACTATAAATATACACTATGATATCATTACCAAACATACTGATCCCCTCTCGTTGTCCTTTTCAACCACGTCGCTGTCACTGCTGCCTCCTTCCAAGGCTTCAACTTAACTTGTCTGCATACATAATGTATAGATGTGTGGAACATCTTTACTATTCCCTAGTCGATTTCCCCATTATTGGTATAATGGCAGTTCAATATTGTTGGGCTTTTGTCAGCTTCTTCCACTGTTTTTACATACGGTAACTTTTGTTTTTATAGTTATTGCTCATGTTAAAAGTGCCGTAGTAAAGTTCTAATAATTTCGATAAATGTTATACATTGCAAAAAAGACGTAAAGTCAACACGTAGACAATAAAAGTTTATACTAATTGTTCTCTAATTATACTTTACGACATGTGATTAATTCTATGCATTTGATATTATACTTCAGGTATATACATAGTACCTGCAACAAAGGGTATTAAGATATATCAAATGTTGTAATCACAATGATTACAAAGATACGCATAATGCTAATTATTCTTAATACCAATGTTAATTGAGATAATATTCAGAGGATTATACATTCAGCTTTGCTATTGCAGACATGCACACACACATATCTTAATATATTGTGTGGATTTTATGCCTTTTCGAAAAATATCTCGATAACGTATAACGGCTTGTCTTTATTTGTATCTTGAATCTGCTGAATTATATATTACAGTTTTACGAAACAAACAGAGAAAAAGCAAACATTTAAACATAAATATCATTCTTCTTTTGAATTGCTGGCTGGATTTGTGTAGAAAAGTAACGCAAATCCAATATAATCATATCCCACCTGTTTTTGCTTGCACCTTACATCATATGATATTCTAGAGTAGTTTCTTGCTTCCATTTGGAGTACTAAATATTGCATACAAATTACATTCGGTGCCACAAAAAAAACAAACTGCTACCAAGCAGTTGTTGGCATTAACACCTTACAAAGAATTACAAGATTGCAGCAGCAGTCGTTTGAGAACTCCACCAGAGAGACAATTGCACACTAAAAAAATGATAAACGATATGTTTTTCTTAGTTTAATTGAAAAAAAATGCTCCAACAGTGGGAGAGGAATATGGAACAATGGAGAATTTTTCTTTAAGTTTTTAGTAATTTGTATTTAAAAAAAAACATTATACATATGTTTAATGCTCCGCTCTACTTGTTAACCATGTCAATAACCTCGTCTCTATAATAGAAAAAAATATGGACAAAAATAGAAAGTAAACAAAAAGAAAAGGGAATATGTAGATCGTAGAAATAATCTCTTATCATTGAAATATTTTGAAAAACATTTTGAAAGTCACATGCTGCTCGTGTATGCCGATGATATAGATATTATTGGCCGAGAACTGCGGAATGTTACTGCGGCCTTTTCAAGCATTGAGAAGCAGTAGGCAGAATTGGGTCTGTTGACAAATGTGGACAAAACCAAGTTAATTGTTTAACGAACAAAGAGTCTACTCGTTTGGGACGCTGCGCGAACGCTGCCGAATGTAACTTTGAAGTGGTGGATGATTTTGTTAACCTTGGCCCCGCCGTAAACAAAAATAATAATGTCAGTCCGAAAATCATTAGACGAGTATTAATCGCCAACCGCTGCTAAGTGGTCCTAAACAAGCGATTTAATGACAAAGCTCTCTCCGGACGATCAAAGTTTCATCTCTACCAAACACTGATCCTCTCTGTCTTGCTCTACAGCGCAGAATCCTAGGTAATAGCACAAGTGAATCGATCTGTTGTGAGAATATATAAAACGTCGAACACACTCTTAAAAAAAAACTTAACTTAATTTTCCCTTACACCCCATGAATGAGGTATGAAATAGCTTCTCGCATTGTGGCGAAATTAACATGCTTTCTATTTTTAGATTCGCAACTAACGGCACCTACTTGTTTATCGACGAATGCGAACGTCACTGTTTGAGAAGCTCTTTACTAGACATTGACTCGACACTAATACTGCGAAGTTGCTGTCGACAACATCGAGGGGGGCCGGCAATGAAAGAATAATTTATTTTTTCTTATTTTTTAGATGACTGGAACCAGGAGTTGAACCTGGGATCTCCCGCATGGTATTTGTGTGTTCTAACCATCACGCCACGGCCGGTCCCATTCTTCTCTTCCAACAATAAACTTGGAATTGATTTGCATAGCTTGTAAGACTGCTTATGTTGAAATAACATGTTTTGATGTTTCCTATTTCCTATTCCTCTTTGTCTTTTGCAAATCACTGTGTGAATATCGACCTTAAAATAGACAGTATTAGTTAATGATATCGATTTCTAGCTGTTTTAAACTTCCATTTTAAGGCAACATAAAAAGAAAACCCAACCCACCGGAACTCCAGGTATGAATGCTTCTTAGAGATTATATCCTCCATCAGAAGCCGGTAATGTATCTGAAAATTACAAAAATTAAACAGGTAAACTGTCTGATAAATACCATCACCCAATATAAGATATTGTTTATGTCTTGAGTTATTGCAATAAATAGATTTTTAATTAAAATAATATTATTTATGTATTATTTTGTGTCTGCTTGTGGAGCAAAACCGTAAAAATTAACTTATTTGTATAGGATCAGCACAACGTGCCTGATTTTTTTCGTAAACCAACGTTCGAACGCTTACCTTTGCAAAATTTGTCTGAATTCAGTGTACACACCAAAATGGTATGTATGGGTAAATATCGGTTATATATTTGAGGGGTACCAGATGGGTTATATCAATTAATTAGGGTTGCTGAGGTTTTGTCTCCCATTACAATATAAATTAACTGACCAAATTTAATTAATAGGCAGTTGTAGGTTAAGAAGTTAAGGGACAAATATTAATTTTCCAAAAATAGGTCATTTTGTATGGAAGGTACCAGAAGGGATGATCAGCTATAGTCCATATTCATTTCTGATTCATTGTTTCATAACTGTAAAACTTGCGCACAATTTGACTGAATTCAGTGTACTTACAAAAAAGAGATGTATGTAAGATTATGGAGTGAGTTCGGTCATTTGTATGGGAGATACCAGAAGGGGTGTGTCAAATAGTTAGGTTTTCTGGGGTTTTGCCTCCTATAACAATATAAATTAATCGACTAATTTTTATAACCCCCAAGAGACCGTTTGGAAGTTATGGGAGAAATATTCATTTTCCAAAACCAGTACAGAAATTTCAGGTAAACAGACTTATAAATACCATCACCCAATAATAATTCCTATTACAAGATAATTAAAATTTGATTAGCTTCCAAGTGCCGGCTCAGAAATTATGGCAGAAATATTAATTTTCCAAACAAGATCATTTTGTAGGTACCAGAGGTTGATCCGGTATAATCCTGATTCACATTATGATAACTGTACAACTTACGCAAAATTCGACTGTATTCAGTGTACTTACAAAAATATATGTATTTAAAACTATGGGGGTGAGTTCGGTCTTTTGTATGGGAGGTAGCATAAGGGGTGCGTCAAATAGTTATGTTTTGTAAGGTTTTGCTTCTTATCACAAGATAAATTAACCGACCAATTTTCACTATTCTCCAAGTGTCCGTTTGGAAGTTATGGGAGAAATATTAAATTTGCAAAAATAGGTCATTTTGTATGGGAGGTAACAGGGGGTGATACGATATAATCCATATGGGTAATTCCAACCTTACGAATATTACGATCGTACGATTCAATTGGAAAAAAAGCCAATAAAAGTTAAACTTTTTTCTATTTTATAATATACTAGTGGGTCCGGCAATGCTTCGCTATTGCATTTTAACTTGTAATATATAATATTTCACATTTAGGTCTACAAAGTACATTGAAATCGGTACTTAAGCTCGATAATGATATGTTGAGTTTATTAACTTATGTAACTAATTTCAAGCGACTCCTTAACATGAAAGTTAACAAATTAAGTGTTGTTGTTTTAAATTCTAAATATCATAGGCTCTATGACGATAGTAAAAAGTTCATCAGCAAAGTCATATCTTTTACAAATCGGAAACAGATATTCCGTTTAATATCAAAATTCAATGTAGTAGCGGTAACCGTCTGTATACTAACTATCTCTTTGGGCGTAAAAAACACTTTTGATATGCCTTCTCCGCCTATTGACCGAAAATGGAAATTTCGTTTGAAACTTCATGCCTTTAGCCATACAAACCTTTTTTGCCATGTCTTCTTCTCACATGGATCAAGAATATTTCCGAATACTATCTTTGTATTGAACTCGTATTACCATTCTATGAGATAATTCGGTCACCAACGTTTGGCTTTACAAAGTGATGATCTCACGCGCTGCATGGCATTTTACGCCGTCGTGTTGGAACCATTTCTCCTTCAAATAATGTGCAATGACATAATAAATAAAAAAAAATCATTTGATCGTCCACTGGTTTTAGTTCTTCTACCAGTTGGATATATGAATATAGGCCAAGATCTATCCTCAGCATTTGCAGAGACCGAGTTGCTGAGAACGGCGTCGGTTCGATAAATCCGAGTCCCCTGTCACACTTACGTCTACAGCGTCGATGGTTCTATTAGCTGCTCAGATGGATGAGTATATGCACCGTAAACTTCACAAAGGGCAAACAGAACGCGCATTTTGAAAATAAATTTGCAAGATTTGTAAACGTTGTTCTTGTGTAGTCTTTACATGGTGATTTTTATACCATCACCCTTAGGGATGATGGTATATATCATTTGATACGAAAACAAGTGTAACGCATTAAAGGAGACGAGTTAGACCCCAGTTATCTTAAGACCAAATTCGTTTCAGGTCTTTTTAAGACGATTGAGCTATGTCCGTCTGTCTGGCTGGCTGGCTGGCTGGTCAGCAGGATAACTTGAGTACATCTTAACGGATCAGTATGAAAATTTACCAGTATTAATATTTTTCAAAACAAACTTATAGGATTGAAAATGGGCAGAAGCCCCACCCCTTCTGGTACCTCCCATACAAAATTACCTATTTTTGAATAATTTATACTTTTTTTCTTCATAACTTCCCAACGGACGATCGTAGGATATTTAAATTTGGTCAGTTTATTTACCTTGCAAAAGTAGACAAACACTACGAAAACCGAAACCTTTGCAATACCCCTTCTGGTACCTCCCATACAAATGACCTAATTGACCCTCATGGTATCACATACATATCTTTTTTGTAACTAAACTGAATTCACTAAAATTATGCATATGTTGTTTGCATATGAAAACTAGACTCAGCTATGAATATGAACTATATCGGTCAACGCCTTCTGGTACCTCCTATACAAAATGACCTATTTTTGCAAATTTAATATTTCTCCCATAACATCCGAACGGAAACTTGGAGGATAATGACAAATGGTCGGTTAATTCATCTTGCGATAGGAAGCAAAACCTCAGAAAACCTTACAATTTGACAAACCCCTTCTGGTACCTCCCATACAAATTCCCGAATTCATCCTCATAGTCCTACATACATATCTTTTTTTTGTAAGTACAATGAATTCAGTCAAATTTGGCGTAACTTGTACAGTTATGAACATTTGAATCAGGAATGAATATGGATTATATCGGATCACCCCTTCTGGTACCTCCCATACAAAATTACCAATTTTTGAAAAATTAACATTTATTCCATAATTTCCAACGGACACTTGGGGGGTAATGAAGATTGGTCAATTAATTTATCTTGTGATAGGAAGCAAAACCTTACAAAACATAACTATTTGACGCACCCCTTCTGGTACTTCCCATACAAAATACCGAACATACCCCCATAGTTTTAAATACATATATTTTTGTAAGAACAGTGAATACAGTCGAATTTTGCGTAAGTTGTACAGTTATGATAATTTGAATCAGGAATGAATACGGATTATACCGGATCACCCTCTGGTACCTCCCACATATAATGACCTTGTTTGGAAAATTAATATTTCTCCCATAATTTCTAAACCGGCACTTGAAGGATAATCAAATTTGGTAATTAGGAATTATTATTGGGTGATGGTATTTATCAGTCAGTTTACCTGACTGAAATTTCTGTACTGGTTTTCGTATCAAATGATATATACGCTCATCCCTAAGGGTGATGGTATAAAAATGGTAATACGAGTTCAATACAAATGTAGTATTCGGGAATATTCTTGATCCGTGGGAGAAGAAGACATGGCAAAAGATGGTTTTTTGGCTGAAGGCATGAATCTGTAAACGAAATTTTCACTTGCGGTCAATAGGCGGAGATGCCATGACAAAAGTGTTTTTACGCCTTAAGAGATAGTTTGTATACAGACGGTTCCCGCTACTACAGGTAAAAATAAAAATATAATTTTGATTTTTAGCGGAATGTTTGTTTCCTATTTGTAAAAGAAGTAGGTTTTCGCCCCACATACAGAAAAAGTTAATCTACATGTCGGCACTATAGATATTACCACCGTCATAGAGGTTAACTTCCATGTTAAGGAGTTACTTGAAGTTAGTTACATAAGGTAATAAACTCAACATATTGTTGTCGAGCTTAAGTACCGTCTTCAAAGTACTTTATAGACCTACAAATATATAAATTAGAGATTATATAGCATTTAGG
The DNA here is from genome assembly GCA_964034835.1 of Muscina levida. NCBI lineage: Eukaryota > Metazoa > Arthropoda > Insecta > Diptera > Muscidae > Muscina > Muscina levida. The sequence goes on from OZ035882.1 coordinate 84,164,787, forward strand.
ATAGTAAGAAATGTGAAATATGTAATAGCGAAGCTTTGCCGGGCCCACTAGTCTATATATACAAAATTATTGCGTTACTGATTGACTGACTGACTGACCTAGAATCAAGAAAATGGGGTATACATTATTCTTGCAGATTATGTGGTCGGTAAGAAAGGATTTTTTTAAATTCGTTCTTTAGGGGTAAAAAGGCACGAAATGGGATAATACTGGTACCATTACCAAGACCAAACGGCCTAAACTATATTCGCGAAAATCAACATTAGCATGCGACATTTTGAATTAGAGAGCGCCACGAAATAGTTTTTCAAATTCGTATTTTTGGGGGTAAAGAAGGCCCAAAAAGGGATAAAACTGGTACCATAACCCTGGCCAAAAGGCCTAGGCTATAGTTGTGAAAATCTTGACGCTGATTCTCTCTATCCAATTAGTGAGCTTCCCAAAGGTTTTTAGAAAATTTAACTTCAGGGATAAAAAAAGCCTTGAAAGGGAAACTACTGGTACCATCACCCAGGCCAAACGACTGTAGCTATAAACGCAAAAAACTATAGGGTGATTCTTCCTATCGAATTTGGGAGCTACACGGAGGAATTTTTCGAAATTCGTACTTTAGGGATAAAAAGGCCTAAAAAAGGATTATACTGGCAACAAAGCTTTAATCCTGAAAATCTGTACGGGGATTATTAGGGAGCTACACATAGGAAAATCTGTTCGGTGATTATCCCTATCGACTTAGTGAGGTTAATGAAGTAATTTTTCGAAATTCGTACTTGTAAGGCTAAAAAGGCCCAAAAGGGGATAAAACTGCTACCATCAACCACACCAAACGGTTAAAGCTATAATACCAAAACTCTATACGGTGATTCTCGCTATCAACTAAGTGAGGTTCATGAAAAGATTTTTCAAAATTCGAACTTTAAGGGGTAAAAAGTCCAGAAATGGGATAAAACTGGTACCATCACCCAGACCAAACGGCTAAAGCTATATTCGCTAAAAATCTATATAAGCATGCATTTTCAAAATTAGTGAGCTTCATTGAGGGATTTTTTGAAATTCGTACTTTATGGGTAAAGAAGGCCAAATAATTGAGAATATTGGTAACATCACCCAGACAAAACAATTGATGCTATTATTTCAATGATCAGTATTCGGATTTTCCGTATCGAATCAGTGAGCTTCAGATTTTTCGCAATTCGGACTTTTGGGTCTGGCAAATAGCCCGAGAGATAAAAACTGTAGTTGTGCGGTATGAAGGAGATACAATTGCTAACATCACCCAGCCCAAACGGGTGGTGCTCTTAGGGGGAATAAGGCCAAAAAGGGATAAAACTGGTATGACAACCTAGACGAAACGAGTGAAGGTAAAGTCGTGAAATTGGGGAAATAAAGGGAATTTTTTGAACCATGTACTTTAAGGGATAAAGGTCGATAATGGAAAATGGGTAAAACAGGTACTCTCACCAATACCATGGGTACTTATTTCATGAGGTGGTTGTGCAATACATATGTCGCAGTGTCATTTGTTCAATTTATGTCCATGAGCTTCTTGAATACTTTTGCATTCATATCTTCATAAATGTCCCACTGTGTGTTAGTGTAGTAGTCGTCGCAATATCTATAGTATTAACACATTGTTTATTCAAATTTAATGAAAAATCTCTTTCGCATTTTTTCACACATAATATACAATTCAGAGCCAGGATTTCCATATCGGCAAAAGAAAACTAGTATACTTTAATGCCTTGCTGGTATATTATTGTAATGTTTTTTTTTCGAATTCAAATGCTTCTTATTGCATCTGAATTCCGATAATATGTTATCCTCGTTGTTTTTGTCTTTAATACTCATGCGGATGACTTTGTAGCCCAGCTCATAGATAATGTCATCTATTTTGTTATATTAAATCCCTGTTCGGAGTTGAAAATGAAACGTTAATTATTGTATGGTACGGTCAGAGTAAAAATAAGTAAAAGAAAATAATATATAATATTCCCATTAGCATTAGTATGGTGTGTATCCATAGTGCACATTTGCACTGTTCTTATGTTGAAGAATACATTTTATTGTATGCCAACTAAAAGTATACAGCTACAATCTAACCAAAGGGGTTTCATGTCGTTATTGAAATAATGTAATACGCTCAAAGAAGCAAATAGACTAGGAAATTAAAAGATAATATGTGTAGCCATAAACGGCACTTTAGATTATAAATGATGGAAATATAAGTGCGTGTGTGTATACTGCTTCAAATTTAATTACAATGACACAAACCAATATTTGTTGTAGAAGTTAATTTTCTTACAGAAACCAGAACTTGAGACAAAGTATATTTTAAGATAGATACTACTACTTAGAATGCAGGAAAGATATGCAGTGAAAAAGGGTTTTTAGTTTTTATGCAAATATCAAAACTACTCTGTGAAATGTAATTTTTGCAATTTTCTACTTTGTTGCAGAAATCTATAATTTCTGTATTTCTGTGTATTATGATGACGTGTGGTCTTAGCTGACGCTTTCTTCGCACCGGTGTGTTTAACTTCTCGATTCTATCGAAGAGCTATGAACACTTAAGATTTTTGATGAAAGTGGAAGAATCATAGCAAAAGGTGCTAATGTTGATAGTTCGGCAACTATCGTAATCAGGGCCGTAGCCAGGATTTAATTTCGGAGGGGGCCAGTGTCAAAAAAAAATAATTAAATTTCTCACATATTTATCAAATATGTTTACTAGGATGTTCCTTATATGGTATTTTCGGAATTTCGTTAAAAAAAAGATAGTAAAAAGATGTAAAGATGTAATTTACAAAATTTCAAATATATTGCACGAAATTTTTCATCGATTGTTTGGCATTAGAGTGTGCCGCAAAGAGGTCAAAATTCGATTTTGTTTTCAAATCAGTTTATCGCCAGTGAATATATATATGTTGTAGACATGTGAACTAGTAATAGGCCGTTAAATAGGTGAAGTGAATACCTATAAAAGTATATGTTTGTACTTGTCATATCACTTATAGATGTCGAGACACACAGAAAAAAACACAATTGTTGTTAAGTAATTAAATAAAATTGTTAGCATTCAATTTTGATTTATAACAACTTTTCCACTTGAGACTGGTTGTTAATTGTCATATTTACAAATTTTCTACCACTGTTCAAATTTAACAAAAATAAAAAATTGTAAATGTGACAACACTGTTTATTGTATTTACAATTTCGGTTGTTGGCGCCTTTTTAATTAAATATTTAATTGTATTGACGAAATGGTATTTAATATGACAATTTATTTGTCGTAATTTTTTTCTGTGTATGCTATTTGATGAAAAAAATAATAAAAGTTTTTGAATATATGAAGTTAAAATCTACAAAAAAAAAGTATATGGGCATATTTTTAATATCTCTATCGGTTACCGAGACATAAGGCTTTAAAACCGCTTTTCGGCATTAAATATAACAAAGACTAATGAATCTAGATTGTGATCTCTGTTTGCATCTGAATACACACTGTATTTACTTACTAATAACAACAAAACCATTACCATACAATGCCCCATTGTATCAAATATCTCGATATCTATTAGAGATATGGTAAGTCCAATCATATACTATTATAGGTCTTCACTTCACCTATTTAACGGCATTTGATATATTGTGACCACCGTGAGGTGGAGCTCGATGTCCAACTCCGCTACTACAATCTTTTTCTTAACGAAATTTCCAAAAATACCATAAAAGGAACACCCTTATGTAACTTAAGGTGCGCTGAAAAAGAATTAGTAATATTTTTTTCAATAAATTCAGAATAAGATCTGGTTTAAGGAAATTCAAATTCTGAGATTATGCAATTCAGAATAAATTAGTACGATTTTGTATTTTTTAAATTTAAAATAAAAATTAAAACTGAAAAATTTACCCCTAATATTTAAATTTTTTTACCGTAATTTTTTCTTGAGAAAAAAAATAAGTTGAAAAATAATAAATGTGATCGCTTTCCATGGAATTGCTAATTATATGAAATTTAAATTATTATTATTATTTTTATTAGCCTTTAAAACAACTTGACATATATATATTTATATCTTAGTGCCTAAGTCAGAGGCCGAAATGATCAAAGATTTCCATTCGCTTCGATCTTGTGCGCACCGTCTCCAGTCAGTCCTACCAAGCAGCGTCAGTGATTCCTCCACCTGGTCCTCCCAACGTAGTCGCGGTCTCCCTCTTTTGCGCCGTCCTTCGGGGTCTTGATAGAATACCTTTCGCGCTGGAGTTTTCTCATCCATTCTCACGACATGGCCTAGCTAGCGTAATCGTTGCACTTTGATCCGCTTGACGACATCAATATCGTGGTATAACTCGTACAGATCATGGTTCATCCGAATCCTAATCTCGCCGTTTACGCAAATGGGTCCATATATTTTGCGGAGTATTTTTCTCTCAAACACCGCCAGATGAGCACCCAAGATTCGGAGGCGTACAACAGGACTGGTAAAATTAGTACCTGGTACAGATGGACTTTGGTAGTTCGAGATAGGGTGGTGTTTATTAAGTGCTCGCGTAGTCCAAAGAAACACCTGTTAGCAAGCACTATTCTCCGTTTTGTTTCGAGGCTGAAACTGTTGTTCTTGTTCATGGCGGATCCAAGGTAGATAAATTCATCCACTACCTCAAAGCAATAGTTTTCAACGTTCACGCTGCGTCCCCAACGGGTGGACACTTTGTTCGATGATACCATTAACTGCGTCTTGTCCTCATTCACTGCCAAACCCATTTTCATTCCTTTCAACTGATGTGAAAACAGCTGTTACCTCTCGCATCGTTCGACCGATAATGTCGATATCATCGGCATATGCGAGCAGCATGTGGCTCTTATTAAATATGGTGCCAGACATGTTAACCGCTGCTTTACTTAACACCTTCTCCATCACTATGTTGAACAGCATACATGACAACCCGTCACCCTGTCTTAGACCTCTCGTCGTATCGAATGGTGCAGATAGATCCTTGCCAATCCGAACAGAGGATTTGGTATTCGTAAGGGTACACCGGCAGAGACGAATTATCTTCGCAGGAATACCGAACTCAGACATGGCTTCGTATAGTCGATGCCTGATGGGACTATCGAAGGCAGCTTTGTAATCGACAAAGAGGTGGTAAGTGTCGATTTGCTTCTCATGGGTTTTCTCAAGAATCTGCCGTAGTGTAAATATCTGATCCGTCGTGGATTTGCCTGGTCTAAAGCCGCACTGATAAGGTCCAATCAGATTTTCCACAATTGGCTTTAGACGTTCACACAGTATGCTAGACAGGACCTCATACGCAATCGGTAAGAGGCTAATTCCACGATAGTTTTTGCACTCACTACGGTCACCTTTTTTGTAGATTGGACATAGTACACTGAGATTCCAATCTTCTAGCATGCTCTCCTGAAGCCAAATGTGTAAGGAACGTTTACCCACTTTTTGCATCGATTATAACTTTCTTGTATGTAACATCTTTGTGTTACAACGAAATGTAACTAGCCTGGCTTTGTATGTGCCCTTAACAACCTCAACGACAGATATTAGTGTGAGCCATTGTAATGTGAGAGCAACGACAAAATTTGAGAAGATTACTGCATGTATTTTTAGCATTAGCTGAGATTCGGTACAATTGCTTTGCTACATCTCAAAGCACAATAAGGCTGTGCTTGAAGCCAAGCTTGAAATAGCTCAGCGGATGTGTCGCTGGCTTGAAAGCGGGAAACCCAGGTTCAAGTCCCAGCAAGCTTCAGACATATTTTATTTTTTTTTATATCTTTTTATGGAGAATTCTATTTTTAGAATAATTGTAATAGATCATATTCAATTTTATTTTTAGAATACACTCAAAAGCCATTTTGTTTTCTTTGAGATTATTCTCTTGATAACTATGATTAGTGGTGAAAAAGAAGTTTCATTGCCAGAACTGCCTATAATACGTTCCTTTCACCAAATATATTTCTTTTGGGGTTTTTGCATTAAAGGAGTAAAGTCGTGCCATTAAGCGAAATATAAAATATACATACCTAGTGAAGTAGTGCGGGTAAAGACTAAAATAAAGTTTTTTTAATCAATATTCGCGTAAGACATCCGCTCAGATGTTTTAATAACTCCATCAAAATTGATTAATCAATCATCTAAACCTGCACTTATCAAGGTAATTTTGAGATTTATTGGAAGTGGGGCAGATTAATTAAACAATTTATTTTAGGCGAATCAGAATCAGCTTCGTTAGCTGAGCTATTGTCAAGTCACGGAAAATCTCCGACATTAAACCCTTTTATTTTTTTTAAATTGTTCAAAAAACCATATAAATTGCAAATTCCTGCTTTAAGTTGCCTTTTTTTTAATCGTCTGCCTAAAATAACTACCCGGAGAATCTGAATAAAATACTTCCAAGCAACACGAGACATTACAAGGTGAGAAATGAGAAACATTTTAAGTGACCCAAAATTGTGAGTGCCAAAAATTTCGTTTTTTTTTGTAGTTTTAACATTGCATGCAACCTTTACCTCAATATCAACCCACTACACCGTCCTCATTTTCGTTGGCCTCAATTCTGCGACGGAAATGAGGACTCTCTAATTTTGTGAACGGCTGGCTCATTTATTACGCGGATGCCTTATTTGAAGCTTAGATTTTGTGCCAATGTCTAGAATTCCAAGCGTTACGTCATCCGACGGCAAATAGGAATCGAATTCCCTCAACGCGCTTCCGTCAAAAATTTCGTTGATATGCCATAAAGAATAAAAATACACCGAGCGGAAAACCACATATATCGAAGATTCTTAACTACAAGCTCCGACCTTCAACATAAGCACCAAATATTTAACATCATCTGTAGTATATTAAGTATAGTCAAAACCTTACGATAAGTATGAATCTATATGAAAATATGCAAAGTTTCTGATTTCCTTTTGAACTCCAATAGCAGCTGTACCACCGTTCATCGAGGCCTCGATGATCAGTCCAGAGAAACTGTCACATATAACTTGGTGAGTGATATACATTGAATTTTTCTTGTTCATGAATCAAAAATTTTGCATATCATAAAACCATAACCTTAAATTTTGCATATAAGTCGTACCTATTAAAAACCAAAATATTATCGCGTTTACTTGATATTACCTTCCAATAAATATGGAATTACAGTAGGTCGCGTTTTTTTCGTATATTCTTTTTTCTTCTATCCTCGGTATTACGTTATTTTGCTGGTTAGAAAAAATATCGCATGCTACATATTTGTTTGTTTAAATTTTAAGTGTACCCAACCCCTTAAGATATGTACGTGTAGTTGTACATGTACTCGTACAATCATGGGTAATCTCATTTAAAATTATTTTAGAACAATTCTATTTTCAAAGAAATTTATCGGTTAGATACATTTATAATACCAAGTAACTCGTTATAATTAATTAATATAAAGTAACTCGTTAACCCGAATACAGATCTCTCAGCTTCCACACGTAAATTAATCGTTGTGAAGGTATAAACAATATCTGTTAATAATATTAAGAGTAATTCTCTTGTAAATGGTGTGGAACCTGTTAGACTCTGTTACTCTGGTATGGTTATTTTTGTTCCTTTAATTTTTGAGCAATAGCAATGAAGTTATAAAAGTCTTAAGAGAAAAATAATAGTTATAAATGTTAGGTATTAAGAGATTTATATGAAATTAGTTAATAAATGATGTTAATAATGTGAATTAAAAAGAACAATGAATCGTTAAATAAAATCTTATTGGTGGTAATCTAAGGTCAGGGTACGTTGAGTTTGGGGTCTTAACAAAATGTAAAGTCATTAAGACCATGGTTGGGAGATTAGGGTTAAGAGGCTTGGGATTTCGTCCATCTATGAAATCCATACTTTCAATCGTCGACTGGTAGAATTTTCCTTCAGTGCTTTGATCATTTTGGGGGCAATATATTTTTTTATGATCAGGGTTGGCCCATTCCTTCTTTATTGTTTTTTTTTTCTAGTATTACTTCGGGAGTCTATAATAATTTTTTTTATGTACACGTTTGTTGGCCTTTGAAGTTCAAAGCAGACCCGAACCCCCCACCCGACTGCTAGCTAGTTTCAATGGCTCCCAGTCTGCGTTGTTCTTAACAAATCCATTCTTTTCCATCAAGTTCAGCAAACTATCAGAAAGTTGTTAGGATTAAACTATTCGTAAGAATAGTGAAAAACTTCATTAGATATGAACATAACAAAAACATATTTACTGTACATTACATAAATAAATGGCGCCCAACGTGGGGCATATAAGTGGATCCTTTGTTGGAACTGCTTTTGCTCCGGAAATAGAATACAAATTTGAAAATAGAGTTCATTTTTTTTGATTAGTTTGGTAGAAGTTTATCAGCGGTTTTTTCTTGATTTTTGAATGCTGTTTGGGAGAT